>JAPPVO010000031.1:42334617-42889517 GCA_030407325.1 Camellia japonica | reverse complement strand
TTAGATAATGTCTTAAAATGACCTATTCTTCATGTTTTGTTAAGGGTCCAAAGTTGTTTTATCATTGCTTATGGTACCTCATGTTGTAGCCCTTTATTGGCTCACTTTTGCATGCCATTTTAAGCATATCTACACACTGAATTAGAGGATCTCATATACTGTAAATATGCATGTTTTTGGCCCCTCTTAAATTTTGTAGAACTGATTTTTTTGGTTTAAGCATTGTATATACTACTTGCTTTGTAATTCCCCTCTTTTTCCCCGTTTTTGCAAGCTATTTTTGCCATGCTTGTGGTTGTTATTTAGCTTTGTTTGTTACTAAAAAAATGCCATATTTGGGGCTGCCTTGCTACTGGTTTGCATGTCATGATCATGTTGTGCGTGTTTAGCATGGCTATAGGCCATTTCGGGTACTTAAAATCACATTTCGGGATGATTTCACGCATTGGTTGTAATTTCGTATCATTTCGGGACTGTTTTCCCCTTCATTTAGGTGCTGAAATTTGGTTTGCATGCTTGCATATCATTTCCTGTGCTATTTCATGCCTTCGGGCCATGCCTCGGTTTGCGCGCCTGTGGGTACGCACTTCGAGGCACCTCTGTTTTACGCGACGGCATCTGATGTGAGTGTGGCTGAGGTCCACTCATGTTAGTATAAGCCCAATTTGCATTTTCGTCTCATTTTATCATTGCCTCGGTATGCGTGCCTGTGGGCACACATTTCGAGGCACTTCGGTTTTATCCGATTTCCACTTCATATCATCGCCTCGATGTGCGTGCCTGTGGACACACATTTCGAGGCACTTCGGTTTTATCCGATTTCCACTTCATATCATCGCCTCGATGTACGTGCCTGTGGGCACACATTTCGAGGCACTTCGGTTTTATCCGATTTCCATTTCATATCATCGCCTCGATGTGCGTGCCTGTGGGCACACATTTCGAGGCACTTCGGTTTTATCCGATTTCCACTTCATATCATCGCCTCGGTGTGCGTGCCTGTGGGCACACATCTCGAGGCACTTCGGTTTTATCCGATTTCCACTTCATCATCGCCTCAGTTTGCGTGCACGCGTGCGCGCTTTTCGAGGCATCTCATTTTCATCTCATTTTCATCTCATTTTCACCAGCATTGCGCATACTAGAACTGTATATTAGTTGCATTTCATGCATATCATGCATATTGCATTGTGTTCGGAATAGGAGTTAGCCCGGGCACGGGAAACGAGGCACGTTTCGTACTCCGAGTGACGGAACGGGTCTCAAATTCCCAGTCACCGATACTCCGGATTACCCATGATGGAGTTAGGTTTTTGTTGTAGCATTCATCTGCATTCATTCTATAGTGAGTTGTGCAATCCGATTCCTCGGCCAGCATGCATCGGTATGCGTGATTGGTGGCGCGAGGATCGAGACATGCATATACTTGTGAAATACATTGCTATGTCCTTTTCCTGCTCTCTGTTGCAGCAAAATGGAGAATTGGCAACTTTTCAGAGTCGGGCACGCATTTCAAGAAACACTGCAAACAGAGGCTAAATTGGGCATCCCAGTGGATTTCCGCGCATGGCAGCCCAGCATACATCACTCCATTATCCGGAACGAAGCGAGGCAGCCCCTCCTGGCTTGCAAGCCAACTTTACAGCTTTCTTAGTTTAAATCTGTTAATTTAATTAGAAATCTGTATTATTCTTTCATTCATATCGGACTGTATTATTATTTATTCGGACCCTCTGCGCGAGGGCATAACTGTAATAAGTGCGGGTGAGTGTGATGTATGTCTTCCAACCCCCATTTCTTTCTCCCTTTTATTTACCCGCTTACGATGGTTAGATATAGGGCATATTTCGATTAGCATACAGCATGACATCATGGTTGCATCATTCATCTGTTTTGCACGCACCGGGCTCGGCGCATCATACAAACTGCATTTGTATTTCAATTCCAAATTGAATACATGATAGTTGTAGCATTTCACATGCCATGTTTAGAATAGCCGAGCCTGCTATAGTTGCATTATTGCATGTGTTGCATTAGGCATTTCTGTATAATTAGGGTCATGCATGATTTCTAATCAGTTTTTGTTTTGGCTCGGAGTACTCGGTGAGTTTTATGCTTTAGCATCCTTGCATGCGTGTGAGTGTTGCCATGATAGCATGCTTGCCATGAGGCTAACTGCTTATGTGATATAACTGCCTTGAATGCCTGTGGGTGGAGGCCGAGTTGCTTGGATTGGACAATTCATCAAATGTTTATTTTAAGCCCACTAGATAGTGGCAAAATCATGTTTTCTAAGCCCACCTGAGGGTGGCAAATCCGCGTTTTAGCCTACCTGCGGGTAGCACCATCAAACCATTTTCAAACAAACAAACATGAAATGTTTTGTTCCAATTCAGGCGGCCCAGTCTATACTTGTTTGCTGCGAGCATCACATAGTAACCTAGGCTAATAATTGGAATAAGAGCATACAATGTTTTCAAAAACAGATATCATGGTTAGTAGAGGCCGGTCTTTGACCGGGCGAGCGGGGGTGCTCACGATGTGACCTTCCCCAATCGTACCCAAGTTCCCGAGCCAACTTTGGTGATGACGGACACGTGGCCTTTGGCACCGAGTCGGGGTTTCCTAAATTTCCCATTAAAAAAAAAATATTTAGGTGGCGACTCTGTTATCTGGCAAAGCAGTCCATGTTTGGCACTTCTTTCAAAAAATCTGTTTTCAAAACGATTTGCCGGATTTGGACTCTTTGGTTCAAGATTAAGAACCGTGACTTGAGTCCTTGAACTGTAGTGACCCCAATATGAACAGAACGGGACCTAACCCTCCCGGGGCGTTCGGGGGACGTCTACAGATATGATCAGTGGGGTCTGATTTTCCATCGTAAAGAGTGAATGACGGAGCTTTGAACTTCTTGGGCAGGGCCGCCCTTGCAATTCGTCGGACAAAAGGATCGTGCTGGTCCTCTCCGTTTGAACTGCTCTTCTGCGGTTGTTCCTTGTATGCAGACTCTTTTCGGAGGAGCTGGAAGTTTCGGATCGTCCCTTATTGTTGGGCTTCGTGGGTAACGAGTTGGAGTCGCTATCGGTATCCTTTGGTCAGGCTCGAGGTCATTGTCCACTGGCCCTCGGAGGTCGTTCGGGATCTTAGCGCATGGCTTCTCTTGATTTTGCTACTTCCAGGGCCAAATCTGGATGGAGACATTCATTTTCAGCGATCATGTTCTCCAGCCTTTGTTCATTCTGCTTTGCTTGCTCCATGATCGCCTGCATTGTCTCTTGCGCTGAAGTCATTGGTGAGTCGAAGTTCAAGGCGTGTCTTGCAACGATGGTTTCCTTTCCGAGCATATTTGCTGGAGTGAGGTCATCTCTCTGTGCGGTCTCGTCAGTGGCTATCGGAGGATCTTCAGTCACGCCTGCCATGGATGTATTTGAGTATTCCCACAGACGGCGCCAATTGTGGAGAAGTGGTTTGGAAATACTCTTCAGATCCTGGAAGACGCTAGTGATCCTCAGCTAGTCACCTAAAAAGATACAAACACTCCAGTCGGGGGTGCCGGAATTAGCACTCCGGCGAACAAGTCAGTTCAGACACTCAGGATAGCTTGTTTACTAAGTTAAGTGAAGTGATTCTTACCTCCATTTCTCAACCCATTGTTCCTGTATTTATACCTGTTCCTTTTGATCCTCGGGGACAGGGCCTACTTTTTAATCATTGTCCTTTCTATTATTCGGCCCTAAGGATTTACACTTATTCGGCACATATATTATACTCGGCTTCCCACTCTCGTAGGATAAAGCCGTCTAATATCAGTCTTCCATTGACCCATGTAAATGTTATCTAAATATATTCGGCCCCCACATACACGACTGGAGCAAGTCTCTCAAAATATAATATTTTGACAAGATAACATTTAAAACTATAACATTGGCATAATTAAAATGACCCATATTGTTGGAGATTCTCTATGATCTCCTTTTTTTTGTTCTTGGGGATTTTCTCAGCAATTTGTGTAGGCAAAGTGGAATGCGAGATTAAAGAAATGCAAGGAAGGAGAAGCTTCAGAGTCTTTTATTTTTATTTTAGATAGGCATTTTTGGTGATTAAAAAAATATATCAAAATATATATACTTTCTCTCAAGAAACTAACATACAACTAACTTTTTATAATATCAAAATTTCCCTTCTAAATATTAAAGAAATAAAAATAAATGACTTTAGCCGAGGTTATCTTGCATAAGGTAATTGTTTAGTATTGGTGTAGTAAAATGTAACATTGTCTATTCATTAAATCCATGAACAAGGCCGGTGCGTTGGCTAACCCAAAAGGCATTACTAGGAACTCATAATGGCCATACCGCGTACGGAATGCTATTTTCTGTATGTCCTCCTCCCTCACCCTCAACTAGTGATAACCCGATCTTAGGTCTATCTTAGAAAAGCAACGAGACCCTTTCAACTGGTCAAATAGGTCATCTATACGAGGCAATGGATACTTGTTCATAACTGTTACCCGGTTTAACTTCTGGTAATCAATACAAAGTCGCGAGGCACCATCCTTCTTCTTGACAAAGAGAGCTGGTGCTCCCCAAGGAGATGTACTAGGACAGATAAAACCCTTATCTAGCAATTCTTGGAGTTGAATCTTCAACTCACTCAACTCGGTAGGTGCAAATCTATAAGGTGTCATCGAAATCGGTGTCGTACCAAGCACTAAATCAACTGAAAACTCAATCTCACGGTGAGGTGGCAAACTAGTGAGATCCTCAAGAAAAATGTCTGGATATTCACAAACTACTCTCGGCAAATCAACCTAGACTTCATCACACTCACTACCCAAGAAGTTGGCAAGAAGACAACCAAGCTCACTCTGCCCATGCAGATCATACACCGGTGATGAAACTCTATCGGCTCTGTCTCCTATGAAATAAAAGCAATCACCACTCAAGGTACATAAAGTAACGCTCTGATGGTAACAATCTATGATAGCTCGATACGACGACAACCAGTCCATATCTAAAATAGCATCAAAACTAGACATATCAATCAACACAAATGCAAAAGGAAGCCGGTGACCGACAACCTATATGTCACAACCTCGACACTCCTGCTCCAAAACAATCTCACCACCAATAGGTGACACTACACTGAATGGAGATGCTAATCGAGCCAACTCTAACCCTAGTGCTGATGCAAATGTAGATGCGATAAAAGAATGAGATACACCCGTATCAGTCAACACATTGGCAATAGAATTGCAAAACAGGAAAGTACCTCTTACTACTAAAGGTGTTGGCACTAAATTTGGCATGGTAACATCATATACATGCCCCGTAGGTCTCTGTTCCACCTGCTCACCCCTCGAAGCATAAGTCTGACGTACTGACTGAGTCGAAGAGGCTCCCTAATTGGCCCTTGAGGCTTGAGCTGACTGTGTTGGCTAATGGCTCTATGTCTGCCTTTGGCCAGACACTCCAGATGTGCTGCCCAACTAAGGAAGAAACCTCCTCACGTGCCCCGTCTGCCCACACTGATAACAAGTAGGCGGCTGCTAACTCCTCTAACTCTGGCTCTGAGAACGAGCCGACGATGGTGCAGACTATTGCCCTCCTCCTTTCTTCAAGCAAACAATAGACTTGTGACCCAGCTGGCCACACTTGAAACAAGTAATCCCTTCTTGTCCACCTCATCTTGACCTAGAACTCGGCACAGGAAAAGTAGACCTAGATTGAGCTCCTTGGGACTGTTGTGGGGTGGAACCTTTGTGCCTCTTGTTATCTTGTGTCTCCCCCTGAAACTCCTGACTCCTCCTGGAGCCTCTCATACGTTCCTCTTCTGCCTAAACCACGGTCTCTAGATGCGCCGCTGCCTCCACAAGGCGCTCATAGTCCCTAATTATTGACCCAACTACTTTGAACAAGAGCCTGGTCCTCAACCTCTTCTCAAACTCGATACAACAACATTCCTCAGTCACTACGAGTTCCGGTGCGAACCTCGACAAGCTAGTAAAGGCAGCCTCAAACTCGGTCACCGGTGTGTTAAGCTGCTTGAGCTTTTCCCTTAACTTCTTCCTGGCAATGGGAGGTAAGAACTTGTCCTGGAAGGTGTTGACGAAAGCCTCCCAAGTCACTCCAATGCGCATACTTCCACCATTGACCCACAACCCCCTTTAGCTGGAAGGATGCCAAGGTCATCCTCAAACCATCATCTTCGATGCCAAGCATCTCAAATGTCTTCACCATCTGTTTGAGCCATTCATCCACTTTTAATGGCTCATTCAGATCCCCCAAAAACTCATCCAGATTAGACCGAAAGAACTCCCTTTTCAAAAAGGACGACCCTCCCTCAGCAACTTGGGCCTGGACTTGGTTCTCAGCTCTGAGAATGTCCATAGATTCCAGTAAAGCCCTAGCCATTTCACGGGCCAAAGCACTAATGGCCTACTGGCCAACTGGTTTGGCCATATTGGCTTGATCGACCCCTTCTTCCTACGCTGGAATTTCATCCAGTAATGGCACCTCATGCTATCTAGGCCTGCCACACCTACCACTACTACGTCCTCGTCCTGACATCCTAATGAAGGTAACACCAGAAATTAGCACATTTACAAATGTGTCGAAGCTAACTCACTCACGTCCTAGTGCGATGGACAACATTTAATTCATTCCACATAAGCACATATGAACTTTCTTTCTAGATAAGGATCGTCCCGTGACGTTACCAAAGTTCTAGTTAGAAGCAGCAGTGATCAAGTGCTCTTCTAACAAGACTTCTAGAAACCCGTAGACCCAATCAATATCTTAGAAATTAAATTCCATACCCATATAGTCGCATAAGTATGTTATCACATAAGCATACTACACACACAATTATGTCTATCAAGCGAGATAAAACCATTGTGGTAAAAACCACTTCCCACATACCCAAAGTATTCAAACCCAATACATTTTGATACGAAGTTGTAACACCCCGAATTAAATACAACAACCTATCCATAATATTGATTAAAAGAAGTCATAAGAAGTGATAAGCACTCCCATTAATTTCAATTTCTTTTATGAAAGAGCAACACATACAACTATACATTCACAAGTCTAACCCTGAATCTATAGCATGTGTTACATGGTGATGAACAAAACGAAAGATAAACAAATAAGAGGATGCCCTAAAGGTTTACAACTTTCCAAGTTAGTACTTGGTTACAACAAAATGGATTTAGATCCCAATACATATAAAAGCCCTTGGCTTGTACATAACAAATACACAATTAAACAAAATGAAGCTATTGCTCCATGTCCACCCAAACTATCACCTTGGCAGAGGCATATTATCTGCACCTGAAATGTTTTTCCCACAAAGGGTGAGCCAAAGCCCAGTAGAAATAATCCAGCACAACATATAAATCTTAACAAAGCTATAAGGGTAAAATGCATATGCAATGCTCATGACAAAACATTTTATATCTCTTTCAAATCATGCCATGCCAGGTTTACGTTACCATTCATGAAACACTTTCATTTTTATAGAAAACTAGTTTGTGAATACAACTTTATGAATCTCTAGGTACGTGTTAGCTAGCACGCTATACAAGCACTATTCTTTCGTCATTTTTACCGGTATTAACCATAAGGCTTGACACCTATCCGTGCGGGTTTCTGGTCTTTCACCAAGGACACACAGGCAAATTTATCATAGTAACCACACCCCCTACCCAGATCCACCAAGTATTCATCATTTTTGCAAAACATTGTAATTATTACAAATGTGTAAATGTATGATAATGCTCGATGTAATGGATGAGAAATAGTTTTCATTCTCGTAGTCCTCATGCAATTTCTACAACAATCATAATTATCTACCACCGAGAGCCCAAAACAGATATCTCTAAACAGTTAAAATAATTTCTATAAAAATAAACTTTCCAAATTTTGAGATGTGAGTGGTAATACATACCCAACTCCACCATCTTAATCAAGAACAATTAAATTCCATGTCTCCAACATCAATATTATCATTTATAAAAAGAATCAACATTTAGGGCAAAACCCTTTTTTCCAAGATCACTTCCAAAGTTCAAAAACCAACCATTCTGTTATCTCCATACCTCATTTTCAACCCCACAATCATTTCCATGAAGCTATTCCCCTCCTTTTAACTTAGAACCAAAATCCAAGATTTATTCAAAAGTCCTTTTCTTTGATAAGATGGTTTTATAAAGCATATAGCTAAGTTAAAACCCATAAGGAGATGCGAAGAATCCCTACCTCAAGCTTAGAAGGTAGAAGAGAAGAACTTAGAGAAACTCTACGTCAACAAAATCACAAACTACCAAGATCAAAAGAAAGCTCTTGACACGATCTACAAGTTATCCAAAGGATCAAGGTGTGAAGACACCTCTTGGTGAGTAGATCTAAGAATGTAAGTGGGAAAAAGTGAGTATTGAGAGAAAGAGAGACAGTTGCGAGGTGAGAGAGAGGAAAAGAGAAACAACTAATAAGAGAAAGATACTTTGGGTCTATTTATAGTGGCTAGGTATTAGTAGAATAGTAGCTCCAAGGTTAAATGAAAAGAATAAGTCAAAAATCCCCAAAACGTAGGGTGTAAGCTGAACAAAATTTGGAAAATGAGTCATAGGGGTCGACCTCTGCAACAATGGTGTCAACCCTTAAGAAGAAAAGCTGAGATGCTTGAGTTTGGCAGCAGGCAAGGTGTCGACCCTTAAACCCAAGGTGTCGACACTAAATTTCAGTAGGCAATCCTAGATTCTGCAATAGACAAGGGTCAACACCTCCTAGAATGGTGTCGACCCCAAAGGCCAACAAGAAAAGGCAAATGTCGACATCACCAAGGGCTGGTATCGACACTCAATTTCAATAGTGATCTAGGAACACAGCAGCAAGATGGTGTCGACACCTCTGAGGCTGGTGTCGACACCTCCGAGGCTGGTGTCGACCCTTGGAGCAGAAGAAGGCAAGGAATAGAAGGCAGTGTCAACACCAACACGGAAGGTGTTGACCCCTGAAGCCAAAACCAAACATGAAGAGGAAGGAACAACCATCACGAATATGGTTTCCCGGATTTAAAGGTAATAAATGGGTCGGGTCTAAATCAAGATTGCTATAATTATACACAAAAACACCAATTTTATTTATGCATAATGGTGTTGGTATATTACTTATAGTTACGTCATGTTAGTGCCTAACCCTCTATGACAAAACGGGTTAGAACTAGGTCATGATCAGCTCACTTATATATCAAAAGAAAAAAAGAAAAAGAAAACAACAAAAGAAAGGACCTTATTCTCAGGATTTTAAACTAGAAACAACCATGGGTACTGCAGCTGCATATGGTGCTCGAACTCCTAACCACTCAGCTCAATATCAAAGCATAACCACACCACATCCACTCGGTAAATGGGAATGTCTGCCGCATAACCCCACAGCTGGCGTTTCGTGATACGTACTGGCACTTCTACATATGCCATAATATTACTAAAATAAACCATCTGGGTGTCAATAAGGTTTTGTGGGACCTCCTCTTGCTTGTATATGGTCACTTAAAAAGGCGTTTCCTCTTTGAGCCACGAATTCTAGAGGTAAGGGTGCCACTAAGTAGCGAGGGTACCCTTGGCCTGAGGCCATGCCTACTACCCGTATCTGTCCCAGAAACCTGTTTAGTATACTCATATTATCAATCCTCCACCATTGTATATCTACTTTCGTGGAGATTGCATGTAGGTACACTAGTCTACCCATCATTTAGTTTAGGGTCGGGTTCGCATGTCTAACTATTTCCTCAGAGTCTCTCATTCCTTCTGGTAGGTCTGGAACATAATTGTTATTGTCAAAAATTCTCTCAAACTTTGATGGATCAGGTCCGTACCAAAAAGAGTCGCCAAAATTGAGTTTCGACATTGCCTGCACCATAGGATGCCCAACTCAGCTATAGAACTAATAAAAGACTATACCCATAATGACAAAGGTAAAATTTTCCTTATCCTATTTTCTAATAGTACGCATATCTTCTACCTCAATTTTTTTTTTATTTTATTATTATTTTTTTTAACCGTTGCTCTGATACCACTTTGTCATGACCCACCCCGGTGCCTAGGGTTGGATCGTAACTAGTTAAATTCTAAAATTTCTAAGATTAGTTCGAAGTAACTAAATTAAATAATGCAGTGGAATGAAATAAAAGATGTAGATAAATATCTGAAGCGTATATAGGAACTACTATTTATGTAACATAAGTCAAATAATAATTACAAATAAACACAAGGGAAAAAACAAAAAAACAAAAAACACGATATTCATCTCAAGTCTGGGTCTTGATTAATGGGGTAAACCATTCTTCCTTAAGTTTATTCACCTAAAAGGGTTTTAATAGCTATAAGCACATGGCAGAGTGAGTTATATTATACATTCAATAGCCATAAATTATTTTATTATTTTATAAGTTATTTTATGCAAATCATATTTTTTTATAATTATATTAACATTCAATTATGTTAAAAAATTAAATAAAATATTTGATTTTATAGTTATACCCGCTAAAATATAATCTAACTTAAAATTAGGGGCATTGTTATTACCAAAGCATAACAATGTGATTAATATATTTTTCTGGGCCAAACCAAAGATAACCATGAAATTAGTAAATTGTTTGGGCTAAGGTAGAAATAGGCTAAAGTTGAGGTGTGTTGGCTACTTAGGAGGTTAAGTTGTCTTAAGAGCATGGGGTGCCTTTGGTTAAGGCAAGCCACGTGGGGGTCTAAAAGGGTTAAGTAATGGAGCCTATGGGATGGATAATTTCATAGGGTGATGAAACAGCATCCATGGGCCTGTATATAAGGAATGGAGGCTTTGGCAAGGCAAAACAGGGGAGAACATAAGTGAAACACTAATAAAAGTGAGTGGAAGGAATAAAGAACTTAGAGGAAAATAAATAAATAAATAAATAAATAAATAGTAGGGGACAGTATTAAGGTGAGTTATATTATACCTTAAGTAGGCATAAATTATTTTATTATTTTAAAAGTTATTTTATGCAAAACATATTTTTTTTTAATTATATTAACATTCAATTATGTTATAAGCCCTGCTTATTTAAAATTAAAATGTTTCAGGTGAATAAACTTAAGAAAGAATGGTGTTACCCCATTAATCAGGACTCAAACTTGAGATGAACATCGTGTTTTTTTGTTTTTGTTTTTTTCCCTTGTGTTTATTTCTAATTATTATCTAACTTATGTTACATAAATAGTAATTCTCATGTACGCTCCAGATATTTATCTACATCTTTTATCAATTGTTTAATTAATTAAATTAAAAATAAAATAAAATAAAATATTTGATTTTATAGTTATACTCGCTAAAATATAATCTAACTTAAAATTAGGGGCATTTTTATTAGCAAAACATAACAATGTGATTAATATATTTTTCTAGGCCAAACCAAACATAACCATGAAATTAGTAAATTGTGTAGGCTAAGGTAGAAATAGGCTAAAGTTAAGGTGTGTTGGCTACTTAGGAGGTTAAGTTGTCTTAAGAGCATAGGGTGGCTTTGGTTAAGGCAAGCCACGTAGGGGTCTAAAAGGGCCAAGTAATGGAGCCTATGGGATGGATAATTTCATAGGGTGATGAATCAGCGTCCATGGGCCTGTATATAAGGAATGGAGGTTTTGACAAGGCAAAACAGGTGAGAACATAAGTGAAACAGTAATAAAAGTGAGCAAAAGGAATAAAGAGCTCGAAGGAAAAAAAAATAAAAATAAATAGTAGGAGTAGTGTTAAAGTGAGTTATATTATACCTTGAGTAGCTATAAATTATTTTATTATTCTATAAGTTATTTATGCAAATCATGTTTTTTTAATTATATTAACATTCAATTATGTTATTCATTTTATGAGCCCTGCTTATTTAAAATTAAAACCTATGGATATGGTTGTTTAAATTTTAGAATTTATTTGACAATGAATATATAACCATTTATTTTTATAAGTACCACCACGGAGGTCGCATACCTTGGGGACTTAAATAACCATTGGCCATCTGAATTGTCACTTTAGTGACCCTCTAATGGTCCCATGCCTCGGGGAACTTAAATAACCATTGGCCCTCTAATTAGTCACTTTATGACTCTCTGTCTGTCATGGATCCATTGACCCTTTATTTTGTTCTATACCGTGGTTATGATTGTTTTGCATATACAATTTTTGTATTGTATGTATGTTATTTAAAATAAATTATTCAAATCAAACTATTCATCATTTAGCCTAAATAACTATCCATGTTGATTTGTATACCCTTATACTCTTAGTATAATATTTTTCACTCTGCCACTTGAATGGTTTTGTTAATCAGGACTGGACTTATGAAATCGACTTTTTTGTTTTTTGTTTTTGTGTTTTTCCCTTGTGTTTATTTGTAATTATTATCTGACTTGTGTTACATAAATAGTAATTCCCATGTACGCTCCAAAGATTTATCTACATTTTCTATCTCATTCCGCTGTATTATTTAATTTAGTTATTTCGAACTAATTTTAGAAATTTTAGAATTTAACTAATTGCGAATCCAACCCTAGCTAGGCATCGAGGTGGGTCATGACACACTCTTCTTTCAACCACTTGCCACTGTCCTCTTTTTATTTTCACTTCTTTTCCTAGATCTTTCTTTCCCTGCCAATAGGGATATAATTAGTTCGGAACGGTCGGTATTTAGGTGAAATTTTGCACCAAACTAATTATGTCGGTTTTATTACATTGAAAATCGATACTGACCAAATTTTTTACCAAATCGCACCGATTCAAACGATTCGGTTCAATGTGATTTAATTGGTTTAAGTACTTTCAAAATTAGTCGTTTCTTAAATTTGTAGTATAATAAATAATTTATATAAAAATATTAAATTAGCCATTTGTACATAATTTTAACCATATTCAATCCAACTATTCACAAAAATACAAACAAAAAAATAATAATAAATACTAATGCTTGAAGCTTTTATTGAATTAAAATTAGAAATAAAATATAACTTAAGAACCAAAGTCTTGACATCAGAATAAAACCAAAACTTAAAACAACAATTTTATTATATTTAAACATCTACGGTCGGTTTCGGTAAAAATTGGTGTACAATATGTCAAAACCGGTACCGAACCGAAAATTGAAAAAAAAAAAAAAATTCAAAACCGAATAGACTGATTCATATTAAAATACCAACCAAATATGACCGGTTCAATTTGATTCAATCAGTTCAGTCCATTTTTTCGGTTTTTCTTATATCCCTACCTGCCAAAGTCATGCATCTCCTCTCTAATTCCCAATGCTTAACCATTCTTTCAACTTCTGCAAGACTTGCAACCCTTTATCTCCCAAAAAACTCAACTATCCTCTTCATATTCACAACCCCCTTCTACCACTTACAAAATCCTACTTGTCATCCTCTCTCACTACCTTTGAAACCCTAGATTATGGAGAGATAAATATACGAGAAAATAAAGAAAACGAAATAAGGAAAAGCTGAGAAAAAGTGAGGGAAAAAGAGTGAAAGAAAATCAGATAGTGAGTGTAAAGAAAATGTGAGAGGTTAATGATGATGGTATATTTGAGATATTGGGGGTGTAAATAGGTAAAATAAAAATTTTAATTTATTTTAAATGTATGCAATGAGATAAAATAGTAATTTTAGTATTGTTTCTATTATAATGAGATAAATTGAAAATATAAAATTACACCATTACAAACAAGAAGACCGATGATAGTTGAGTGAGAATGTTAATATCCTTTTGCATTGATATGGAAAGGTAATATAGTAATTTAACTTTCATGTTAAAAGGCAGACACTAATATGGGTCGATGTAATTTTCCAAGAAGTAAGGGAATTTATATTAAAAACAAACCTCAAGGAGGTGTAATTGTAATTTACTTAAATATAAATAACTAAGGGTGAAAGAAGAAGGCTAGTTTGTCTAGCATATGTTTGAGAGAAAGGAAGTGGAAGGGAAATGGGTGTTCAATTTCAGAAGAAGGCTGTATCACTGGGAAGAGTGTGAGGTTTTTCGTCTTAGAAACCTTCTGGTTTCAGCACCTAGTTTTGTGGTTGATTAGGTGGATAAGCCTGTTTGGGCAACTGAATCATCTAGAGTTTTTTCTGTCCTCTGTATTTAAGGGGGCTTGTCCATGTGCTGACCCTAGGTTGAGAATAAGCAAACTGGTATGGGTTAAATATTTGCCTTCCAAAGTACTATTTTTTTGGTGGCTAGCATGGAGGAGTAGACTTAAGACCTCAGTGTTTCTTCAAAAAATTGGTGTGCTTCAAAACAGTGCTTTAACTTTATATGTGTTATGCAAAACTGTGAATGAATCAGTGGATCATGTGTTGGTGTCTTGCCCGTTTGTCTAGCATGTGTGGGCTGAAATGTTAAACTGGTGGGATGTTCAAGGGGCATTACCTGGATCTGTTGAAGGAATAATTTTATGGTGGGATGGGGAATGCTTCAGCAGTAAAGAGAGGAAGATATGGCAGGGAGTCCCTCTGGTTGTGCTGTGGTCTTTGTGGAAGCTTAGAAATGATGTTGTGTTCAATGCATCAACTCCAATCTTGGCTGAGTTATGTGAAGTGATCAAAGTTAGACTTGCTGTTTGGCTAAAACCATTGTACACTGAGCATAATTTCATTGTGCAAGATTTTGTGTTTAATCTTAGGCAAGTAAGGAGGTGTATCTCTGGCAGGTGGTTGTGAGTGTTGGGAGTGTTAATTTGTTCTCTGTTTTTCTTCTTGTTTTTCTGGTTGGTTTCTCTCCAACTGTGAGTGGTGCTAGCAAATGATTGAGCTTGCTTATTTGGTGCCAACCTTGTTGGGATTAGATAGTTTAGAGATGATGCTCTTTGCACCCTCTGTCGTTATGGATGTAACTCTTGTCATTGTATTACTTGGTTATCATCAATAAAGTGTTCTTCGCTGTTTGAAAAAAAAAAAAAAAAAAAAGGTGAAAGAGTGGAAAGACAGCATAAGTTAATAGTGTTTACCTATCAGCCATAATATGGGAGGTCTTTGTCATTTCAAAAACTTCAGGGAAGATCCTTTTAATTTCATTAAATTCAGGAGAAGTCAAAGTAATATATAGGAAAAATTACATTTAAGTTGGATATGGAAAAAATAATACAAGTCTTTCGTGTACAAATCTTTCTTATGTTTGGTCCAACCATTTTTCTGTGCTAGACTAGCACTAAAAATGATTTAACCTATAATATAATTATTTTCAGACGTACCTACTTATTTATAATTTCTACTAATATATACCCATATATAAGTGTTTGGGGTTTGCTTTTTTGGTGCCTTTTTCTGTTGGCTTATTTTTGTCTTTAGTAAGTTTTTTATTTTGAAAGGGTTTTAGACCTTTAGATTTTACTCAATGAGACAAATGAAAAAATCAAGAAATTTCAAAAAAAAATTTAGAAAAGACAAAAATAAGCAAAATATAAAAAATAACAAAAAATTTGTGTGTGTTTTTGCTTATTTTGGCTTTTGAATTTTTTTGGAATTTTTAAAAATTTTTTTTTTTATACTTTTAGATTCATGTATACAAGAAAGATTGGAAAAATAAATTTTTTTAATATAATTATAAATAAAATCACGAAAGATATAAAAAATAAATAAATAAATAAATAAAAAAATACTTTTCCCTAACCACTATAAGAGTGTGTACTACTTTACTAGAGTGTTTTGGCTCTTATTTTCTCATTCTTGGTCCAGTTTGCCTTTATATTCTGTCTTGCCAACTCACGCTCTGAGCTTTCTTTTGGGGTGATTTCCTTTACTAGTACTCTATTAGACTGCTAAATGTTTGAACCAGTGAAGATATTAATTTACCCTTACCAAGAATTGAGCAACTTCTTATGCAAAGTATGGTTTTTTGGCGAAATACTCTGCTACTGAGGTGAGGTTTCTTAGCTACGGTATGATTTTAACTTTCTTTCTCATTACACCTTTAATTCATGTTTTTCTCAATTGATGCTTTTGCTTTTGCTTTTACTTTTGCTTTTGAACGAGGAATTCATGTTAAAAAAAGGATAAATTACACTTTGCCCCCTTTAAGTTTGACTAATTTTTTGCTTCGGGCCTTCAAATTTATTCTCATTTTGGTTCTTAATGTTACTAATCTTTCCCAATTTACTGTTAAATATGACTTTTGTCTAAATCTGTACTGAAAATGCCACACGACATAAAAAAAACCTTATACAATTCAAAACTCTAAACTCAAAACCCAAACCAAATCATACATTTAATTCTTCATCTCATTAAAGATTATGATTTATATACCTACGCCAAACAGCATCTCCAACCAATATGTAATTTCTCAGGTGGCAACCCAATTAAGTGACAATATTTGACATCTTTATTAGGCACCAATAATGTCAGGATGACTGTATTTTTTTGTCACATTTTGTTTACAATATCATAAATCAACACTGTTGATATTAAACACAAATTGGTAAACAAAATGTAATAACAAAATATGATCATCATCATAGCATTATTGGGTGTCATTTAGTATTGTCTTACCCATGTTAAATTTGACATATAGAGGAATGAATGGTGTTTATTTGTTTATTTATTATTATTTATTATTATTATTATTATTATTATTATTATATAGAACCCAAATTAAGTACCCTTTATCCAGGAAAAAAAAATTGAAACACAAATTGAAATATAAAAGATTGAAATAAAAATAAAATAAAATAACAAATTTGAGACATTGGTTGAAGTCTTTATTTTTAAAGATGTTAAATTGTCACCTAAATTTGTTAAACTTTCAAGTGAAAGAAAAGTAAATTACACTGACATCCATTGAAATTTGGAGAAAATACAACAAATCCTACAATTTTAATATAATTACGTTGGTTAGAGATTATCTAATCCCCTTAGTACACCTTGTTATATCCTTTGGATGAGTTATCTGAAATTAAAACCCTAGTTCGACCATAATTGAAAAATACTACATTCTATAGTGGAATCAAACAACTTCAACATCAAAGAAAGTTTTGTCAATTTCTTTGTAGCATCATAATGAATTATAGTTGTATCATGTAGCACTATGAGGTTTTCTTCTTCGCTCAAGCAAAGGTTTGTTCACTGGAGCGGTCTTTCGAATCGTCCAGTACTTTGGTCCGCAGTTTAGGATTTTGTGAGGCTTTGATATTCACTTGAGCGGTAATTGTTCACTCAAGTGGTTTGTTCCTTATACAATTTGAGATTTTGGGAGCGTGAGTTCTATGCTCGAACGGAGGTTTTACTGCTTGAGCGGTAATGTGTCTCTAATGCTTGAGTGCTTGCTTCATCGCTTGAGAGGTCTAATCAAAGTCAGCCACTTTAAAAGCCACTTTTCACTCATTTTCCTCTTTTTTTTTTTTTTCAGATTTTTCTCTCTTCTCTCTCCATCTTTCCACCATTTTTTAGTTTCCAAGCTCTTTAACCCCTTGATTTTATCTATTTCGAAACATCTTTGACCTCTAATTCCATATGCCAAAATGTAGAGCTCAGCGAGGGCTTCCTTTTAATCTGAGCAGATCGTATTTTCGTCGGTGTGGATTTTTTTATTTTTCTCCTCTTCGCTTCGAGAGGTAGGAATTATTTTTGCTCATTTTCAATATCTCGTTATAGATAGACATGTGGTAGTTTTTGTCATATTAAAAGCATGTTTTGCAATGGGATTTTGGAAAGGCATGAAGAGGGTTTAGGGTTTTGAATTTTTAGAGTTAAATAATTATGTTTTGGATTGATTTGGTAAATTGGGAGGTAGTTAATCACGCTTACGTTGATAGTGGTGAAAAGTCCTAATTTATAATTAAGGGTTTAATAAAACGAAATGAATTAAAGTTGAGTAATTGTTGAGTTATGTGTTTACATTAATGAATTAGAGTTTTGGTTGCTAAAAAAAAAAAAGTTAATCGGGGTCTTAAGATTTTTGGTTAATGTTATGTTGTGTTAGGTTGTAATTGTGTATCCACCAATTGGGATTTTGACAATTAAAAAGGGATTTTGGTTAATGATTGTAAGTGTTGAAGATTTAGAAGAACAGGTTTGGTTTTGAAAACAAAATGGCATTTGTAACTCTTTTGTGAAATGAAATAGAAAATGGAAAGTGAAAAGTGATTAGGGACAATGGTTGTTTTGAAATGATTTCATTGAAAACGTTAATGATTTGAATTGTGGAACCGGTTGTGGATTTAACTTAAGAGTCGTATATCTAATTGTTAAAGGTTTTGTCGTTGGTCATCGGTGAAAAATGACATTATTGCTGTTGAATAGAATATATGTATGTGTTATGTTTGTAGATTTTCAATGTAATCTAGAATGTTGTGTTATGAGATTAAGGGTTCGTTTCCCACCGTGTGAGACTAATAAAGCGTAGCAGCTTGACAAAGCTTCCTTTCCCTTTCGATTTGCACCTGGTAAAGTGTGAATTGGGGTCTGTTTCCTTCCAGGTGGGGTCAATAAAACGTGTTGTCTTGACAGAGATTCCTCTTCCTTTTGGTTGCGGGTCGTTCTTTTCTAAGTGTGGCCAATAAAGCATGTTGTGTTATTTGGGTTGTACCATTAGCCTTGGCTTGTAGAAATAGAAGTATGTGTTGTTTTTCGTTATTCTCATTTGGAGATATATGTATATGTATATTGTTGTGGGTGTTCCATTGCCTTTATGCTTAAGGCTATAAATCAAGTTGGGTGTGTACGTGTGGTGAGTTGGGATGTAAGACGAGTAGTTGGTGTTGTTGGAACAATCTTCACTGTATTTAAAAGATTTTAATTCTATTGTGTACAAAACAACAATTAAAATTTAAAGAAATAAAGAAAAGGAGAGAATTTGTTTGATTACAAAAATCAAACTCGAAATAATAAATAAATAAATAAATAACAGATTTTATTTTGTTACAAAAACAAAATTAAAATCTGATTAAATAAACAAATAAAAACAGAATAAAATTAAACAACTTACTTGGTTAATTTCTTTGAATAACTTTTCTGATCAAGTCTAGTGTTTAACACTGTGTCCTTAAGACAGATTCGTCCTCTCCACGGTGCTTTCAGAATTTGGATGTCTATCTCCCAGGATGAAATGATCTTCTACAAACAATAGCAGCACTACAAATTGTTTGTCTTACGAACACACTAAGTATTTACACTCTTTCTTTCAGAAATAAAATGCAGAGAGATTTTGGAGTATGAAAATCCAAATGGGAGGGTAGTCTATTTATAGATGTAAAGGTGACTCTTGGTTTTGAATTGAACAGGTATGAAACATGTTGGGTTTAAATTCAAACAGATAAAAAATGAGAAGGGCCCTGTTTGGATGAATAGTAAATCCAAATCAGTTTATTGCCCAGCCTGCCCAACCGACCGGACGGCGGCGGCGCGCGCGTGTGGTGATTTTTGAGTCCAATGGGTCAAGCCCATTTTGCCCATAACCTCTCCCTCTAAAACACTTGGGTACCCCTTGGGGCACACCCCAAGTACCAAACCCATTCCTTATAAACCCTTTCAAAACCTCCCACCAAATCAATGTGGGACAAGCCTTATTCAAACCTTTAAGGAATTTTCACCAAAACACCATTTCCATGGAGCATACTTTGGCTTCAATTTCCCATTCACTCGGTAATGGTTTTGAGCAACCAAATATACCACGTGAATCACAACGCGGCATAGAACGTGTTACTACTTTGACCCGTGTAAATCGATGCACGAGGCCCACCTAAAAATTAGACCAAACTTAGGAAAAAATTCTGGTTTTACCCAGAATTTTATAACCATTTCCAACAGGTGTATGTGAGCTATTTTCAAAACTAAAGTGTCATTATGCAATTGTTTTGAACAAAAATGAAAAGCTAGAAAGAAAAGAAATAATTTTATACCATATTGTGTTAAAGAGGATGATTTGGGGGATATGTACTTGTGTAAATATATTTTGATTATAAAATTGTCATGTTATTTATATGATATGATGAGCATTCATAATAATAGCTATCGATATGTTATTATTGTTTAGAATCATTTAGGATCACTATTAAATTTTATATTCATCTTACGTTTCTAATCATTTTTCAGGTACAAATTGAAAAATGGTTTAAGGTCGAAGAATCTTATATATTTGTTGGCAGTATGCCATTATTGTAAAAGGGTTAAACTCTTTCTTTTTATATAATAATGCAAGCCTACGGACATTTCATTTAAATGTAATTTTTTTTGCATCCAACATATATACAAATAAGAGAACTTATATTATTTATTGATGTTAATGCATATAACTTCCACATGTTATTAATAAAATTTAATTATAATAATAAATATGATAATATTATTCGAATAATAAAAAGTAGGGCATGACATATCATTAAACCTTGAATCTCCATGGTAGTTCCAATATATAAAACCATATGGTTGTCCAACACAAACCTTACTAAGAATACCAGAGACATTACAATAGAGTAAGGTTTACTATAAATAAATTTAGGGCAAATTACATATACTCTCTCGAAGTTTAGCTAAATTGCAGATACCAACTTGAGGTTTCAGAAGTTACATCCCGCCCCTTGAGGTTTATATTTTCATAACAAATTGCCCCTTGAGGTTTATATTTTCATACAAATTGCCCCCTAATTTGTTATGCAAATATAACCTTCAGGGGGGGGGGGAATTTGTAATTTCTCAAACCTCAGGGGGATATCTGTAATTTAGCTAAATCTCGAGGGATGTATATGTAATTTGCCCATAAATTTAAGGAGAGGTATTACAATGCCAGAATTGTACACACTGATAAGAAATATTTTGATTAAATTGAAGTAGAAATACATTAAAAAAAAAACGTAAGTATTAAGAAAGAAACTAACAAAAGCAAGAAAACTTATCACACGGATGAATGCAGAAAAACAAAATTAAAAATGGCACAAAGCAACAAAGGCAGAGCAGATGTGATGGAACCAATTGAAATGAATTGACAGAGCTTGGTGAGAAATGAGTTGTTGTGATCATGGATTAACAAAGCACTCAACGAGGCGGCGAAGGTGAAGGTGAAGGCAAGTGACACTACGAATGCTTGGAAGGTGAAAGGGAGTCCCTTGAATATGAGCGTGGGAACTGGGCTTCCGTTTATGTATTTGCAAGGAAGGGTTACCAAAACTATTACAACTGTAAATCTAAGGTAAACGCAGCGGATGAAAAATTATGGTCATACCTTTTTCTGCAGAGTCTGAATTGAAGGATCTCATGGGTAAATCACGTGCTTCCTGAATCTGATCAATCAACCCAGCAAGAGTGATATTACAAAATGAATATCACCCACACAAGTCACAGTGCAAAATGGCTCTTGATCGTTGTATTTTGGAGAGAGTCAGTATATGGGAAAAACATACGACATACGTTGTTTTTCTCTTAATCACCCATATCCCATATCATATCAGATATATAGGATAATATCACATCTATCCATATCAGTTGATATGATAAATATGGATATCCTGAGTGGTTATCCAAATAGGTTTTGAATTCAAATTCAAACTTATTTGGATAAGGTTCAAAAGGTTCAAAAGGTTCAAAGAAATGGTCAAGCCACATGGGCGCCCAATTTTTAACATCTCCCACTCGCACATGAGTTGGCATGACACTGCCACATCTCTATCTCAATCTCCCAAAAAATGAACAATCTCATACTAGCCAATGCACCGTGCGACCGCTGAGAACACCTGCATGTGGGAGCTCTATACTAGAAACTCAATATGAGTCAGCATAGAGACATCAACCCAAAATGAACAGAAATAGTGTCTCATGTACCCAGACCCATCTAGCTACATCAGTCCAAAAACATCTCTAATCCCTCAAAGAGCATGTTTGACTCTCCTAGGTCCCGCATTATATTCACACCCAATCAGCATCCTATAAAGAGCGATGTGAGTTGTCGACAGTGAATATAGAGCAGAGATGTAGAACTAGATGATCTTCCCTTCACCCTCATATCATTCAATTTGAAATTGACCGCTTTCCCAGTAATGTCCCTTAAAGCCGAATCATACATGACCGCAGGCAACATACCAAAGTAGCTGAACATCAACTCCTCATCTTATGACATAGTCAAAGGTCACAAAAGGCACAAAGTGAAGTCATTTAGGGAAAAAATGACTTTTAGGACTCACACGGTGAAGAAGCAGGGATCCATTCTTTCACCTCGCTAACGGGTCGATAAGCACATGCAGTACGAATGCATGTTATAGTGGAGTAACTCTTCCAAAGAGTGATGTTAAACTCACACACCATACAGATCTTAGTCTAGTCGCTCTTAAGCGCACAAGTCGCTTCCTAGCGTCTAACTCGAATTCTCTATTTGCTCGCCTCTCAGGCATCAAATGAGATCTCGCATCTGGCTATCCATAACAGGCACATCATGGAAAAGTGGGTACTCTCATATCCATGGTCGGTCTCTAACAAGACCTCATCTTGGCTCCAACCAAGGCGACATAGCTAGTGGATAATTTTAGCTTCTCTATTTGCTCAAATACAATAAGCCACTAGTCTCATCCTTACTCGCTACCTAGCGCTAAGGGCGATTGCTCGTGTGAGTGAGCCAATCTTGCCTGCTAACATCAATTTAATTATTTTGTGTATGCTAATTCACAAACCATTGCAAAAAGTAGTAAACATAAATGTGTAATAGAAACAAATATGAATACTAATGGCATAAATATCCCAAAAAATATGAGTTCAACTGAATACACATATATATCACCACCTACGTTGTCCTAAAGCCCTAACATGAGTAAGATAAACATCTCTAGCAATGGGCTTAGTCAAAGGGTTTGCAACCATGCGACTCGTAGGGATGTGCTCCAGGATCACTTCTTTCTGCGCCACAATGTCTCTGATAAAATTGAACCTCACATCAATGTGTTTGGTTCTCCCGTGGTATTTAGGATCCTTAGCGTAAGCGAGTGCAGCCATGCTGTCACAATGGATAGTCACTGGGTCTGAAGTGTGTGTGACAACATCCAAATGCTTAAAGAACCTCCTTAACCAAACAGCCTCCTGAACGGCAGATGAACAAGCCACAAACTCAGCCTCCATAGTCGATAAGGCGATACAGGATTGCTTCTTACTGCTCCAAGAAATAGCACCATCGCTAAGCATGAAAGCATATCCTGAAGTAGACTTACGCTCATCTAAGTCTCCTCCCCAGTCAGCATCACAATAGCCAACTAGATGTAGATCTGAACTTTGGTAGCAAAGTGTGTAATCTGCAGTCCCTCTAAGATATCGTAATATCCTCTTAACTGCTTTCCAATGAGCTGGTCCTGGGTTGGATTGGTAACGACTCACCAATCCGACTGCATAACAAATGTCAGGACGCGTACACATCATAGCATACATCAAGCTTCCAACAGCATTTGCATAGGGAACACGGGCCATCTTTTCATTCTCTTCTTGAGTCTTAGGACCCATATCAAGGCTTAGGCTCTCGCCTTTTGCAACAGGAGTGTCAATGGGTTTGCAGCTCTGCATCTGGAATCGCTCTAGGATAGTCTTAATGTAAGTCTCTTGAGACAAACCAAGAAGTCTCCTAGAGCGATCCCTAAGGATCTTAACACCGAGCACATAGCTCGCCTCACCCATGTCCTTCATCTCAAATGTAGAGAACAACCACATTTTAGTGGCGACAATCATCTCCTTGTCATTTCCAGCCAATAATATGTCATCTACATATAATGACAATATCAAAAAATGTCCTTGGACCGCTTAACGTACACACAGTGATCTTCATCAATCATCGTAAACCCATTAGAAACAATGGCTCGATGAAATCTCAGATTCCACTGTCTGGATGATTGCTTTAAGCCATAAATAGATCGTTGAAGCTTGCAAACTTTGCGCTCCTGACCTACTACCACAAAGCCTTCTGGTTGATCCATATAGATCTCTTCATCCAATTCTCCATTGAGAAATGCAGTCTTAACGTCCATCTGATATAGCTCTAAGTCCAACTGAGCTACTATGGCCAGGATTAGGCGAATAGAGGCAAACCTTACAACTGGTGAAAAAGTTTCCTCATAGTCCACACCCTCTCGTTGGGTGTAACCTTTCGCCACTAGGCGAGCCTTATACCTTTCTATGGAACCATCCGCCTTGCGCTTGATTTTGAGAACCCATTTGTTCCCAATAGTCTTGCGCCCTGGCGGCAAATCAACCAAGTCCCAGACATGATTTTTCTTCATAGACTCTATTTCTTCATCCATTGCAGTACTCCATTCTTTACTAGCAGGGGATGAGAGAGCCTCTTTGAGATTCTTAGGCTCCATCTCATCACTCGGAGCAATCATGAATGCTTCTCCTTCAATCTCAAAACGACGACGGGGTATAGCTCCACGTTTGCTTCTACGTAGTTGAGAATCCTGAGAATCCTCATCCATTGGATCTAATCCATGGGCAGGTAGATCGCTCCCACTGTCCCTAAGAGCTTGAGGAATTATCTCCTCATTCTCTACTAGGCTACTAGGTGCGCCTTCAAGTAGATCCTCCATCTCATAGAGTTCTACTTCTCTAGTTACCTCACCTCTGCTAGGGAAATCCTCCTCTAGGAAATCCACATCTCGTGACTAAATTTCAGTCACACTTCCATCCGGATGCTCCCCAATAAACACATAGCCCTTAGAATGCTCACTATAGCGAATGAAGATACACTTCTTTCCTCTAGGGCCCAACTTCCCAAACTTATGAGAAGCGTTGTGTATGTAAGCTGCCGAACCCCAAGGCCGCAAATTGCCCAAATCAGGCTTTTTGCCAGTCCACATCTCATATGGGGTGGAAGGAACTGATTTGGAGGGCACACGGTTAAGGACGTAGGCAGCAGTCAACAAAGCATCTCCCCAATAAGAAATGGGAAGATTAGCTTGCGCCATCATTGATCTAACCATGTCAAGCAATGTGCGATTCCTTCTCTCCGCTACACCATTTTGCTGCGGAGTCCTAGGAATTGTCAATTGCCTGATAACTCCTTTTTCCTCACAGAGCACTTTAAATTGCTCAGATAGATACTCACGTCCTCGGTCAGTCCTTAGAGCCTTAATGCTCTTGTCTAATTGATTCTCAACCTCATTAACATACCGTCTAAAGCAATCCAATGCTTCTGACTTGTGAGAAATCAAATAGACATGACCAAAATGCGTGCAATCATCTATAAATGTGATGAAATAAGGGGCTCCATGCCTTGCCCTCACATTCATTGGTCCATATATATTAGAATGAATAAGTTGCAATGGGATAGAAGCCCTTATGGCTTTCCCAAATGGTTTCCTTGTTGCCTTACCAGCAAGACAGTGCTCACAAGTAGGCAAAGTGACTCTAGCGAGTGGGCCTAAAAGACCTTCTCTAGCCAATCTAGTCATCCTGTCTTGCCCTATGTGGCCTAATCTAGCATGCCATCTCATAGAATCATTATCACAAAAAAAATGCAATATTCGAAACAGAGCCATTGGCATTTTTATTAAAACTAGAATCATCCACATCCAAAACTAAAAAACCATCTGAAAGATAACCAAAACCATAAAAAATTGTTCCCAAATAAATGCTAACACCATTATTCTCAAAACAAAAGCTAAAACCAAGGCTCATCATGCTAATAACTGAAACTAAGTTTCGCCGAATATCCGGAGCATAAAGAACATCATGAAGATACAAGGTGTGCCCTCGTCGCATTTCCAGCTTGTATGTGCCAATGCCAAGCACCTCCACACTGGACTCGTTCCCCATGTAAACTTTTCTGCTCCCAGCAGGTACTCGGCGATACTCAACGAACCCTACTTTGTCCCTCGCGATGTGGTCTGTTGCTCCATAGTCTACAACCCAAAAATGATGAGAATGAGCAATTAATGCTTGACTAGACACAAAGCATTGAATGTGAGAAATTAAGTAAGGGAGTACCTTCTTCTGCTCAGGGCAATCCCGAGCGAAGTGTCCTTCTTTGTTACTGTTAAAGCATGTCAATTTAGCCTTTACCTTCTTACCACCTCTCTTGCCCCTACGCTTGAAATTTCTAGCGCCATTGGGCTTAAGCGCAGCTGCTGCTTGCTTCTTAGGGGCACCTTTTGCTTTTCCACATTTGAACTGAGAAGTCCTACGTGAGCTTGACTCAACCACCATAGCAGAACCATCAGACTTAGCCGCCTCAAGGCGCTCAGCCTTTAGCTCCAAATGACGCGATATGTCTTCGAATGTTTTCACACTCTCATTATGCATCATGTTCTGCTTCATCTGCTCCCAAGAATTTGGCAGAGAGCGAATCACAGCTTGTACTTGCTGCTCTTGAGTCAAATTGTGCCCAGCAGCCGCAAGCTCACGTATCATGGCTGGCATGACTCTTAAATGCTACTTCTTCGAGTGATGCGCCCTTTTTTGATAAGAGTCAAACTTCATAGTCAGCCCACGTAGCTTTGCCAATGAGGTAATACCAAACTTTTGTTTGAGAGCTTCCCACATCTCAAATGCAGTCAGGCAATGCTCAAACTCACTAATCAAGTCATTGTGCATGCTACTCAACATAGTAAAGCGCGCACACCGATCTTTGTTACGCCAAGTTCGAAAGACTTCAAGATCACGACGATGTTAAGCTGTATTTCCCTGCTCTGGCTCAACCATCACTTGTTCAAGTGTGGTCAACACTTCTTGCTCATTGAGGAGGTTTTGGATCTTACGGCGCCATATATCATAATTGTCGCCATCCAATTTCTCTCCCTTTGTTAAGTCTGCCACCACTGTCTTAGCAGCCATTTCTACATACAGAGTAAACAAATGCGTAGGGGATATTAATGATAGCAACACAAAAAATTATTTTGCAGCAAAAAAAAAAAACTAAATTAAATAATGATAATTTTACACATGTCTCAAGATCGAAAATTTGCTATGCTCGTAATCATCTCTTGCGCCTCTAGTGATAATTATCAAAATTTAATTTAATTCCATGCGCAAAAAAAAAAAAAAAAAAAAAAAAAAAAAAAAAATCTCCTACTACTTATGGTATATACAAAGCATGATAAATTCCATACAATAGCATCTTAATGTAAATTTATAAATAACTCATGCTATATTCATTTAATAATGGAATTCAAATAAATAAATAAATAACTAATCATGCTTCTTTAATTGCAACATATTAAAAACTCAAAAAATATGCTGTATTCAGTATTCAGATTATGCCACAATAAAAAGTACATCATTCTGAAATTTTCTGGAATTTTTCTGAAATTTTCTGGAATTCTAAATAACTAATAAACACACATAAAATTAGAAATAAAAAATTCCAGAATCTGATAAACTGAAAAAATTATACTAGTAAATAGTAAAACATTTCAGAAGTCTACAATAAAAATTTCAACCCCAGAAAATTATTTATGCAATACCAGAAGCATTTTAAAGCATAAATAATGAATTATTATCACAGAAAAAAAAAACTTTTTATTTTCATAAAATTTTCACAATTTTACAGAACATGGAAAATTTAATTTTGAGTCTAACAGTACTAACCACGCATAAAACAAATCTATAACGAATAAATTATGACCATTTAACGCGATTCGGAATTAAAAACAAAACAAACAGTGCCTTATGCATTAGCAGCCAAGCCAACCAAGCTGGCGGAGGAAAACGGCGCGGCTCAGCGCGCGGCGCGCGTGCGTGGCGCGGAGGGCGCGCGCGTGGACAGCGCCGCTGATGCGCGCATGATGGCGCGTGGAAGCGCGTCGGAAGCGCGTCTGACGCGTGGCAACGCGTGTAAGCAGCTCACGGTGTCAGGTGGCGCGTGAGGACCACGTGCCGCCACCCAGGGTGTTTTTTGGTCCAATTTTTGTACTGCCGGGCTCCATTTTTCAAAATAGAACCATTTATGGTATTAAAAAGGACATTAATGAACATAAAAAATAGGTTTTTATGCTCTTAATCTAATGAGAGTAGACATTTTCCTCCTTTATAAACATTCATGTATATAATGTGTACATATATATATAAAATATACACATGATTAAAGGAAACACGAAAATACCCATTCATGCTTTGATACCAATGTAAATCTAAGGTAAACGCAGCGGATGAAAAATTATGGTCATACCTTTTTCTGCAGAGTCTGAATTGAAGGATCTCGTGGGTAAATCACGTGCTTCCTGAATCTGATCAATCAACCCAGCAATGGAGTGATATTACAGAATGAATATCACCCACACAAATCACAGTGCAAAATGGGTCTTGATCGTTGTATTTTGGGAGAGAGTCAGTATATGGGAAAAAACATGCGACATACGTTGTTTTTCTCTTAATCACCCATATCCCATATCATATCAGATATATAGGATAATATCACATATATCCATATCAGTTAATATGATAGATATGGATATCCTGAGTGGTTATCCAAATAGGTTTTGAATTCAAATTCAAACTTATTTGGATAAAGTTCAAAAGGTTCAAAGAAAGGGTCAAGCCACATGGGCGCCCAATTTCTAGCAACAACTATGAAGGAAGCTATCATGATAGATTCCAACACTCTGGTTTCGATTTGTTGCTTTGAGTTGGTGGTGTCTTGCTCTAGCAGGAGAGTATATTTATAGAGAGCTTGGGCTAAAAAATTTGTTTGGAGTAGATTTTTTAATTTTTTTAATTTTTGTGAAAAAATAATAATAATTATAATTTATATGTATATTTTATTTTATTAATTTTTTAGTCTATTTTGTCATTTTATAACTATTTTAACCTCCCAATCTCATTTTAGCCTATGCCAAATGAAAGCATAATGTGAGATTTATACATGAAACCCATTTAGTCTGGGGTTAAAAAGCTTCGTTTGTGATAAATTTTTTTTGACTTTTTTAACTTTTGTGAGAGAAAAAATAAAATAATTATAATTTAGATATGACATTTTATCATATTTAATTAAAATAACTAATTTTATCCTATATAACTATTTTAACCCAAATAACTATGCTAAACATAGCCTTAATTTTAGCCTATGCCAAATGAATGCATAATGTGAGATTTATATATGAAACCCATTTAATCTGGGGTTAAAAAGTCTCGTTTTAGATAAATTTTTTTTGACTTTTTTAACTTTTTGTGAGAAAAAAAATAAAATAATTATAATTTAGATATGACATTTTATCATATTTAATTAAAATAACTAATTTTATCCTATATAACTATTTTAATCCAAATAACCATGCTGAACATAGCCTTAATAATATTTTATTTTTGCTAGAGTTTTGCTTAACCATCATCAATATTAGCCGTTGACGGTTGATCAATCGTCATCAATATGGCCGTTGAGCGCCGTTGATATGCTTACTTACCGTTGAGGAAACGTAGAGCTGGTACTTTTTATTTATTTATTTATTTATTAGTGTGCTTATTTTTAGGGTAATTACACCCGAGTAGGAAAAAATATACAAATTAATGAAAATCTATATAATTTTAATTATTAATATTTAGAAATTTTTTTATTGATTTATAATTATTTTTTTCAAAATTTCTTGATGTAATATTTTCAATTTATTTTTTTGCGAGAAGTTATTCGGTGATCGTAAGTATTGCCACATAGTGCCCCAAGTAAGTTGTGATTGGTAAAAAAGGTAATTTGGTAAATTTTAACACATTTGATTACAATTGAATTAATTTATGATTAATTTCGCTTCTACTTCCCCAAAAAAAAAAAAAAAAAAAAAAGGTCATATGTCCATTTCTTAATCTTTTGAGTAATTAGACCCAATCTCTGATATCTTAGGACTAAAAGGATATAATTAAGGAAAATGCTATTGACCCCAAATAAATTACTAAATTTTCTACCAAATCTCTCACATAGGTGTGGGACTCACACAAATTACGTGTGGATAGGTCTCACACCAATGTGAAAGATTTGGTAAAAAATTTGGTAATTTATTTGGGATCTCTAGTATAACTCTACAATTAACCTATTTGTCTATCTCTTTAAATCATATAATTTGTCTATTTGTTGAAATTGACCAAGCCTATTTTCATATATATTAAAATTCACCAAACTACTTATCGTTGAAATATGACACATGTCACTCATTCAACACCATATATGTTGAATATCACATATTTTTCTACCTTACCACTATTACCACCACCACCACATGTTGCTAGCCGCCGATCGCTGCCACCGGCAAGTTTTCTAATACCGGCAAAATTTTCCGACATTTCTTTATGACCAAAATTTTTTTTACCTTTGATCTAATGTCATATATCATCTTTAAATTAGATTTTTCGCTAATTTTCTCAATTAAAAACAAAAAAACAAACAACATTCATCGCTTAATCATGACTACATGATGGATGTTCGTCGTCAAACAAAATTGGCACCACTACGAAGGAAACTTTACCTTACATTACACCCTTTGCCTCTGAACGTTCAAAAGTATTCCTTCTAATTTCTCTTTTTTCTTAAAACCAAAAATAAAAATAAAAATAAAAATCGAGAAGCAGAGTAATTCCTACTATTTCAATTCAAACAATTTCACAGTATTTATCGATGGAAGATAATCAATGGCATGACCCACTTCTCAGAGTAATTGAATTTTAAATTCACATTTTGACTTTCTTGTTTTATTTTTTGTTGTGTTTTTAAAAAAAATGAAATAATTTAATTAATTATTTTTTTAATTTTTAAATATACATAATTTAGACGTATCTAAAAAATCAAATATTTATAAAAAAAATCTTTTAAAAAAAAATTCAATAAATACAAAAAATAGAAAAAATGTACTGAATTTTGTTTTAGGTGCATCTAAAAAGTAAATAACTTAATTAAAATATTTTTAAAAAACTAACAAAAATATAAAAATATGAAAAATAAAAAAACTTGCAAACTTAAAAACTATAATTGAGACTCATTGTATACTAACATTGTTTGAGTGGCTTTAAATGTATTCTAAAAGTTTGGTTGGGTACTCCACTTCTTTGGACACTTCAACGCTATTTTTGAATTTTGACTTTTTTTTTTTTTTTGATAAATTACAAATATATTCTCTGAGATTTGATTAAAATACGAATCACCCTCTGTGGTTTTGAAAATTACATTCCACCCCTGAGATTTCTAATTTCATAACAAATCATCATTTTTATTAATAAATCATCAAGTCAATTAACAGTTTTTAATGATGTTAAAAATATGTTTTAATTAATAATTTAGGTAAATTTATTATTGTATAGGAGAGCAATTATAAGTTTCAATCTTTTAGTTAATCATGTTAAATAAAAAATTTTAATAAGGGGGTATTTGTAATTTTTTAAACCACAAGGGACAATCTGTATTTTAAGTAAATCTCAAGGGTTATATTTGTAATTTACCTTCTTTTTTTTTTTTTGTTCAATAGCCCAAAACATCCCAATTAATCTCAGATTCACCCCCTTTCACCCACCTACTGTTGGGATCACATCCATTGTTGAAGCCATCTTCAGCACCCTTTTGATGCAATCCCCTCACTATCGCTCCTCACTGCCACCACCTCTACAACCTCGTTGCCTTTGTCCCTTTGTTACCCACTACAATTTGTAGCTACATCTTTCACTGTTGTTGTCACGACCCGAACCCGCCTCTATGGGTTAAGGCCATAACCGACCAGTAATCATGAGATTACCTACGGCCTCAAAACAAATAAGACAAAACTCATCAGAGTAAAAGGGGCCGAACGGAAGCAATTTAAAATTTTGTCCATAGAGCTGTGCTTACATGCACGTCATAACATTCCAGACATAAATATATTAATAACTCACAACAGAATTACAGTACCAAAAAGTTCCATACAATAGGATCATCCAAAAACCAAGTCAACCGATAGGAACTATAGACAGACATGTACAAAGGCTTCGCCAACATGACAAAATTACATAGAATGGCAAAAGGGCGAAGATGTGTCTCGTACGTGAGACGCAAAGGCTGACTCTCCAAACCTTAGTTGTTCCACACTAGCTTCACTGGGGCAGGGTCTGGACCTCTCTTAGCTCACCTACAAACACATGAATGAGCGTGAGCGATAGCCCAGTGAATAATATCAAATAACTACAAACACATGAATGAGCGTGAGCGATAGCCCAGTGAATAATATCAAATAACTACAAACACATGAATGAGCGTGAGCGATAGCCCAGTGAATAATATCAAATAACGAATATACATTGGAACAATATACATCGAACGGCCTTGGGCCCAATTTGCATTTCTAACTAACACATACATACATAAACATATGTAAGTTAAGTAACTGAGGTTCCAAACACATCATACGGCCTCAGGCCCAATTCATTCGTATTATTCAGATCAAACTGGCCTTTGGCCTATTCGTTTATGTCAAAACGGCCTCTGGCCCATTCATTCGTGTCCATCGGCCTTCGGCCCAATCGTTTATGTCAATCGGCCTTCGGCCTACATTTATGTCAAACGGCCTTCGGCCCATATTTATATCAAACGGCGTTCGGCCCATAATTATATCAAACGGCCTTCGGCCCACATTTATATCAAACTGGCTCATAGGCTTTTCATATCAAACTGGCTCATAGGCCTTTCGTATCAAACTGGTTCATACGCCTTTCGTATCAAACTGGCTCATAGGCCTTTCGTATCAAACTGGCTCATAGGCCTTTCGTATCAAACTGGCTCATGTTAAACTGTGTCTACCATTCAAAATTAATGAACTTTACAAAACTTACATAGAAGTGAGCAATTGGATAACAACATATTTTAGATATTACTCACTGTGATCGGCTTGTGAATTTGCCCTGGAGCTTGACCCTACACATCACATAGCACATATGGGTCACAAATAATTCAATCCGTTCTTTAATTCACATATTCCTCTTTAGGCTTCATTCTTATCTATTTAATTCAATTACAATGCTCAATGTATGCCTAAGAGTGTTTAGAAGTGAAAGGGAACGGAAAAACAGAACACAGAATGCATTTTCAGATTTTCAGAAAACAGGGTCCCCACTCGAGCGTGGACTTCCCCGCTCGAGCGGACCCTTAAGGCCTGCAAAAGTACTGGTTACATGAAAAATACGCTCGAGCGTGTAATAGGACGCTCGAGCGGAAGGCCTGTCTAAATAGCTCCCCCGCTCGAGCGTGGCCTCCCCCGCTCGAGCGGACACCAAGTCTGCAAAAAGTACCGTGAGCACATTTTTCCTGCTCGAGCGGCCATTACTCCGCTCGAGCAGAAATCAAAATTCTGGGTTTCCCAGATTGTGTTCTTGAGTCCAAATTCGACATTCAACCAATGTTTCTTGCATACTATGGCTCCAATTTCACATATTCTTGTATTAACATGGTACAAATACCAAAACACATCATCATGGGGCTCAATTTCATGAATCAAGCACATGTATGGCTCAATTTAATTCAAGTTCAATTCTATCATATGCATTCATGCATTCAAAGCTCCTATCTTTAATTATTCAAACATGCATGCTAATCTTGACTTCATTTCTATTCCAATTAATGCAAATGGTGTTCATTCTCATGGAACACAACAAAAACATGCTTGCATGTAGGATTTAACACTCATATTTCCACATTCAACTTAATACATGTTTGTTTATGCAAAATCTTGGTGATCCTATACATGCATGTGCATTTCAACTTCAAATTCATCAATTAGAGCACAACTCTTGTTCTTGATCACCAATTAATCTTTAATTCACAAAATTACAAGTTCAAACTCATGAATTCATAATCAATCACTTACCTAAGAGCTCAATCTTCTCAATCTATGGTCTAATTTAGAGTTGGACTCCAATTCTCCAAGCCTTAAGACCAAAATTGCACAATTCTCCCCTTAATCTCCCATAGCCGACCCTCTCTCCCCTTTTCTTAGAGTTCTTATCAGCCAAAAATGAGAATCAAAGAGGGAGTTTGAGTGTATAAAGTCCCTTACAAGCTCCCACTCACACATTACTTTAATATAAAGCAATTGGGCACTAATTAATCAATTTAATCAGTTTAATCTGACCCGAATCAATTTTCAATTAAATTCCACCGTAAGTTCTAAAAATTATGCCAATCACAATGGCGTAATCAATTTCGGGTCCTGTGGCCGATAAGGCCTTTAATTTAATTTCCAAAGTAGATAATCAAACAGATATTCCTATGGTGGACAGATAGAAATTCAAAACCACATAATGGCACACAAAATCATATTAAACACATAATCATACTCATATTAAGGACCAATTAACATATTACGAAACAGGGGTATTACAGTTGCAGCCTCAGATTTAGGTTTTTGAAATGAGTAAAAAGAAGAAGAAAAAGAAAAAAGAAAAGAGACTGAGAATGGGGGTTCGCAATGGGAGGAGGTCGCAGATGAGGGATCACAGGGCAAAAAAAAAAAAAAAAAAAAAAAAAGAAGAAGAAAAACGAGAAAGAGGAGGTGGTGTCGAAGACGGAGAGGGTGTGAAATAGAATGGAACGCCTCGAACTAAACACAATATATCCATTTCATAACAACTAATAAATAGCAACTTAAATGAATTGATATGCTTTTATTAATCAGAGTTTGATATACAAAATGTGATACATGAGATATACATTCATAAACAGTACATCTTGAATCTACAACATGTGAAAAGAAATGAATACAGATAAAAGACTAGGCCCTTCCAAGTCAATGCTTGGGTACAACAAAAGTGAGTCTTAAGCTCAATACAGATAAAACCCTAGGTTTGTACAAAATTAAATACAAAATAACAACACTAAGCCTTTAGCTCCACAGTCCTCCCAAGCTAAGCCCTTGGTAAAAGCATATCATCAGTACCTGAAAATGGTTTTCCTACATAAGGTGAGCTAAAGTCCATTAGAAATAATATAACACAATGTATAAATATTAACAAAGGCATAAGCTTTCATGCATATGCAATGCCGGTACCAAAACATTTATGACCTTTTTCAAAAGTCGTGCTATGCTAGGTTTATATAACAATTCTCAAAACCATACCCTTTACAATAGAAAGCGGGGGAAATCTCAAACCAGTACAACCTTTCACGGATATTTCATCTGCGGAAAACCGTCAAACGACACTCATGTAAACGTAGCCTATGAAAGTGCTACTATTGCCATTTTATGGATATTTTGTCTGCGAGAATTGGTACCCATGAATATGCGCATTTTTTTAGACTTTCACCCTAGACACACAAGCCAACTTGATTTGGTGATACACACATTTTTCCCACGTTCACCATTTTTTCTCTAAATCATATACATTTTCAATGTATTAAATGAGTAACAATGTTCAATGCACATGGATGAAAAATTAGTTTTAATTCACCTAATTCCCATGTAATTTCTACAACACTCATAGCTATTCTCCACCGATAGCCGAAAATAGATATCTCTAAACAGATAAATAATTTTCATTAAAGATACAATTTTCCAAAATCTCAAGATGAGAGTGATAATATACATCCAACTCCACCATCATCATCAACAATTTCATAATTCTCAACATCAATTCAATTTTCTCTTTGCAATCCCAAACATTCACATTTTAGGACAAAATCCCTTTCTCTTTGAAAATCAATTTCAATGTAGAAAATACCTCATTTCAACATATATCAACCCCAATTTCATACCCACAAGCTTTTCCAAGAAACCATTTGAAAACCCATCTTTTACATTTTGATTTCAAACCCTAAGTTTTTAACAAAAGACCCCAAACCACTATAATCTTTTGAAATAGCAAATAACTAAGGGTAAAACTCATACAAGAGTGTGAAGAATCTCTACCTCAAGCTTAGAAGACGAGAGAGAGAGTGAAGAAACTTCAACAACGCCGAAACCCCACCTTGTTCGGATGAAAATAAAGCTCTAAGTGAGCTCTACCTTTTTCGCAACGGGAATAGGGTAGAGAAATCAATGGATCTAGGTGTTTTAGAATAGAGAAGGTGAGTTTTAGAGAGAGAGAGAGTGTAGATTTAGGGTTTTTAGAAAGTTGAGAGAGAGAGAGAGAGAGAGAGAGAGAGAGAGAGAGAGAGAAATGAAAAAGTGACTTAGAAAAGTGATTTTACAATCTGATATACATGCAGACCGCTCGAGCGCAAGAAGTTGTCGCTCAAGCTTGAAATACATACACCCAGTAGTTTTACAGACAGAAGGCCAACGCTCGAGCTCAATAAGGGTCGCTCGAGCCAAGACCGCTTGAGTGCAAAAAGCTTTGCTCGGGCGAAGAATTCCAATTCCCAAAAGAACTGAGAATTCACAAAGATCGCTCGAGCGTAAGAAGTAATACTCGAGCGTAGAGGCAAAATTCTGGGCAACAAGATTTTTGAAAAGCAAGGCACCAATCTATTCTAAACGCAACCAACACAACCCAAAAGCCAAATCAAAAGGGATATAAGGGAAATAAGACATAAATGACTATACAAGGCAATAAAACCCGGATCCAAAACATCAAAAGGTTCGGGTCCAAACTAGAATTGCTATAATCTCCCCCCTTAAAGAATTTCGTCCCCAAAATTAAAACCAAACATTTAACATCAAGTTTAAACCAATTACAACAATGATAATCAACTAATTTCATTACCATGACTCATCCACCGGTCATTCATTCATATCAACATGATAAAAAAGTTCTCAATACTGAATATACAATTCACATTTCCAAAACATATATAATGTTTATATTACATTAACACAACAAAACTCTCAAAACATGCTCAAGTACCAACATATAGGTCTGGATACTTCTCACGGACTTCCAACTCACGTTCCCAAGCTGCTTCCTCAATCTCGTGATGTTTTCATAACACTTTTACCAAAGGAATTGTCTTGCCTCGCAAGACTTTGTCTTGCCTCGCAAGACTTGGTCTCGAGTATCCAAGGCTCTCACCAGTCTCTCCTCATACGAAGCATCCTCATCTACCTCTAACTCAGTCCAGTCTAACACGTGTGATGGATCCGGCTTATACTTCCGGAGCATATAGATATGAAACATGTCATGAATCTTGAAAAGTTGTGGTGGCAAGGCTAAGCAATATGCTACCTCTCCAATCCGCTCTAGGATTTCAAAAGGCCCGATAAATCTAGAAGATAACTTCTCACTCTTCCTAAACCTCATCAAACCCTGTCTAGGTGATATCTTCAAGAAGACGTGATCTCCCACCTCAAAGGATAACGATCTCCCCCTACAATCGACATAGCACTTTTGACGACTCTGAGTCGTGACCAACCTCTTACAGATAAGAGCAACTTTCTTCGTCGTTTCCTGGCCTAACTCTGGACCCAACATAGGTGCATCGCCCACCTTGGCCCAACACATAGGAGATCCACATGGTCCGCCATACAAGGCCTCAGATGGTGCCATGCCAATACTCGACTAGAAGCTATTGTTATAGGCAAAATCTACTAAGGGCAAGTGCCTCTCCCATGACCCCTTAAAGTCAAGAACATAACCTCGAAGCATATCCTCTAGAATTTGAATGGTGTGCTTTGACTGCCCGTCAATCTGAGGGTGATACACAGTGTTAAAAGTCAATCTCATGCCTAAGGCATTCTATAGGCTCTGCCACAAACTAGCCGTAAAACGAGGATCTCTATCTGAAACAATTGTTACAGGGACCCCGTGCAAGCTCACTATGTCCCTAACGTAAAGGTCGGCTAAATAATCTATCGAGTCACTCGTGCGCATAAGTACAAAATGCGCTGACTTGCTCAATTGGTCAACTACCACCCAAATGGCGTCACCACCTCATTGAGTCCTCCAAAGACCGACAACAAAATCCATTGTGACATGCCCCCACTTCTACTCGGCTGTAGGCAAGAGTTGTAACAAACCCACTGGTCTCTGATGCTTGGCCTTCACTTGTTGACAAGTAAGGCACCTCGAAACAAATAAGGCCATATCTCTTTTCATATCTCTCCACCAAAACTGGCAACAAAGGTCACGATACATATTTGTGCGTCTTGGGTGCACCGCAAGGCGTAAGTGGTGAAACTCTCGAAATACTTCCTCTCGACAAGACTCTGGCACAAAAAGATGATCAAGGTATCTAACACTCGAGTCAGAATATATGTTCAAGCCTTTCTCTACCTTCCCACTAGAGATCTTTTCCCGGAGGGTTTTTACCTTGGAATCACCCCTCTGTGCTTCTACAACTCAACTCACAAGTGTGGGTTGAGCAACCATGGTAAACAAAGTTGCCGACTCAACGGACTCGCCCAAATACAAGTCAAACTCGCCAATAGCGTCCAACATCTCCTATTCCCGAATGAAAATACTAGCCACACTGCCAATGGATTTCTAACTCAAGGCATTAGCCATAACATTGGCCTTCCCCGGATGATAATACAACTCAAAGTCATAATCTTCTATAAACTCCATCCACCTTCTCTGCCTCAAATTCAAGTCTTTCTGTGTAAACAAATATTTCAGGCTCTTGTGATCAGAAAATACTTCAAACTTCTCACCATACAAATAATGCCTCCAAATCTTGAAGGCAAAAATTACTGATGTTAACTCTAGGTCATAAGTAAGGCAATTCCTCTCATGCATTTTCAATTGCCGCGAGCCACAAGCAATAATTTCCCCTCTTGCATCAATACACAACCCAAACCTTCTCGTAAAGCATCACAATACACCGAATAGTCCAAACCCCTCACCAAAACAACTAATACTAGAGCAGTGGTAAGTCTAACATTAAGCTCTTAAAATGACTTCTCACATGTCTCACTCCACACAAACTTAATTCATTTCCTCGTCAGTCTAGTCAATGGTGAAGTTAATCTAGAGAAATCTTTTATAAACCGACAGTAATACCTGGCTAACCCCAAGAAACTACAGATTTCAAAGGCATTCTCAGGTTGTTCCCAATCTTGTACGGCTTCTATCTTGGATGAATCTACAGTCATTCATTTCCTAGATACCACGTGGCCTAAGAACTTGATTTCTTTCAATCAGAATTTGTATTTCCCAAACTTAGCATACAGTTTATGGGCTCTAAGCAACTCAAGTACAACTCACAAGTGTTCCTCATGTTTCTCTTCAGAGGGTGAATATATCAAGATGTCGTCCACAAAGATGATCACAAAGCGGTCCAAGAACTCACGGAAGATTCGGTTCATTAAATCCATAAACATGGCTGGTGTATTAGTTAGCCCAAAAGGCATCACTAAGAACTCATAATGGCCATACTACGTACGGAATGACGTCTTCTGGATATCCTCCTCTCTTACCCTCAACTAGTGATAACCCGACCTCAAGTGTATCTTGGAGCAACAGGACTCCTTCAACTGGTCAAACAAATCATTTATGCACGGCATTGAGTACTTGTTCTTAACAGTTACCCGGTTCAACTTCCGGTAATCAATACAAAGCCGCAAGGCACTATCATTCTTCTTGGCAAAGAGAGTTGGTGCTCCCCAAGGCGAAGCATTTGGGTGGATAAAACCCTTATCTAATAATTCCTGGAGTTGAATCTTCAACTCACTCAATTTGATGGGTGAAAATCTATATAATGCCATAGAAATTGGTGCCGTGTTAAGTACTAACTCAGTAGAGAACTCGATCTCACGATGAGGTAGTAAGCTAGTGAGATCCTCAGGAAAGACGTCTAGGTATTCACAAACTACCTTTGGCAAATCAAGTCGGACTTCATCACACTCACTTCCCAAGAAGTTTGCAAAAAGACAACTAAGCTCACTTCGACCACGCAGATCATACACCAGTGATAAAACTCTATTGGCTCTGTCCCTCATGAAATAAAAACAATCATCACTCAAGGTACATATAGTAACCCTCTGACGGTAACAATCTATGACAGCCCGATATGATGACAGCCAATCCATACCCAATATAGTATCAAAACTCGACATGCCAATTCTAACCGAGCCAATTCTAACCCTAGTGCCGATGCAAATGCAGACGAAATAAAAAAGTGTGATCCATCCTTATCAATCAATACATTGGCAATAGAATTGCATAACAAGAAAGTACCTCTCACAACTGAACGTGCTAGCACTAAGTCTGGCATGGTAACAACATACACACGCCTTGAAGGTCTCTGTTCCACCTGCTTATCCCTTGGAGCATAAGTCTGATGCACTGACTGAGCCAAAGAGGCTCCCTAGTTGGCCCTCGAGGCCTGTGCTGACTGTGCAAGCTGGTGGCTTTGTGTCTGCCTCGAACCAGACGCACTAGGTGTGCCACCCAACTGAGGGCAAAACCTCTTCAAGTGTCCTGCCTGCCCACACTGATAACAAGTGAGCGGTTGTCCTCTTCCCTGACTCTGGCTTTAAGAATGAGCCACAGACGAAACAGACCGTTGCTCTCCTCCCCCTTTGTAGGCAAGTTGGAGACTTGTGGCCCAACTAGCCACACTTAAAGCAAGTGGAACCTCCCTAACCACTTCTCCCTGAACTTGAACTCGGTACTGGAAAAGTGGACCTCAGCTGTACTCCATGGGACTGCTGTGGAGTAGAACCCTTCTGCCTTTTATTGTCCCTTTAAACATCCTGACTCCCCTTGGAGCCCCTCATCCTCTCCTCCTCCATCTGCATCACGATCTCAAGATGAGTCGCTGACTCTACAAATTGCATGTAATCCCTAATCATTGAACCGACTACCTTGAAAAGAAGTCCAGTCCTCAAATTTTTCTTGAACTTCACACAACAGCACTTCTCTATCGCCACTAACTCTGGTGCAAATCTAGAGAGACTAGTAAAGGTTGCCTCAAACTCGGCTACAGGCATGTTTAGCTACTTGAGCTTTGAGAACTACTCTCTCAACTTCTCCCTAACTGTGGGAGGTAAGAACTTGTCCTAGAAGGCGTTAACAAAAGCCTCCCAAGTCACTCCAATGCCTCCATGCGCATACTTCCACCATTGACCCACATCTCCCTTTAGCTGGAAAGATTCCAAGGTCACTCTCAGTCTGTCATCCTCAATGCCAAGCATCTCAAACGTCTTCACTATCTGCTATAATCACTCATCCGCCTTCAGTGGCTCCTTAGGATCACCCAAAAACTCGTCTGGATTAGACCGAAAGAACTTCTTCTTTAAAAACAACGGCCCTGCCTCAGTTACTTGCGCCTAGACTTGATTCAGCCTTGAGAATGTCTATGGATTCCCGGAAAGCTCAGGCTATCTCACGGGCCAAAGTGCCCATGCCTTGTTGACCAACTGGTTTGACCACATTGGCCTTACCAACCCCTTTGTAGACCGCCCGGAACTCCGCTCCGCGCGCTAGGGCATGAATCGTTGTTCATAGCTACTACAGTTCAGACTCATGTCACGGTTCTGAATCTAATCTTACAAAGTGCAATGTAAGACTGATAAATCACCAAAGAGTCCAAATCCGGCAAATCGTTTTTGAAAATTGATTTTTAATCAAAAAACGCCAAACATGGACTGCTTTGCTAGATTTCAGAGTCGCCACCTAAATGTTTTGTTTTGGGAAATTTAGGAAACCCTGACTCGTGCCTAAGGCCACGTGTCTGTCATCACCAAAGTTGCCTCGGCTCGGGAACTTAGGTACAAGAGGGGAAGGTCATGCAATGAGCACCCCCGCTCGCCCGATCAAAGATCGGCCTTTACTAACATGATATATTGTTTTTGAAAATACATGTGTTCTTATTCCGGTTTATTAGCTAACCTTAGTATGTGATGCGCACAGCATATAAGTATAGACTAAATCACTCAAGTTGGAACAAAACATCTCATGCTTGTTTGTTTGAAAATGGTTTGAAAGTGCTACTCGCAAGTAGGCTAAGTCGTGGATTTGCCACCCTCAAGTGGGCTTAGAAAACAACATCATTTTTGCCACTCTCAAGTGGGCTTAAAATCACATTTCGACGAATTGTTCCAATTCAAGTAATGAAGCCTTCATCCACAAGAATTCATGCAGTTATAGCAGTTAAGCAAATAGCCTCATGGAAAGCATGCTAACATGGCAGTCACTTACCCACACGCAAGGATGCTAAAGCATAAACACTTACCTAGTACTCCGAGCCAAAACAAAAGCTAGTTAGTAATCAATGCATGATCTTAGCTATGTTAACAATGCCTAATGCAACACATGCAAAATGCAACTAAGATAGGCTCGGCTATTCTAAGATGGCATATGAATGCAACTAGATAATGTGTATTCAAATTGGTATTGAAATACAATGCAGTTTGTATGATGCGCCGAGCCCGGTGCATGCAAGATAGATGAATGATGCACGCATGCAAGCATATGGATGCTAATTGAAATATGCCCTAAAACTAACCATCGAAAGCTGATAAGTAAAAGGGAGAAAGAAATGCGGGTTGGAAGACATGCATCACACACACGCACGCTTATTACAACAGTTGTGCCCTCTTGACGGAGGGTCCGAATAATAAGCTAACTAGTTAATCTAAGCTAATTAAACTAATTATTACAAATCAAAACTAATTAACTAATCATAGTTAACTAATTATTACAAAACAAGCTAACTAGCTAACTACACTAGCTAATTAAACATTACAGCATAAATCAATTAGCTAAACACGTTAACTAATTAAGTACAAAACCAAAGTATAAGCTAGCTAAGCAAAACAGTAAAAAGGAGCCTCAGGGCGAGAAGTGCATGCATGCTCGGTCGCCTCATTCGGAAATCCATCGCGATGCCCCAACTTGCCTCTGTTTGCATTTGTTCTCAGAACACTGTACAAACCTCTAGATAGCTCAACTCCAAAATAGAGACCTCCAGGAGCATGGCCGACCACTTCTTGGTGTTGCCAACCACTTGCCGACCACTTACCTTTGCTGCAGACCAGAAAAAGTGGTCGGCCAACCACTTTTATTGGTTTGCCAACCAGAAAATGCTGCACTTCTCCAGTTTGCTGCAACAGAGAACAAGAAGGGGCATGGCACTGTATTTGCAAGATATGTGTGCACAACCACCCTCCTTATCATTTCATGATCTCAAGGGAGTGCGGTTCTTGACTCTTGGGCCACCAACCGAGCATCGCAATGCATGATGGCCGAGATGCCAAGATTGCACAATTCAATGTAAATGAATGCACACATAACACAAAAAGCCTTAACCTCTATCATGCATGATCAAGACGGTTGGCGACTGAGAAATGAGGCACGTTTCATCACTTCAAGTATGGAACGTCCCTCATTTCTCGTGTTTGGATCAACACTCGATCCAAACACAATGCAATGCATGCAATATGCTCAACCTATCAATGCTAATGGCATGCAAACAATGCTAATGCAACATAATCAACCTAGCAATGCTAATGGCATGTAGACACAATGCAATGCAACATAAGCATGCAAACAACAATGCAATGTAACAACATGCAAACAACATGCGAGCACAATGTAATGCAACAACATGCAAACAACATGCTATATGGACTTAAGCCGAATATGGACAGACCTCAATCATGACCAAAACAGTGGCCAAAACACTCTTAAAAGATGGCATGAAAGGCTAGGAAATGCATGCTCATGCATTGGCCCATCAACTAGGCCTAAGAGCACAACTCTCAAAAGTGCTCAAGGAGTGACAAACATGAGAGTATGGCATTGCTATATGCTCTGAAATAACATGAGAAATGATATCATGGCAAGCAAACATCTCAAGTATGGCATGCTATGGTGTCTAAAACTCAACACTAGCATAGGCACTTACACTACTGCTATGCAAAACATGAACCATATAGCCAAGGCAACGCAGTCCTAGAGCATGCCAAAATAATGCTAAAACATGTATGGAGCAAAGCCAAAACAAGCTAGCATGAAGGGTCAAAACATGGAGTATGCAAGGCCAATAAGGAGGAGTACACTACACCTACCAAAACCAAGCATGAGATGACTTCACCAACAAAAATCAGAGTTGTATTATGGCAAAACAAGACCAAAAACACACTGATATGACAGCCCAAAAGCCTAGGCAAGATGGCATACACATGAGCTCATATTTAAGGCAAGAAGCATAAACCCTCCAAAGCATTGAATGAGTGAAAGATGTGAAGACATGGTAGTGAAACATGCTCTAAAATCATATACTAAATGATGCCAAATTATGCAAATAGCCCAAGCAATGCATGCTAGTGACTTGGAAACTCAAGGCTAGTGAGCTAGAATGCACTATGACTATACAAAGCAAGGCATGCATGACCAAAACAACATAAATCAGAGCTCAAGCATGGTAAAACATGAACAAAAGCTTCTTTGAGTAGAGCCAAAAGCATGCTAGAATGATGGTCCAAAGCATGATGTATGTTAGGCTAGTGAATGGAAATGCACTACAAGTGCAAGAAACATGCAAGATGCTATCAAACCAACCTAAAGCAGACGTATGCCATACTGAAATAAGGCCAAAAATATGCTGAGATTGGGCCAATATATGCTAGATAAACATGTTCAAAGATGAGGCCTACAAGGCAAGCAACCAAGATACAAGGAGAGGGGATGACCCTCCCCTATTTGGGACCTCAAAACAACCTTTTCACCACTGAAATTCCTCTGAGTTTTAGTAGTGAGAAGGCCAAAAGAAGGTGGTCCCAATTGCTTAAAAGGATAGCACAAAAGCAAAGCCAAACAAGGCGCAAGAGGGGGTAGACCACCCCTAACACCAAAGAAGCCTTAAACAAACATGTTAAGCACTAAAAATTAGAACTTTTTACAGTAGAAAGTCAAGCCAAAATAAGCATGAAAATAGGCCAAAAGCTTAATCAAAATAAAGCTTTAAAGGGCTAGTTGACTCACTCTTGAAGAACAACTTCAAAGCTGCAACTCCAGCAGCTTTTCTGAGCTCAAACCAATCCAAAAACACCAAAACTAGCTTCTAGGTGCCTCAGCTCCAAGAGTATGGTGTTTCACTATGTGTTTGTGTGAAAAAGTGTGAAGAAACTACACTTTAAGCACAAAAATGAGACAAAGAGAGAAATATAGAGATAGGAGTGTATCTATATCTCGATGCAATTTTTCTGAATCTGGAGAAGGAAGAGAGGGCCTCCCTTATATAGAAAACCAAGCCTCAAGCTTGTTGAGGAAGCTAAGAGCTCCAAGCCATCCCTCCATACACGTGTATGGAGGATGGTTTCTGTGCTCACTAGCTGTCACAGCTGGCAAGAAAATATCTTCAAAAAGATGTAGGAAAGCTGCCGACCACTTGAAGTGGTCGGCCGGCTACTTACACTGGTCGGCCGACCAGTGAAAGTGGTCTCCCAGAAAGAAAAGTGGTCGTCCAGGGGGGAGAGGTGGTCTGCACCAGGAAGGCAAGGTGGTGGCATGGTGGGAGACCACTTTTGGTGGTCCAAAGGCCACCAAGACCAGTTGGCCGACTAGAAAACTGGCTGGCGGGGAAGAAAAGTGGTTTTCAGGGAGAGAAACTAGTCTCCAACCCTCATTCCACCCTCCAAGCAAGGAAAACAAGGTTTGTGCCGAAAACAAACCAAAAAGGATGCAAGACAAGAGTCCGGGGGTCGGGGCGCGCAGCCAGAAGCTTCGAAAACTAGTCTACGGGCACCAAAAGTGGTCTGCGAGGGAAAAGTGGTCTACGACCACAAAAAGTGGTCTCCAAGACCTCTGTGTCCCTCTAGACCAAGGCAACGAGGCATGGTTCGAAAACTAGGCCAAAAGGAGAACGGTAAGCGGTCTCGAGACAAGGCGCGCGGCCGAATGCTCCGGAAACTGGAAACTAGTCTCCAAGAAGGAAAAGTGGTCTACATACCTCTCTCTCCCTCCAGGGAAGGGAAAACAAGGTTTGGTCTACAAACCAAGCCAAAACACAAAGAGTTCAGAGGCCCGGAGTCAAGGCGCTCAGCCGAAAACCCCGAAAACTCGAAACGAGCACAAACATGCACAATCATTGAGCGCTCAAACGACGACGTCTGAGTCTTAAGGTCGATAAAAAATGGGGTGTCTACACCATTCTTCTTGCATCGGAATCTCATCCAATAAGGCACCTCATGCCCTCTAGGCCTACTACGTCTACCACCACCACGTCCACGTCCTAACATCCTAATGAATGTAACAGAAGAGATTAGCACATTTACAAATGTGCCGAAGCTAACTCACTCACGTCCTAATGCGGTGGGAAACAACAATTCAATCCACATAAGCACATGGTCACGTAAACACATGAATTTCCTTCCTGGATAATGATTGACCCACGGCGTTGCCAGAGTTCTAATTAGAAACAGCAGTGATCATGTGCTCTTCTAATAGGACTTCTATAAACTCATAGACCCAATCAATATCCTAGAAATTAAATCTCATACCCATATAATCACATAAGGATGTTATCATATAGCATACCATACCTACAAATGTCTCTATTAAGCGAGACAAACCCATTGTGGTAATAACCACTTCCATACCCAAAGTATTCAAACCCGGTACGCTTTGATACCAAGTTGTAATGCCCCGAAATAAAAACAATATACCTATTTCATAACAACTAATAAATAGCAACATAAATGAATTGATAAGCTTTCATTAATCAGAGTTTGATATACAAAAGGTGACACAAGCGATATACATTCATAAATAGTACATCCTGAATCTATAGCATGTGTTACAAGATTATGAAAAGAAATGAAAACTAAACAGATAATCATATGCCCTCAATGCTTACATTTTTCTACGTCAATGCTTAGGTACATCAAAAGTGAGTCTTAAGCTCAATACAGATAACACCCTAGGCTTGTACAAAATTAAATACAAAATAACAACACTGAGCCTTTAGCTCCATAGTCCTCCCAAGCTAAGCCCTTGGTGTAGGCATATCATCAGCATCTGAAAATTGTTTTCCCACATAGGATGAGCTAAAGCCCAGTAGAAATACTACAACACAATGTATAAATCTTAACAATGCCGATACCAAACATTTATGACCTTTTTCAAAAACCGTGCTATGCCAAGTTTATACCACAATTCTTAAAACCATGCCCTTTACAATAGAAAATAGGGAGAAATCTCAAACTAATACAACCTTTCACGGATATTTCGTCAAAAAACTGTTAAACGACAGCCATATAAACGAAGCCTATACAAGTGCTACTATTGCCATTTTACGGATATTTCGTCCATGGGAATCAACACCTATGTATACGCACATTTTTCGGGACTTTCACCCTTAACACACAGGCCAATTTAATTCGGTGATACACACCTCTTTCCCACGTTTACCTATTTTTCTCAAAATCATATACATTTTCAATGTATTAAATAAGCAACAACGTTCAATGCACATGGATGAGAAATTATTTTTAATTCACCTAATTCCCATGCAATTTCTACAACACTCATAGCTATCCTCCACCGATAGTTCAAAACAGATACCTCTAAATAGATAAATAAATTTCATTAAAGATACACTTTTTCAAAATCTCAAGATAGGAGTGACAATACATATCCAGCTTCACCATCATCATCAACATTACTTTAATTTCATAATTCTCAACATCAATTCCATTTTCTCTTAGTAATCTTAAACATTCACATTTTAGGGCAAAATCGCTTTCTCTTTGAAAATCAATTTCAACGTAGGAAATACCTCATTTCAACATATATCAACCCTAATTTCATACCCACAAGCTTTTCCAAGAAACCATTCAAAAACGCATCTTTTACATTTTGACCTAGGTTTTGAACAAAAACCCCAAACCACTATAATCTTTTGAAATAGCAAATAACTAAGGTAAAACTCATACAAGAGTGTGAAGAATCCCTACCTGAAGCTTAGAAGACGAGAGAGAGAAAGAGTGAAGAAACTTCAACAACGCCGAAACCTCACTTTGTTCGGATGAAAATGAAGCTCTAAGTGAGCTCTACCTTTTCGCAAAGGGAATAGGGTAGAAAAAATCAATGGATCTAGGTGTTTTAGAAGAGAGAAGGTGAATTTTAGAGAGAGTGTGTGTAGATCTAGGGTTTTTAGAAAGTTTAGAGAGAGAGAAATGAAAAAGTGACTTTAAAGTGATTTTACAATCTGATATATGCGCAGACTGCTCGAGTGCAAGAAGTGACGCTCGAGCGTAAGACACAAAAGATGTGACCACTCAAGTGCAAGAAGTTGTCGCTCGAGCGTGAAATATAAACCCCCAATAGTTTTACAGACAAAAGGCCAACGCTTGAGCTTAATAAGGGCCACTCAAGCGTAAGAAGCTTCGCTCGAGCAAAGAATACCAATTCCCAGTAGTTTTGCAGACTTGCAAAAGTACTGAACATTCACAGAGACCGCTCGAGCGTATGAAGTGACGTTCGAGCGTAGAGGCAAAATTCTAGATAACAAGATTTTTGAAAAATAAGGTATCAACATGTTCCGAACGCAACCAACACAACCCAAAAGCCAAACCAAAGAGGGTATAAGGGAAATAAGACATAAATGACTATACAAGGCAATAAAACTCGGATCCAAAACATCAAATGGTTTTGGTCCAAACCAGAATTGTTATATAGAAGAAGAGAAAAAAAGGAGAAAGAGGTGGTGACAACAGGGAAGGGATGACTAATCGTAGGTGGCAGAAGAGGAGGTGACAGTGGGAAGGGTTTTGGGAACGACTAACTGAAGTTGGGATGGCTGGTCAGAGGGATGCCAGAATTGAGAGGAGATGGTCAAAGTTAGGTTTAGAGCTTGGTCATTTTAGTAATTTGATTAAAGGGTATAATGATATTTAAAATTAAAAAAAAATGTTTTATCCAAATAAACTTTTGAATGGCTTTTGCCACCTCTTATCTTATTTGATTACAGTTAACCAGGCCCCATTTAACCCAAGCCAGTTATTAGACTGGCAACCCACACATTTGTATTGTGTCTGATGGTCATGGATGAAGCCTGGGCCAATTACAAGGTGGCATGTCCCATAAAAATTTTCAAGCTTTTATTTATTTATTTATTATGGTACAATCTTCAACTCTTTCACATATATGGTACATAATTCATTATTATTTCACTTATATGAATCATAATGGTAATTTTTTTATTTATATAAATTATATCAACAAATAAAATGTCTTAAAATGATAATCTGTTAAATTGTGAACTAAGATCCAAATTATATAACTAAAATTTTGTACGAAATATATAGATAAGTATTAGGAAATTACTTATATAAATCTATTGATTTTTTTTCTACTATTTGTCTTTATAGATATATATATATATATTTTTTCAAATGCCCTTTTTTTTTCTTTTTTTTTTTTTTTTGCTACACTGATCCCTTTTAAATAAAATTTTTGACTTCCTCCCTAGTAATGTAGGCATTGAAAAATTATTGAAGAAAAAAATGGTTATCATGAAAAATACACACATAACTATCAAATCAATTTGGTAATACACTGTATGCTTAATGGCTTAAATATCACATCATATCTTTATACCCATATTGAAAAAAACCAAGTCAATGATTGATAGTCAAATAATCAAATTCCAAAACTCACAAAATCGATTCCCACGTAGGTTAAATGAACCATTAATTGAAGGTTCAAAAGTACAAGTGCAAGAATGATTCCACTAATAAGTAACTAGTCGGTCATAATCAATGTGTTTGACTAACAAATTTAGGTTTAGAACTCCAATCACAGTCGTATTTTAACTAAGCTATCTAAGTGTTCACCACGTTGGTACAAATCATCCATAGAATAAGGGGAAGATCGAAAAGAATAAATAAGTCAGCAGGGGTTGGTTCAGCGGTAAGTGTCTTCCTATCTTATCGTTTGACTTAGGTTCGACACCCCGTAATTCCTTGAATATCGTCTTTATACATCTTCGAAAAAGAGGTCTTGCCCGAGGCAAGGGCTGGTTAGCATAGCCTAGCTATCCCTTTTTTCTGTCACCAAAAAAAGTAAAAGGAAAAGGATAAATATAAGGGTAAAAATAATTTAAAGATTCAACTAGTAGTAATTTGATCACTACCTTAAAGATTAAGTAGGCTCAAAAATTGAAAAATTACTAAAAGAAATCAACAAATTTTGCAAGATGCTCTCATCCAAAAATAAAAACGTGCAGCAATGAATCTATAGCGACTGTGGTTTAGAACCGACCCATCCTGTATTCTGGGCTCGGGTTTCATGATTCTATATTGTTGTTTTGGCTTTTTTCCTTTGTTTCCCATTGAAATTGAGTATTGGAGTGCCTTGGTTGTGTTTGGAACAGGTTGGTTACTGGTTAGTTCAAACTGTTGTTGTCTAGATTTTGGCCTCTTCGCTTGAGCGAAGCTTCTTGCGCTCGAGCGAGTTTTGTGAACTCCCAGTACTTTTACAGGCCTACAGAGAAACTGGAAGAGTAATGTACTTCGCTCAAGCGAGACTTTCTACGCTCGAGCGACGGTCTTCTGTCTGTAAAACTTCTGGGAACGTGTATTCTGCGCTCGAGCGAAGCTTCTTACACTCAAGCGAGGTGACTTATTTGTGTCTGGTCACTTGAGCGACAACTCTTGCGCTCGAGCGAGCTGCGTGTATATCAGTTCGTAGAAACACCTGTTTACATCACTTTTTGATATCTTTTCTATGAAAAGCCCTAGACCGACTCTCTCTCTCTCTCTCTAGAACACAACTTCTCTTTACAAATACATCTAGATCAAGGATCACTCTACCCTACTCTTTTTGATAAAAAGATAGAGCATTCTTAGAGCTCCGTTTTGGTCCGAATAAAGCTTGATTTCGGCACTTTTGAAGTTTCTCCCTTGCTCTCTTGGTCTTCTAAGTTTTAGGTAGGGACTTTTTGCACTATTCTATGAGTTTTAACTTAGTTATTCATCGATGTGTAAGAAATATTGAAACGTATGGTGATTTTGAACAAACCTAGGGTTTTGGTTTAAACCTAAAGAGGGGTTTTCAAATAAATGTAATGGAAATGGTTATGGGAGTAGATATGAACTTGCATTATGTTAAAATAGTTGATGTTGGTGTTGGGGATAAACTTGGGAAAAATGAGAGTTTTTCCCTAAAATGACTCAAATGATTATTTTGTATAAATAATGAAATTGTTATTGAAAATGTGAAATTGGAAGGTTTCTCACATGAATGGTGTAGTTGGATTTGTTTAATCTCTCACCTATGGAAGTTTGGATAATTTATCTATTATGAAGATTGTATATATGTTTAGAAATATCTGTCCTGGGCTATCGGTGGAAGATAGCTATGATTGTTATAGAAATTGCATGAGGATTAGGTGAATTGAAACTAATCACTTAGCAGTTGTCATTGAATATGATTATGAATTGTATACATTGTATATGTATGATATTTGGGAGGAAAAAGAGAATGTACTCCATGTTTGGGAGAAGAAAAGGAATGGACTCCATTAAATCAAGTTGGCCTGTGTCTTTAGGGTGAAAGTCCCGAAAACTGCACGAATACATGGGTGCCAATTCCCACAGACAAAATTTTTGTAAAATGGCAAGTAAATGTAATTGCATGTTAATTATATTGGTTGGAGGCCTATGGGGTGTATCCTCTGTTTGGTTGATTAAATGAAGTGGGTATTATTAATAAACTGAGATAAAATGGACTGAGATCTAAGTTTGGCATAACTTGGTTTTGGGAAAGAGTTATAAAAGATTTTGTTATTTGAGCACTGAACATATGCATTATACTTATATCTTTGTTAAGATTCATATATTGTGCTAGATTGTCTCCACTGGGCCTTGGCTCACCCTACTTGGCAAAATCATTTTCAGGTGCTGGTGACATGCCTCCTCCAAGGACTTAGCTTGGGAGGACTTGGGAGCTGAAGGCTCTGTTTTGTTATTTTATGTTTGATATTTGTACGAGCCTAGGGTTTTATATGTGTTGGAAATTAGGTCACGTATTGGACTCGGATTTGGGCGTCCATGTGGCATGACCCATGGCCTATTCAAATTACCCATGTAATTTGAATTTGATTTCCTGATTATCCTATTTGATAGGATAACCCACTATATATCTATATCTATCCTATTCTTAGGAGATATGGATAGATGGTTAGATATTTGGTCTACATATCGGATACGATATATGGGATGTGGGATGAATCCAATAATGAATAACGTATTCTTTTTCCCATACTCTCTCTCTCTCTCTCTCTCTCTCTAACTCTCTTCCATCTAAAATTGATCCAGCCTTTACACTGTGAATAGAGTGGGTGATACTCATACTGTGGTATCACTCCATTGCTGGGTGTTCTTAGTTCATGGTTATGAAGCATGTGATTTACCCACAAGGTTCTTTGTTTCAAATTCTAACATATAAGGTATGCATAAATCCGTTGGTTCGCTATGTTATATATCTTACATTGGTATCAGAGCCATAAATGCATAAAAATAAGCACGAAAATACCTATTTATGGCTCTGATACCAATGTAAGATCCATATAACGTAGCGAGTAAAAGGATTCAAACCACAAGGTTCTTTGTTTTGGATTCTATCAAAGAAGGTACGGTTTGAATCCTTTTACCCGCTGGGTTATCTGGATCTTATATTGGTATCAGAGCCATAAATGGGTATTTTCGTGTTTATTTTTATGCATTAAAATATGTATATAATTATAAATATTTATATATATATACATGATATATGCATGAAAATTAATATTTTTTTAAACTTTCTCCGATCAACCTGAAATTTACATATGTTGTAGTACATTTCATGTAGAATATATTTACAAAGTTTCATGAAAATCCAATGGTTAGATTGCGAGAAAAATGGAGACCCATTTTATATTCTCGAAACTTTGTTTGCATGATGGTTTTATACGCTTTAATTTAGTCTACAAATCTTACATATTTAGAATCCTTGTTTTGAGACCTTCGAAACCATATATTATTTGTTAGATTTAGACTTACGGTTGATGAAAAAAATCAAACCCTAATTTGGGTTCGTTTTGATTTTTTGATGGCTTAAGAAGATGAAGTGTAGAGTTCTGCACTTTCACTCTTAGTTAGAGAGAGAGAGTATGGGAAAAATCATTCGTTATTGGATTCATCCCACATCCCATATACCGTATCAGATATATAGGCTGACTAACTAACCATCTATCCATATCTCTTAATAAGATATGATAGATATAGATATAGATATTGATAGTGAGTTATCCACATAGGATAATCATTAAATTCAAATTCAAATTAAGATGGGTAATCTGAATGGGTCATGGGTCATGTCACATGGACACCCAAATCTGGGTCCAATACACGGCCGAATTTCCAATATCTCTCACTCGCACATGAGTTGGCATGACATTGCCACATCTCTATCTCAATCTCCCCAAATATTGAACAATCTCATACTAGCCAATGAACCGTGCAACCGCTGAGAACACCTGCATGTGGGAGATCTATACTAGAAACTCAACATGAGCCAGTATAGAGACATCAACCCAAAAAGAATAGAAATAGTGTCTCATGTACCCAAATCCATCTAGCTACAACGGTCCAAAACATCTCTAATCCCTCAAAGAGCATGTTTGACCCTCGAAGGTCCCGCATTATATTCACACTCAATCAGTATTACATACAGAACGATGTGAGTTGTCGATAGTGAATATAGAGCAAAGATGTAGAACTAGATAATCTTCCGTTCATCCTCACATCATTTAACTCGGGATTGCCTTGAGCAGAAAAAGGTACTCCCTTACTTAATTTCTCGCATTCAATGCTTTGTTTCTAGTCAAGCATTAACTGTTCCAAGGAATGCTTCCTCGTCCTTCCTTAATCCGTTTATCCATTGTGTTATATATACCTTACATTGGTATCAGAGCCATAAATGGGTATTTTCGTGCTTGTTTTTGTGCATTAAGATATGTATATAATTATATATATACATGATATATGTATAAAAAATTAATATTTTTTTGAACGTTCTACGATCAACCTGAAAATTACATATGTTGTAGTACATTTCATGTAGAACATATCTGTAAAGTTTTATGAAAATTCAACGGTTAGATTTCGAGAAAAATGGAGACCCATTTTATATTCCCGAAACTTTACATGCATGATGGTTTTACGTGCATTAATTTCAGTATACAAATATTACATATTTAGAATCCTTGTTTCAAGACCTTCGAAACCATATATTATTTGTTAGATTTGGACTTACGGTTGATGAGAAAAATCAAACCCTAATTTGGGTTCGTTTTGATTTTTTGGTGGCTTAAGGAAGAAGATGAAGTGCAGAGTTTCTGCACTTCCACTCTCATTAGAGAGAGAGTGTGATACACCCCATTATTTGTGTTTGTTAAATGTCATTTTTGAGACCACCATTATTTTTATTTTGGAAAATAGAGTTCGAAAGTACCAAAATTGGACCAGAAAACACCCCGGAAGGCGTCACGTGATCCGTACGCGCCAAATGACGTCGTCCACGGAGGCCACGCGCGCGCCACGTGTCATTATGCTCCAGGCGCGCTTCACACGCGCACGCCTTGTGCCCTGCCACACGCGCACCAAGCCGCCACGTGCCATTTTTCGTGTCGGCTTGATTGGCTTGGCTGCTGGATGTATGGCTCTGTTTGTTTGTTTTAAAAATCCAAAATTGTTTTAAATGGTCATAAGTAATTCATTATAGCTTTGTTTTAAGCGTGGTTGGTATTGTGAGACTCATAATTAAATTTTTTATCTACTGTAAAATTTTCAAAATTTTATGAAAAAAAAAAAAATATTTTTTCTGAAATAATAATTCATTATTTCTCCTTTAAAATGCTTCTGGTGTTGCATGACTAAGTTTCTGGGGCTGAATTTTTTACTGTAGACTATTGTAATGGTTTACGATTTACTAGTATGATTGTTGCATCTTCTCAGATTTTGGAATATATATTTCTGATTTTGTGTGTTTATTAATTATTTAAAATTCCCGAAAATACCAGAAAAATTTCAAAAATGATGTACTTTTTGTTATGGCATAATCTAAATATTAAACACAACATATTGTTATTTTTTGCCTAGAGTTGGTAATATGTTGTGATTAGAGAAGCATGATTAGTTTTTTTATTTTTATTTTCATTCCATTATTAAATGAAATATAGCATGAGTTGATTATAAATTTACATTGAGATGCTATTGTATAGAATTAATATTTTATTTTTCTTTAGACATGCCATAATTAGTGGGAGGTTGTTCGGTTGAGAAATTTTTTTGTAGATTTACTACCAAAAACTAATGTTTTGTGCATGAATTAAATTAAATTTTGGATAATTGTCACTTGTGGCGCAAGAGATGATTACGAGCATAGCGGATTTTCGATCTTGACATGTGTAATATTATCACTATTTAATTTAGATTTTGCGGCAAAATTATATTATGCTATTCAAATTAATCTCAATGCTCATTTTTTCCTCTAAATTGACTTAGCTTATAGAAGTTGATTTGGTTGACCTAGACTTAGTAGAGATGTTCAAATGTGAACAATGTAATCCTATTTTTCAGATGAGCAGAAAGTCTTAGAGACTTTAGGTCAGACCTTAATTGAGCCAAAGTAAGGAAACGTGACTCAAAGTTGTCGTGGTTTTGTTGCCTTGTTTGGCACAATAAAAACTGATGTGTGCGCTATGGTTAGCGGCATACTAAGTAGTTTTGATTGGTGAGTTTGGAGTTATGAAATGAGTAAGCCCTCAATAGATCTAGATATGATCTTGACTATTGAGCTGCGCGGATTGACTTTTGTAATTTGACTTGTAATAATGTTGCATCATTGGATGAAGCAACATTCAAGAGTCACGTCATCCAAGAAATGCGAGCTTAAATGAGTTAGTCATTAAGTGTAAGACGAGTAGCCAGTATAAGCAGTGTTTTGCTCTCTACCCAACTGATGGGAGTGGATGGAGCAAAATTTCACGCACTGTAATACTGTGCGTTGAAGTATCACTTGAAGTTAAAAGATTAGCGCTTAGAAGCTGCAAAATCTATTAACACTAAGCGAAAAGATTAGCGCCTAGTGGCTGCAAAATTTATTAGCATTGCCAACTTGTCTGAGTCTAGACACTTACTATTTCCACACTTGAATGTGAGACATGACGAGGTGCTTCTTTGTATGATTCCTTAGCTAGGCTAATGCTTTTGAATAACGTTTACCACTGAGCGCAAAAGTTGCAGCATAGTAAGGAAAAGGTCAAGGCCGACAAGGTTTTTATGACTCTAAGAATTTGATACATCACTCGTGAGAGCATTGTGTTGAATTACACTCTTTAGCCTAATTCGCGCTTAGGTTACTTCAGGAGCTGTCATAGATTGATAGCTTATTCTCTCCTTCTTATGGATAGTAGAATTAATTGCAACTAACTATGAAGCAAGAAATAGAGATGGCAAGAGGAGTATCGTTATGTTTCAACTAGATGTAGTAAAGTGTATGGAGAATAAAATTGACTTGAAGGTGTAGGGGATTAGCACTTACTAGTTAAATTTGCGACTTAGGTGCACTTGATATCTCCATGACATCTTTTTATGATCTAGTGAACAAGAATTAGTCATGAGTCATTACCTAGTTGGGCCTAAACCTTTACACTTGTCTTTAAGAACTCACACATTAGGACGATTGGAATTAGTTTATGACATTGGTCATGAAACCGGTGGCTTATTATACTTAATCACATTAATGAGAAGATGACATGGATGGTTTGAGTAAGCCCTCTCGGGCCCACTCGCTTATGACATCCTGCTCTCATGTGAATGTGTAACTTTGTTCGCAATGGTTGCGCACAAGTAAGTAGGAAAGCCACAGAAGGGCATCTGTGTTGGTGCATTTAGTCCACTATGATATTTGTGACTGGATATGTGTAAGGGTATGATAGCTAGCCCCAATCTCAACACATTTATAGATTATGATATGCATCTTAGTCAAGACTATTTGATCTCCCATAAGTCAAAAGTTTTGAGATAATTTTTGACATTGCACATATGAGGTCGAGATCAATTAGATAAGAGATTTCATGCTTTTCGTTTTGACCAAGGTGCCGAGTATCTATTTGAGTTTTTTTTTTTTTTTGAAAGCTCTGTGAAGAGAAATGGATGCTTAGAAAATTGATTATTCCTAGTACTCAGCAACACAATGGTGTAGTAGAGATAAGGAATTAAATATTGTTTATGTTAGGTGGATGATGGCGCAAAATGTTTCCCAATTGAGAATTGCACTTTAGTTTGTTGCCTATATTCCTAACTAAGTGCCGTCCATATCATATTTTACACTCCATTTAAGTAATGGGTTAGCATAGAGCCATTTGTGCATCAAGCAGCTTGTCTTTATTTTATTTCTAATAAGGTTGCGAAGTTAAGACCTAAAGTTCTATGGCGCATTATTGTATGTTGTCTTGTAAACACTTAGGGTTGTGTGGCGCGTTATTGTATGCTGTCATGTAAACCCTCCGGGTCATGTGCTTATAGGTAAGCAGCATTGTGGTAGTATAACTAAGTCACATGAAGTTTTCTTAGTAAAGGCGACGTGAATAGAGTTTTGGAACTCCATAAGATAGAGAATTCTAAGTATAGCGCTTTATGTAGCCTAGTTGAGAATGGAAAGAAATTTCCAATATCCTAGAGATAGTGGGAGCGATGTGCCTACTAGTGGATTACTCCATTAGATAAGAATACTCTACATTCTTAGTTGTGTGGTAGCGAATGTGAAAATTTTCCACGTCATCACTGGGTGATTGAGAGGGAAACATTCATGATTGCTCTGCAAGATGAGAAAGAGCCTAGGTTAATGCCAAAGGCTCTCCAGTCCCCTACTTTTAGAAAAGTGGATCAATTTTGCACAGTTTAAGACAAAGTCTTTGAAAATTAACTATTTCTAGGATTTGGTTGACTTTCCATTATGACACGAAACTGTTCTAAAGTTATGCGCGATTTGGATAGTCTCTTTTTGAGGCATAAGGCTTGCTAGATACCGAAAAGTCGCACCATTGAGGAAGGTGTAGACCATGAGAAGACTTCCTCCTGGGTAGTGTGGTTACTCTAACTTAGGCTATGATCGACATGAGTTCGGAACTTTGATTTATGGACATTGTGACCCAACTTCTCATTGGAGAATTGGATAAGTAGATCCATAAGGATTTACCTTATGCTTTTACGGTGAAAAGATAGTAACGCAAAAAGATTGCTAGTTCCAATAAATCTTTTTACGGCCTAAAACAATTATCCAAATAGTGGTTCTTAGATTTCGTTGAGCCATGATAGGCCAACAATGATCGATGAAGACCACTGAGCCATGATCAATGGTCCGAAAGGAAGTTTTTCCTTACTTAGTAATTATGGGCCAGGAATTTATATGGTTGTCGCACCTAGGGTTGGCAGTCCTCTGTTCTAGACATGATGGACATAGGCGATGTAATTTATATACTCAGATGAAAGATCCTTAGAGATTGTTCTAGGAGAATTCTAAGTTTGTCTTTGATGACTTACATAAGGAATATCGTAGAATGATTCTAGATGCGAAATTGCAAACCCATTGACTTACCCATAGGTAAAAGCTAGAGCCTTAGCTATTGAGTGAATACTCGAATTGTCTTCGGGAGAAACAGATGACCTATATTCCTTGATCTTTTTTGTTGTGGGAGCCTGAAGTACGCTACGTGGGCGTATTCGGCATGATGAGTGTTATCTTTGGTAAATGGTTAACTGAGTAGCTTAGACATTGACCTTGCTCATTAGACTGTGGATAGAATGCTTTACTAGTAGTATATAAATTTGCCCCTTGTAAGATTCAATGCGCTAGTTGGGCGCATCTTGAATGAATGCAAATTGGTCACCAAAATATCTTTAGAGAGGTAATTGTGCAAGAGATAGTGATATTCAACCATTTCATGTGAGGCACACATGGTGGATTCCATTGTATATACTTATCGCAAGAAGTGCTGATAAGGCTTATGTTTGGAATCTAGAATTAATTGTGGTTGTGTTTTTCCAATCAATCACTTATTTTTGTGAGATTATGGGATGTTGATACTATTATGGTTTCTGTCATAATGATTAGCAGATGATGATGTCAGCAGGCACGATTGGCTCACTCACACGAGCAATCGCCCTTGGCGCTTGGGAGTGAGCAAGGATAAGACTAGTGGTATATTTTTATTTGGAGCCAAGAGAGGCTTAAATTATCCGCTATGTATGTCGCCTTGGTTACAACCAAGATGAAGTCATGCTAAAGACCAAACATGAATGTTAGTACCCACTTTCCATGTTGTGCCAATTATGATTAGTCAGATGCGAGATCTCATTTGGCGCTTGGAAGGTGAGCAAATAGAGAATTCGGGTTAGGCGCTAGAAAGCAACTAAACTAAGATCTGTACGGTGTATTGAGTATGACGTCACTCTTTGGAAGAGTTACTCCACCATAGCATGTATTCGTACTACATGTGTTTGGCAACCGAGTAATGAGGTGAGAGAATGGATCCTTATTTCCTCACCGTGTGAGTCTTACGTGTCATTATTGATATGACTCTTACTTATGTACCCTTTTGTGTATGTCATAAGGTAAGGGGTTGATGTTTTGCTACTTTGGTATGTTGCCTGTGGTCATGTATGATTCGGCCTTAAGGGACATCATTGGGAAAGTGGTCAATCCTAAACTAAATGGCATGAGGGCAAATGGAAGATCATCTAGTATTATACCACTGTTGTATATTCACTGTCGGCAACTCACATTGCTCTATATAAGAGGCAGATTGAGTGTGAATATATTGCAAGAATTGAGAGGGTCAAGCATGCTCTTTTGAGGGATTAGAGATTTTTTTTTTTTTTTTTTTTTTTTTTTTTTTTTTTTTTTTTGACCGGTGTAATTAGATGGTTCTGGGGTATATGAGACACTATTTGTATTCTTTTTGGGTTGATATCCCTATGTTGGCTCATTTTGAGTTTCTAATATAGTGCTCCCACATGCAGGTGTTCTCAGCGGCCACATGGTTTATTGACTAGTATGGGATTGTTCAATATTTGGGGAGATTGAGATAAAGATGTGGTAGTGTCATGCCAACTCGTGTGCGAGCGGGAGATGTTGGTAATTGGGCCGGGTATTGGACCCGAATTTGGGCGCCCATGTGGCATGACCCATGGCCCATTCAAATTACTTACCCATGTAATTTGAATTTGATTTCCTGATTATCCTATTTGATAGGATAACCCACTATCTATCTACATCTATCCTATCCTTAGGAGATATGGATAGATGGCTAGATATTTTGTCTACATATCAGATACGATATATGGGATGTGGGATGAATCCAATAACGAATAACTTATTATTTTTCCCATAATCTCTCTAACTCTCTCACATCTAAAATTGATCCAACCTTTGCACTGTGAATAGAGTGGGTGATACTTATATTATGGTATCACTCCACTGTTGGGTGTTCTTAGTTTATGGTTATGAAGCACGTGATTTACCCACAAGGTTCTTTGTTTCAAATTCTAACACATAAGGTATGCCCAAATCCGTTTATCCATTGCATTATGTATATCTTACAATATGTATGGAGCTTAAGACTCTCTCTTTTGTTGTAACCAAGCATAGTCTTGGAAAGCTGTAAACCTTGTGGAGAAGTGGTTTGGAAATACTCTTCTGATCCTGGGGAGCGCTCGAGATCCGCTGATAGTCACCTGAAATGGGATAAACACTCCGGTCGGGGGTACCGGAATTAGCACTCCGACGGATAAGTCAATCTCTACACTCAAGAATGCTTGTGTTCTAAGTTAAGCATAATAATTCTCACATACCTCATTCTGGCTGATGTTTCTTCTATTTATATCTTTTCTTCTTTTGGCCTCGGGATTAGGTCCATCCCCCACCTCATATTCGGCACATTTTATAATGGACCGATCCCTACTCGGCACCTCACTTAATCAGTTATTTGGCCGACTAGGGTTGGATTTTGAGCTTTCGAGCCAACTACCGAGTGCTTCGAACCTCGACTCTACCAGATTCGGCTATCCGGAACCTCTATGACTCCCTAATCTCGGCCCCCACAATTGCCCCCCAAGCATTTCACTAACGACAGTTGGCTGGAGTGTTTAGCTTCGAACTCGAAGAGTCAGAGCCGAAATTCGGCGGCTGACCGCATTCCAACGCAAATGTCTGTACACACGCTTCTTGGTTATCATTTCAACTTCCCGCCTCCTCGTACACTTCTATTTATTGTGATTTAAAATTTCGACGTCTTTTCAAATACATACACGCTTTTAGACGCCCGTCGCTGGACTACCTCCCGAACTACCTCTGCAACTTCCTACTCTTCTCTATCTCCATCGCCTCTTGTAAGTTCTCTCATTCTCTGCTTTGTTTTTTGGCTTAGCATAATCCTATTAGTTGGGAGGAATGGCGAAACATTTAAAAGATCTCCTCTCACCGGATCGAATTTCTGGCTTCCGACACCATTTTTCCATTCCTGATGACGTCCGTTTGTCATTTGTGGCAGACGGCACCCTCGATATGGAGAGGGTTGATGAAACCACGATCGTTTCCCTCTTCTATCAATCGCAGAGGGTGGGGTCCGCTTCCCCTTCACCCACTCCTTAGGGCCGTGCTTTGCCATTGGGGGTTAATCCCTTTCCAACCCAACGTCAACTTCTTTAGGGTCGTGATGGGGATTATCGCACTAAACCGCCGCCTTGGGCTTAACCTTGGCATTCCAGCTATTCGGCATTGCTATGCCTTGGCCAAGTCTACTGGTCGGCACGGGCGTTATTTCCTTAGGGCCAAAGACACCGATCATCAACTAGTGACTATGCTTTCTAGCTCTGGGAAACGAGTCGATGATGTTATGGTCGTCGTCCAAGGAAACTGGGAATTCGACGAAGGCGAGGATCGCCTTGATCGTATTTGTAGACGAAGGGGCGAACCAGGTGGCCGAGTATCTTCTTTTATTTATTTACTTGCTATATTTATAAAACCTTATTTTCGGGACCTCATGATTTTGCTTTTGCAGGAAACGATTTGAAGAAAGTCTTTACCTCGACTGACGACGCCGTCCTTTCGGAAATCAAGACTGCGCTCAAGTATTTCGGCCGATCGAGTCTTCAGAAGCAGGGGAGGGCGGCCCACGTTCTGCCCCGCTACGAGCCGACTTATATGACCGTTTCGGCGGCGGAAAACATCCCAATTCCGAAGGGTGAGGAGTTTCTTGTCGCCCTTATCTTGACTGATTTCAGAAATTTCAGGCAAGTCGGTTGCGAGGGATCAGATTCGGAGCGACCGGAAGTTGCTGAGGCCGTCGAGTCAGACCAATCCGAAACTGAGGTTGACGAGGCTTTGAAGTTAGCATTTGAAGAAGCCGGCCTCAATTCGGCTGATCCTCCGTCCACTTCGGGTCGACAGGACCGTCCGCTTGATGATATTTTTCACGGTCTGAAGGACCTTCCCGGCGCGTTCCCAGAAGATATGGCTGGGTTGAGCCTCACTAAACTTGCCAAGAAGGCGAACGCAGAAAGGATGGCCGCGCGGCGAAGGGCGGAGGAGATTCGGCTGCCGAAGTCTCAGTCCCAGTCCTCCTTGCCTGTTATTGAGGAGACAGCAAAGAACGGAAGTACCAAGGTGGAACCTTTTGTGCAAGCAAGTGTTGCAACTGAGCAAAGGGTGGAGAAACGCCCTGCCAATGTCGAGGCCGGCTCAGAAGAAGACCGTGCCGACAAATGACCTCGTTTGGAGGAGTCGGATAAGATCGTACCTTTTGTTATTCAGCCCAAGATAAAGAATATGCCGATCTCCTCCGATGCTTCGGTGATCAAAGACCCAGCGGTTGCACTCAGCTTGGCGACGTCCGTTTCACTACCTATTGACAAGGCGGCTTTTCGGGTAGAGTCGGATCTGGTTGCAATTGGGTTGGCCGCGCAATCGGCTCTTTTGGTATATATCTGGACTTTGTCTTTTCTCTTTACGCAAATATTATTTTGTTCTTAACTTCCTATTTTGCAGGCCGTCGGAAGGATAGCCGACATGGGTTGTCGCTATCATAATGCCGTCGAGCTAATTGGCCGTTTACAAGTGGAGGTTGAGGGCCAAAGGAGTAGGGCGCAATCGGAGGGCGCTCGTGCCGAGGCCGAGATGGAGAGAGCCCGCAATGCTGAAGAATTGAGATCAGTCGCCGAGAAGAGGGCAGATGCAAGTGACGATGCGCTTAAATTGGCCCAAGAGGCGATCTCTAAATTGGAGGTTGGGTTGGAAGAGATGAAGGCGGCGAAGGAAACAGCCGACCTGAAGGCTTCCAGCGCATTCGATGCTGGGAAAAAATCTGCTTTGGAGGAATATGTAGATGAAGTCCCCAAATTTGAGAATCGGGGATTTAAACACGACTGGCTCAAAGCCTTTGTTGCTGCTGATGCGACATTGGCTACACCAATTCCATACGAGCAAGTGGATGTTGAGCCACTGGAGTCTAACTCCGAGAACTAATTTGGGCGGCTCTTGTTTTTTTGTTTTAGGATTTGCATGTAATTTTCAGCTTTTTACAGCTTTTTGTCTAGTAATTTCCATATGTAAAATGGTTACAATTTGTGCCCAATTTACTTAATGAAAATTCATTTTGTAATTCGCTGTTACTAATGAACGGAATTGTTTGGTTGCTGTTTTGGATAAAACGTTGTGTATACTTACCGACTAGATGATTAGGCCGCTTAGATAGTTAGGCCGTTTAAAAAGCCAAAAATCAGTACATGAAGTGGCTGTGGCACATATCAATCGGCATGGGGCCAAGATGCTCGGCCAGTTAGATTAATAAATCTGCCCTTGCCCCAGCCAGTGCATGGACTTCAAGTCTCTCATAATTGCCGTTTATATAATTAGGCCGTTTTAACGAGCCAAAAATTAGTGCATGAAGTGGTTGTGGCACATATCAGTCGGCATGGGGCCAAGATGCTCGGCCGGTTAGATTAATAAATCGGCCCTTGTCCCAGCCAGTGCATGGACTTCAAGTCTCCCATAGTTGCTGTTTAGATAATTAGGCCGTTTTAACAAGCCAAAAATTAGTGGATGAAGTGGCTGTGGCACATATCAGTCGGCATGGGGCCAAGATGCTCGGCCGGTTAGATTAATAAATCTGCCCTTGCCCAGCCAGTGCATGGACTTCAAGTCTCTCATAGTTGCCGTTTAGATAATTAGGCCATTTTAACAAGCCAAAAATTAGTGCATGAAGTGGCTGTGGCACATATCAATCGGCATGGGGCCAAGATGCTCGGCCGGTTAGATTAATAAATCTGCCCTTGCCCCAGCCAGTGCATGGACTTCAAGTCTCCCATAGTTGCCGTTTAGATAATTAGGCCGTTTTAACAAGCCAAAAATTAGTGCATGAAGTGGCTGTGGCACATATCAATCGGCATGGAGCCAAGATGCTCGGCCGGTTAGATTAATAAATCTGCTATTGCCCCAACCAGTGCATGGACTTCAAGTCTCCCATAGTTGCCGTTTAGATAATTAGGCCATTTTAACAAGCCAAAAATCAGTGCATGAAGTGGCTGTGGCACATATCAATCGGCCTTCGTCGTTTGAAGACTGCCAAAAGCGTTAATGAAATTGCCTCGGGGTCGCTTCATACCTACGAATAAATGGGGTGATTTTGTGCCAGTGGGTCCACTTATTCTTATTCAAATTCGATTTGAACTAGCTTGGGGCGTGGGCAAATGTCAAACAAACTGTTCTTCAACAGCAGAGGAGAGGGACGAACGCTGGCTGAGCTAGATGCTGCGATGAATCGCAGCAGCGAGCCTGTGCGTATGGGAGGAAGGACGTCCAAGGAAAGCGAAAAACGTCAACTTCCAAGCCGTCGAAGCAGATCACCCCGAAGAGAGAAGCATCAACGGGAAGCTCCCCGCGACAACGACCGGGGAATGAGTCAGATGCGACGCCACGACCATTGAGTTTTGTGGGGTTCGTGGGGAATAAACCGATGACTGAGGCGTATTCCATCGTCAATGATCCGGGTGTAACGGTCGAGTTCGCTCGACAGATTTTTCCACCGGAAGTCCAACAATCGATGGTTGGGCGATGAGATTTGGAAGTGTTTCGAGAAGGTATTCATGGGGCGGTGAAGGGGCTGTACATCGCCTACGAAGTCGGCATGCGTCTGCGCGCCGCGCGGCGGAAGATGGAGAAAATGGACGAACGGGTCCGCAGTTCGAAGGCTTGTGCGGAGAAAGCCGAGGGCGAGCTTAGGGAGCTTAGGAAGGTTAAAGTCGCCTATCCGCATGCGGCGGGTCAGTCTAACCCGATTGTGGACGAGAGGGTTACCCAACGGCTATTGAGTCTTGCTATCGCCGACCGAGATACGGCAGGCATGTTTGCTGTACAAAATGCGAGGGCCAAAGGTTACGAGTAGGGCTTCCATGCTGGTCGGAAGGTTGGGATCGACAAAACGAAAGAGACACTTGCTGAGGAGGTCTGCCGATGCGAGAATCGGGGTTTTAAGCATGGTTGGATCACGGCTCTTCAGGCCGCAGAGGCTCTCCGAGCAAAGGGTGTCGATTCCAACTTATGTGATCTGGATCATCGTGACCATTTGCCCTTTGCCGCCTTTGAAGTTGAAAAGAGCGATGATGAGGGTGACGCTGAACAAAAATATTTGTTGTAATGTTGAAACGCGGATCGCGTCTAGAATTATGTATTTATTGGTTGGTCGAATAAAACAGAACTTTATTTTCAATGTTTTGTTATAATTTTTGTTCGGCGCATACGTGCTTGCATGTGTTTTATTATACACATGTTTGAATAAACGCATTTCAAACGAGTAAATGAATATTGATTGGCCTGATTTAATCGACATCATTGTGTTACGCACGACCCGAAGGCTTAATCGGCCCAAAGACGTCATTCGCCGATGGGGCTCCGGATCCGGAGACTTTATTTGGCCAATCGTGATATCTACGAAGGCGCTCCGAATCCGGAGGCTTAGTCGGCCCAAAGGCGTCGTTCGCCGATGGGGCTCCAAATCCGGAGACTTTTTGGCCAATCGTGATTTTCACGAAGGGCGCTCCGAATCCGGAGACTTAGTCGGCCCAAAGGCGTCCTTCGTCGATGGGGCTCCGAATCCGGAGGCTTAGTCGGCCCAAAGGCGTCATTCGCCGATAGGGCTCCGAATCCGAAGACTTTTTGGCCAATCGGGATATCCACGAAGGGCGCTCCGAATCCAGAGACTTAGTCGGCCCAAAGGCGTCCTTCGCCGATGGGACTCCAAATCCGGAGGCTTTTATCGGCCAATCGTGATATCCACGACGGCGCTCCAAATCCGGAGGCTTAGTCGGCCCAAAGGCGTCATTCGCCGATGGGGCTCCAAATCCGGAGACTTTTTGGCCAATCAGGATATTCACGAAGGGCGCTCCGAATCCGAAGACTTAGTTGACCCAAAGGCGTCATTCGCCGATGGGGCTCCGAATCCGGAGATTTTTTCGCCAATCATGATATCCACGAAGGGCAGTCCGAATCTGGAGACTTAGTCGGCCCAAAGGCATCATTCACCGATAGGGCTCCGAATCCGGAGGCTTTTATCGGCCAATCGTGATATCCACGAAGGGCTCTTCGAATCCGGAGACTTAGTCAGCTCAAAGGCATCATTCGCCGATGGGGCGCTGAATCCAGAGGCTTTTGTCGGCCAATCGTGATATCCACGAAGGGCGCTCCGAATCCGGAGGCTTAGTCGGCCCAAAGGCGTCATTCGCCGATGGGGCTCCGAATTCGGAGACTTTTTGGGCCAATCGTGATATCTACGAAGGGCGCTCCGAATCCAGAGGCTTTAATCGGAACATCTTTGAACTATATTCTGCGCTAGGTGAAGGGGAATCTTTGCATTACAGAAAAAGAGATGTACATGGCGAACAGTTCGGAACAAGCATCATATCCCACAAGTTGGGCTAATGATAAAATTTGTGTAAGTGCGTGGAATTCCAAGGTCGTGGCAGACTCCTTCCTGACATGTCTTTGAGCCGATATGCCCCTACTCCAGCGATCGAATCGATTTGATAGGGACCGTTCCAGTTAGGACCCAATTTTCCATTGGCCGGTTTCCTATCAGCTGGGAGCATCTTCTTCAGCACAAACTCTCCTAGTGTGTAGCGGCGCAGCTGAACGCGTTGATTATAACGACTTTGCCAGCTGCTGCTGGTACCGTGCCATGGACGCAAGGGCTCGGTCTCTTTGTTCTTCGATTAGAATCAAATCCAAAGCCAGCATCATGTCGTTTCGGTCCGTGTCAAAAACTTGCGACTTGAGTGTCGGGTGGCTGATCTCCAGGGGTAGGATTGTGTAGACGTCCCCAAACGTCCCGGGAGGGAAATCCCCCATTTTGTTCATCTTGGGCTTACTACAATTCGGACTCAAATTGTCACGGTTCTTAATCTGAACCAAAGAGTCCAAATCCGGCAAATCGTTTTTAGAAAACAGATTTTTTTGTAAAGAAGTGCCAAATATGGACTGCTTTGCCAGATACAGAGTCGCCACCTAACTATTTTATTTTGGGAAATGTAGGAAACCCTGACTCGTTTGCCTAAGGCCACGTGTCCATCATCACCAAAGTTGTTCGGCTCGGGAACTTGGGTACGATTGGGGAAGGTCAGCTATGAGCACCCCCTCTCGCCCGATCCGAAGATCGGCCTCTACTAACCATGATATCTTGTTTTGAAAACATATGCGTTCTTATTCCGGTTAATTAGCTAGAGTTTACTATGTGATGCGCACAACACACAAGTATAGACTAGATCACCTAATTTGGAACAAAGCATTGCATATCCGCTCGTTTGAAAAATGGTTTGAAGCTTGCTACTCGCGAGTAGGCTAAAACACGGATTTCAACGAGTTGTTCCAACTCAAACAATCCAACCTTCACCCACAGGAATTTAGGCAGTTTATATCACATAAGCATATAGCCACATGGTAAGCATGCTATCATGTTAACATTCACACTCATGCGAGATGCTAAAGCATAAAAAGCTTACCGAGTACTCCGAGCCAAAACAAAGAACTTGTTAGCAATCAATGTATGATCCAAGTCCATGTCAAGTGGCTAATGCATCGCACACAAAATGCAACTAGAATAGGCTCGGCTAATCCTAGGATGGCATGTGGAATGCAACAAATAACACGTATTCAAGTTAGATTTGAAATACTATGCAGTTAGCATGACGCGCCAAGCCCAGTGCATGAAAAATTGATGAATGAATGCACGCATGCATAGCATAAGGTATGCTAAATTAAACATGCCCTAATACTAACCATCAAAGCAGGTAAGTAAAAGGGAGAAAGAAGTGGGGGTTGGAAGACATGCACATACGCACCCACACTTATTACAAATTCGCCCTCGCTCGGAGGGACCAAAAGAATAATACACTTTAATTAACCTACAAGCTAATTAAATAATTTACAGACCACTTAATTAATTAACAAATCAATTAAGCTAAGGAAAGCATTAAAAGGCCTCGGGAAGAGGGATGCACGCGTGCTCGGATTGGCTTCGCCCGGAAATCCAATGCCATGCACAAGCTGCCTCTGTTTTCTCTGCTTTGCTCCTCTAAAGATTGCAAAAGTCCCAAGGTACACTCTCTGGACACTGGGGGATGCCATCGGCCATGAGGAATGGTCACCGGCCAAAGGGAAGTGGTCATCGACCATTTGTATAGCTCTCGGCCAAAAATGTGTGGTCGGTCGGCAGTAAAGATGGTCGGCCGGCCAAAGCTTCCTTCAGCACCTGTTTTGACAGCAGCAAAGGGCAAAACAAGGCATGGCAATACATTTCAAGCAATGTTTGCACCAACCACACTCCTTATCACATTTATGACTCAAAGGAGTTTGGTACTCGGTTCTTGGACCACGAATCGCACATTTCAATGCGTGATGGCCCAAGGAACCAAGTTGTACATTTTGATTTCAAATGAAATGCAAACCAATTAAACACATAAGGCGTAACCTCTATCACTTGATCAAGAGGCATGGCATGCATGCCAAATGCAACCTAAGCATGCTAGCTAGATGTGCAACATGGGCATGCAAGTAAGCAATGTGCGCTAGGCACTCAACCTAAGCAAACAAGCATGCAAGGCATGGACCACTATGCTAATGACCAATCATGCAAGATGTAATCTAAACAAGCAAGCATGTAAGGCATGCAACATGTTAAGCAACTTAAACAAGGGAGATTGCATGCCAAATGCAACATGATTCAAGCATGCAACACGCGCGATAGTCCAAGTATGCAACAACACACAATGTGAGCATGCAACAATATGTAAAGGAGGGGCTTAAACCCAGATGGACAGCCCTCTATTAGGCCCAAAACAGTGGCCAACATGCTCAAGAATGAAGGCTAGTATGCATACAAACGTGCATGCATACAAGGTCCAACACTGAGGCACCAAAGAGCAACTTTTAAGCACACTTAAAAGAGGATAAGCATGGAAAAATGGCATGCATAGAAAGCTCTGAAATCGTGTTATAAGAGGTGCCAAACCAAGTAAACAAGAGAAGCTAAACAAGCAATAATGTCCAAGGCTTAAGGCAAGCCAAGGGGCTTAAACCATGGCCATGCCAACCAAGCCTCACAAGGCTAAGAGGACTTAGAATAGTCCCAAGGCAGACCTAAACAAAGTTAAGGACACACCTAGATAGCATCTAAGTGGCCTACACATGGAAGCATACAAAAGAGGCCAAACATGGAGCACAAGACTACAACTTTCTAAAGCATTAAAGGAGCATCAAATGCAAGCATACAAGCATACCATGGGGACTGAAATGATGCTATAAGTGGTGCCAAACCACTGAAACAAGGCAAGGGTGGCATGCTAGGAGGGTCAATGCTCAAGGCATACAAGGGGGATTACATGGTAGCTATACAAAGCAAAGCATGGATGACCCAAATGACCAAAAACAGACCCTTAGCATGCTAAAACAAGCATAAAAGCTTCGCGAAGCTAGGCCAAAAACATGCTAGACACAAGGCTCAAAGCACAAAGCATGTTAAGGCAATTCATGGCATTACAAGACAAGTATGCAAAGCAAGCATGGTGTGTCTAAACCAACTTAAAACAGAGGTAAAACATGGCAAAATACTACCAAATACCTACTGAAACATGGCCAACATGAACTCAAAAATGGTGCTCAGACATGAGGCTTAAAATGGCAAGTTTGAAGACAACAAGGAGAGGGGATGGCCCTCTACTTCTTAGGACCTTAAGACACCATCCTCACCACTGAAATCCCTCAAGATTTCAGTGGTGAGGAGGCCCACACAAGGTGGTCCCGGAGCTCACCAAAATAGCACAAAAATGGGGGCCAAACAAGGCCTATGAGGGGTCAAACAACCCCAAAGCTCAAATAAACCTTAAACAACTATTTTAAGCAAGTAAAAAAAGACTTTTCTATGTTATACACTAAGCTTAAAACAGCTAGCAAGGTAGGCAAAAAGACTATGCAAAAATGGGGTAAAAAGGGCAAGAATCTTACCCTTGAAAACCTTCTTCACAAGGATCACTCCAGCAGCTTTCTTAGCTTCAAACCAGCTCAAGAACTTCAAGGAGAACCCCCTAATGCCTCAGCAACCAAGGTAAGGTGTGATGGTGTAGACACCCCATTTTTTACAGCCCTCAAGACTTGGGCGTTACTGATGGTTTACTTGGTGGAGAAAGGTGTGCAGGGCAAAGGATTAGTTTCTTCGGCAAGGAGAGAGACAAATCTCAACTTCACACCCCATTTTGGACCGAAGTTATTTTGGATGGTTTTTAGACCTTAGAACCCTCTCTTTCAAAACATTTTTGAAATAAAGTTTCTACAATGTTCCGAGGCTCACATTTTGTCAAATGATGCACTTTTCGATAAACCGAGCAAGGACAAAGTGGAAATAAATGAAAGAGAGATGAAATCTTTGAAAAATCTTTCAAAACACCTTGTTTAGGGGTTTGGAGTTGAAGAAAAGAGGAGAAGAGAGAAGAAACCTAGCTGAGGAAGAAGTTGGGTATGAATCGCTAAGAGAGAGTCGAATGGTCCTCGCTAAATCAGGGTTATCTGTCTATACACTTGGAGTTAAGCTATGAGGCCACCACCGTTGGAAAGAAGACTTCTGGGGCTTCATTTTTCACTCAAGAATCTCCTAAATCCGAGTCCGGATGGGGGAGATATGATTGGTTGAAGTTGGGCATCATCCCAGTTGGACTGAAACTGAGCAACCTTTACCAAAACAAGCATAACTTTTTGTACAATTGGAATTTTGATGCAAGGCTGGTTCCATTGGAAATCTTACTTCCGGGGTTTCAATTTGGACACAAGAATGACCTGAAAAGGAGTTTATATGAAGGAGTTATGCTCGTTTGAAGTTGGACCTGCAGAGCAGATTTTTCCTGCCGACCGACTGGAACAGATGGCCGACCGACCAAATAGGTGGCCGACCTACCAGAACAGATGACCGACTGACCAGTTAAAGTAGCCGGCCGACCAATTTTGCTAGCCGACGACCTTCCGGTGTATTCTACAGATTGAATGGATGCCAGCTGTGCCAGCTGGAGGGCACAGACTGGATCCTCCATACACGTGTATGGAGGATCTTTGCTCTTGGTTTGAAGCTTCTAAGAGAAGCTTTATTCTCTTGGCTCTATAAAGGAAGGCTCCCCTCTCCATATACCAGGTTTAGAACCTGGTTAGGGCACATACACATATATCCCTCTTTGTCTCTCTATATCTCCTCCATTTTAGCTTCAAAGTGTAAGGTTCTTGGCCATTTTACCCTACACCTCTTAGCCTACCACCTCCCTCATCCATTCCAGCACCTTGGAGGTCATTTGCAGAGGTTGAAAGCTCACCAACTTGGTCCAGAAGCTGCTGGAGGTCGGCTCTACAAGGGTAAGTCTTCATTTTCCCTTTTCTAGCCTTATTTTGCTTCATTACTTAGCCCCATTTGCAAGCATTTTTGGGCCTCAACCTAAACTGTAAAGTGTCTTATTTTGAGCTTCTCTTCAACTTTGTTTAAGGGCACTTTGCTGTTTGAGATCATCTACTTCCCCTTACCCTCTATCTCTCTTTTGGGGCTATTTTTGCATCATATTTTAGCCATACTTGTGAACATTTTCGAGTTTTATGATAAACTGAAAAAGATCTTGTTTTAATCTCCTCTTCAAGTTTGGTTAAGGTCTCTTTTCTTTTTGGGGTCATCTTCCGCCTGTGCACGCTTCATCTCTTCATGATTAGAGCTATGCATTAGAGCACTTGCATTGGCCATGGTTTGGCCTCTTAGACACTGAAATTCAGTGGATTTTTAGTAGCTTAGATACATTTTTGAGTGCAAAAATCAGAGGGGGGTGACCCCCTCTCTCCTTGTCTTGTTTCGTGGTCTTGTTGGCCTTCCAAAGGGACCCCCTTTTGCATGCCTTGAAGTCATATTTTAGGCATCATTCAGAGGGTTTTGAGGTCTGCCTTAGCTCTGTCCCAGGCCCTTTTGGCCATATTTTATGTCCCTCGTGCATGTGTGGAACAACCCTCCTCAAGGCCTTTCAAGAGGACCTTTCATTGTATGCTTTATTGATCAATTTCAGGCCCTTTTTGGTGAGTTTTAGGGCTGTCATATTTGATTTCCAGAGTCAGTTTTGCTATGCTAAGTGTCCATCATGCATGTGTGGAACAACCCTCTTTTTAGCCCTCCAAAGGAGCTCATCATTTTTGCATGCATTGGCTGCATTTCAATGATTATTTGGGCATATTTTGTCATGTTTTATTCACTATTTTTGGCTGGTTTGATGAGTTCTCATATGCTTCATATACATGCCGTGTAAACCATGCTTACTAGCCTAGGTTGCATGTTGTTTTAGCCCTTCATGTTAGCACTTTTGGGCCATGCTTGGAACTGATATTGTGCTTATTTTGGACTGCCTTGGCTCTATTTTCATGCCTCATGATCAAATAATGCTTGCATTGTATACTTGTCATTCAATGCATTTGCCTAGTTTTGAGTTTCGGGCTTATTTCATGCATTGGCTGACATGTTTCCATGATTCGGGACCATTGAGCATATTATTTCAGAGCTGGAAATTGCATGTTTGTATGCCATCTTTCATCCCTTGCCATGCTTTGGTAGAGTGGCATTTGATGCCTTAGGACCGGCCCCTTGCATCGTGCATGTTTGCATGTGTTTTGATTGTCTCATTTTCATCATATGGCCACTGATTTTGGCATGCTTGCGAGCTATCCATGTTAGTTTAAGTCCATCATCGCATGTTGTTGTATGCCATGTATGTTTACATGTTTAGGTTGTGTGCCTATTGCATATTACATGCATTGCATAATCATGTTGCATTAGCCTTGCTTGCATGCTTAGGTTGCATTGCATTGTGCATGCATCCCTTCCCTCTTGATCAAGCATGATAGAGGTTGGAGCCTTTGATGTGTTTTGTGTGTGCATTTCATTTGATATTGAAGTTGCACACTTGACTTTTGTGTCATCACGCATTGAAATGCGTGATTCATGGCCCGAGGGTCGAGGGCCACACTCCCTTGAGTCCATTACATGATTGGGAGAGTGGCCATGCACACATTGCTTTGAAATTCCATGCCATACACTGCTTGCCCTCTGCTGCTGTCTAGCCGGTGACACCATCTTTGGCCGATAACCTCATTCCCATGGCCGGTGGCCTTTTGCTCTGGCCAGTGGCACTCCACTGCACTCAGAATGAAGTTCAAAGCAGTTCTGGAGACTTTCATAAATTTCAAAGGAGCAAGGCAGTGTAAACAGAGGCAATAGTGCTATGGCAGCGAGTTTCCGAGCGGGGCGAGTCAAGCATGCATCATCCCCGCATTCCGAGGCAGGGCTGCAGCCACCTTCTTTCTACATTTAATTTGTTAATTAATTAGAACTTCTGTCATAATTAATTTAGCAGTATTCATTTGGTTGTGTAATATTTATTCGGACTCTCCGAGCGAGGGCAATTGTGTAATAAGTGTGCGTGAGTGTGTATATATCTTCCAACCCCCACTTCTTTCTCCCTTTTACTTACCTGCTTTCAATGGTTAGTATTAGGGCATATTTAACTTAGCATACCTTATGCTATGCATGCGTGCATCCATACATTTGTCTTGCATGCACCGGGCTCAGCGCATCATACTAACTACATTGTATTTCAATTCCAAGTTGAATACGTGTTAGTTGTAGCATCATCATATGCCATCCTAGAATAGCCGAGCCTATCATAGTTGCATCTTGCATGTGTTGCATTAGCCATCTTAACATGAACTAGGACCATGCATATGATTACTAACTAGTTTCTGTTTTGGCTTGGAGTACTCGGTAAGCATTTATGTTTTAGTATCCTTGCATGAGTGTGAGTGTTGCCATGATAGCATGTTTACCATGAGGCTATGTGCTTATGTGATATAAACTGAATGCCTGTGGGTGAAGGTTGGGTTACTTAAATTAGAACAAATGTATTGAATGCGAGTTTTAAGCCCACTTGAGAGCGGCAAAACAATATTTTCTAAGCCCACTTGAGGGTGGCAAAATTCATGTCTTAGCCTACTTGAGGGTAGCACCATCAAACCATTTTCAAACAAACAAACATGAAATGTTTTGTTCCAACTTAGGCGACTTAGTCTATACTTGTTTGTTGTGCGCATCACGTAGTAAATCTAGGCTAATAACCGAAATAAGAACGCATAATGTTTTCAAAACAAGATATCATGGTTAGTAGAGGCCGATCTTTGATCAAGCGAGCGGGGGTGCTCATAGCTGACCTTCCCCAATCGTACCCAAGTTCCCGAGCCGAGGCAACTTTGGTGATGACGGACACGTGGCCTTAGGCAAACGAGTCAAGGTTTCCTAAATTCCCCCAAAATAAATATTTAGGTGGCGACTCTATATCTGGCAAAGCAGTCCATGTTTGGCACTTCTTTCTAAAAAATCTGTTTTCTCAAAACGATTTGCCGGATTTGGACTCGTTGGTTCAGATTGAGAACTGTGACAATTTGAGTCCTGAACTGTAATAGACCCACAGACGAACAAAATGGGATTCCCTCCCGGGACGTTCGGGGACGTCTACAGTTTCTGGCGACTCTGCTGGGGAAATTAGAGAGCTTGACTCGAACTCGTGATATCTTGTTTTGATTTCACTTATGTGCTTCTTTGCATTGCATGTGCATTGGTGCGCCTAGGACACCGTGTTGGCCATCTGCTATTCCTGAGCGGTTTGCCAGAGGCTTGACTTTGTCAAAGCATGCCATAAGGCTGACCGGTTGCAGGCTCTGCCAGTGTGGGAACACAAACCCCTGTTGTCACCGGGGCACCCTTTTCGACCATTCGACCTAGTGCATATTCCGAATCCATAGTGACCATTCCAAGCTAGGACAGGTTGCTTACCCGATCATAGGTTGTTTGAAACCGCTGCGTGCGTAGTGAAACCCTAGCTCCTGACAAAATAGGACAGGGAAACCCTACCCCAACATAGGGGTGTTTTTGGCTCTCACTTGTTTGCTATGTGCTTTTGGAGTGCGTCTCTACAGGAATGCATGTATCAGTTTGCAAGTTTGGGTATCAGGCCTACGGGCATCAGTATTTTGGGGCAATTAGTTTTACCTGAGGGTATCAGTTTACAGGCAAAATTTTGGGGCAGAATTCAGTAGAGAGCACAGTCATTCAGCTATGCTCATGTCCATTCTAGTGAAATCAGGCTGAGATGCTCTATGTTTTCTCTTTTGCTAAGTAATCCTGGAACCATAGCGTCAGAAGGCTCTGAGATCCCCCAGATTCATTGGACTTGTGTTGATAGACTTTGTCAGGTCAGAGATTTAGTTCAAGGGCAACCAGCTTTCCTTCGCCAGTGGTAAGGCAAAGAAGGGCCAGACAGGGCTCATTGGTTCATCCGATCCGACAGTCACCAGTTACATCATCAGTAGACCCGTGATGGCACAGGGTTCGGAAGAATTTGTGGCTGTGATAGCAGCGTTAAATCAGGGAACTGCCATGCAGGCTGAGACCAGTGTTGAAACGCGACGCCCATCTGGGACATCTGCCTCACATCCAGCTTTGGGATCCCAGCCGAACTTTGACCCACTTCCTCCAGCTGAAGATTTGTAGGGTCCAGATCCTCGAGAAGGGTTGGCTCAAGCCCGAGTTTTCAGACCCCTGGTGCAGCCTAATGAGAGGCTTTATCCCCTTGATGCTAATGAGCTCGATCTGACCGCAGTGAAAATTGCAAACCTTGAGAAGCAATTCAAAAAGGCACATGGCCTTAACTCCATTCCCGACATTGAGGATGGGCACACTGAGTCTGCCGTACGGCTCCCAGACAGATTCAAAATGCCATATATTGACCGTTTCAATGGGTCTGGAGATCCAATGGTACATATCCGACTTTTCTTGGATGTCCTGAAGCCGATGGGTCTGACCAAGCCACAGAAACTCTCTCTGTATGGAAGAACCCTGTCGGGTGTAGCAGTCACTTGGTACGCTAAGTTGGAGGACAAAGTGAAGCAAGACTGGGAAGAATTGGCTGAGGCCTTTGTCGATCAATATTCCTACAATACCCAAGTCGAAATGACCATCCAAGAGCTTGAAGCAACCCGCCAGAACCCAACAGAGCCTTTTGTGGAATTTGTTGCGAGGTGGAGAGCAAAGGCAATACAGATGACAGATCGTCGCCCTTCCGAGAAGGATCACGTACATATGATGGTGCGAAACCTCGAGCATGATATGTTGCAAAAGTTGATAGTCGCTCCGCTATTCACTTTCAAGAGTTTGCATGAACTGGGGGTTCAGGTCAAGAACGCGTTCAACAGCGGGATCATTCCCAAAACAAGTGAACCAACAAGGAGGGCGATTGCAGGAAGTACCAATGCTGGAAGTAGCACTATTCCCGAACCCACCGAAATCAATACAATTGCCACAGCCAACCCTTTTGCCAAGCCAAGCCTACAAACTGCCAGCCCAGCTCGAGCTCAGGGAAGAACTTTCACCCCCCTCTATATGAGCCTGACTAGCGCACTAAAAGCCTTGATGGAAAGAGGATATCTCAAACCCCTCGACCCTCAACCTCTGCCTGACCCACTTCCAGCCAGACATAACCCCTCCAAGTACTGTGTGTACCATCAGCAGCGCGATCATGGCACTGACCGTTGCTACCGCCTTCGTCATGAGATCCAAAATCTCATTGACAACCGGACGATAGCTCCACCTTCAGACCCCAATGACCAAATACCTCATCCACGTCTCAACCTAATCCACACACTAGCCGTCCTTTACGACCCCAGCGTATACATCACCCCAGTCCATCTACCCAAGCCTAATGTGCTTATCCCAAAGAGCCTGGACTTATGCATGATGGGTGCATCTGAACCCCAATCATCTCAAACCCATGAACCCACTACTTCTGAGCTGATGAGGATGATCGAAGATCTTTAGAGAACTGTGGCAGATCTGGCCTTTGGAGTTTTGGCTCCGTCGTCAACCGCATCACATACCAGGGAGTTCATGTCAAAAGGCTCCCTAACCTTGGGACGGGCTGCATTGGGAGAAGACCAATCTCTTAGCAAAGTGGAGGCCAGTGATAAGAACAAGGCAGGGGCAAGCATTAGTCCCCATGAACATCTTCAGTGGGCTGTTGAGGCTTGGAAAGCCAAAGGGCTGAACAAACAGCAAGTGATTGCAGTTGTTGCAAAGACTGTGGATGACACTTTCGCCACTCAAGTTGGGGGCAGTTTGAATCAAGGGGCAAGCCGGGAGAAGGGCCGTTGTACTAGGAATGTTCTTTTTAGCTCTAATCCCGTGCTCGGAAGAGATCAGCAAACCCAGTCAACGCCTGTCAATCCCTTTGCTAGTGCATCCAGCAAAAAGCCACAAACCTCAAAACACCCACCTCGGGGCCAGAGGGTGTTCACCCCATTGTACATGTCTCCATCAGCGGCCTTGAGGGTCCTGATTAGAAAGGGGGATCTGAAAACCCTAGAGCTACGGCCACTGCCGGATACACTTCCTCCCTCCCATGATCCGGCCAAGTACTGTGCTTTTCATCAACAAGTTGGCCATGGCACTGACAGTTGTTATCGTCTTCGCCACGAAATACAAGATCTGATTGATAAAGGAGTTATCGTCGCGCCAGACCCTGCAAAGTCTATCGGCACTGGATCGGTGAGCTTGGGGGATAATGTGATGTGATCGGGGGATGAACCACTTGCGGGCGGCGCTCAGTTTACTCCGGATGTGGCGTATGGCACGCACTATTTTGAGCATTTTGCGAATGCTAGTTTTTCTGCTTTTTGACTTGAGTATTGGGTCAGTCTTGTCATTTTGTATTGAGTCAGTCTTTTCATACTGAGTCAGTCGGGTCTGTCTTATTGTATCGAGTCAGTCCTGTTTTGTTAAAGGTCGGGTGATTCTGGGGGGTGTTACCTCAGGCATCACCATTTTGTTTTCCGTTTGTCTTTTCGTTTTGTTTTGAGTCTGTTTCTTCCTGGAGCCAGTTACACCAACAGACTTGAATGAACAGCAGTGATTTTCACATTCTTGTATTCGTTTCTACCTTGTGCCAAGTGTACCAGAAGTTCTAAATGAAATGACAGAGCATCTCACCAGCTCTCCTGCGCCTTGAAGTCATTGTAATGACCTGAGTTTTTCAAAACTTTTTGAACACTGCGGTGAAAACAAAAAGGGAGGAATTCCTCGGGATTTGCAAAACTTTGATCAAACTAAGAGAAAGAGAGGCGTGCTAAGCCCTTAATGAATGAAATCATGTTTGTTAACGTGAGTACTGGAAAGGACCCTGGCTTGATCCAGATTGGTTCCACACTGTCTTCAGCGCGAGCGATTAGTCGCTTTCTTAAAAGATTTCAAAAAAATATTTTGCGCAGTCCTGCGAAGACCTGTGTGGAATCGCTCTTGAGATTGTGCAGCTTAGGATCGCTCTCAGCCTCGAGACTCGACCCCTTGCTTTCAAAACCTTGGACCTTAATTCAGAGTGTTCAACGGTCAACCGCAATGTCAGGCCTGTGTGGCCAGATTTGAAGCAGCCCACGAACTAGGGGCAAGAAAAGTCAAATCAAGAAGATCAGGTGTTATTAAAAGAAGCTTGCAAAGCTGGATCAGAAATACCCTTGGAACTAGGGGCAGAAAAATGTCAGATGTGCTCGAAGAGCCAAAGATAGATCATTCCGCCAATCAAAGATGAAGATCGGCAAGAATGCCAAACCCCAGAAGGGAGGAAAGAAGAAGTATTGCTAAAAGACAACTGAGTTCCTATCCACAACACTAGGGGCAAATTCAACCCCCATTGGATGGACTCCAACATCATCAGCAAACAGCAACCGTTCTCTTGGAATCAGATGGCCTCAAGATCCTAGAACCATTTGACATGGACAAAGCTACACTTTTACCCTTGAGAGGCTTGCTGGGCCGAAAACCCGGAAGGGCGACCCAGGCAAAAGTTAGAGCAAGAAAAAGAAGAAAAGAACAAAAACAAAAAATGCAAAGAAAAGAACAAAAAAAAAAAAAGAGAAAAAAGAGAAAATCAAAAAAAAACATGAAAAGAATTGAAAAGAAAAGAAAAACAAAGCTCGCAAGGTTGAAAACCTAGAAGGCCGGCCTTGGCAAAAGTAAGAGCGCAAAAGGAGAGGTTAATACCCGAGTGTACCTTAACCCCGAACTACGTAAGGCTTGATTCCCATCTTTGGGATACGTAGGCAACTTCATTTTGAAGTCCAGCCGTAAAACACTTCCAAATTGTTTGAGTCCATGTAATGGTTTTGATCATCTTTGCCTTCTCTGTATCCGAGAGTTCGGTTGTAATCATCGCTCCGAGGACTGATTACAATGTGCTGCAGTGCCATTCAGACAAGGGGCAACTTTCCGTTGCCATTCAATGCACTGCAGTGCCATTCAAACAAGGGGCAACTTTTCGTTGCCATGCAGCTCTCCGTTGCCATGCAGCTCTCTTCGAGCAAGGGGCAATTTTCCTCCAGATCCAAGGTTGTGCATCTCAAGAGTAGGTTCCATGCTTGTTGAGCATTGGCCGTGTGCAAAAATAGTTTTTGAGAATTTTTACTGAGGTTGACTAATTTTCTCGAAAATTATTCCATTTTTTTTCAAAACTGAACCTTTTTCTTGGACCCAAAAAAGGAAAATTTTCAGTGCTCATAACCTGACTTGCATGATTTCAAATTAGAAAATCGAACAAGCGTGTTAATCTAACTCTCATTTTGGTTAAAATTGTTTTAGTAGAAAACCAAAACAAAAAAAAAAAATGGTCAAAATGATGAACTAGGGGCACAGTTGAGTCAGGGTTCCTGTCTTTTCCCCGTTGTCAATGCATCTGCCAGAAAGGGCACCATACTTGCCAAGAAGGGCACTCTACCTGCCGGAAAAGGGCACAACTAAAGCTAACAACAAAGGGCTGAAAGCTCTCTCATCCTCTGAGCAACGAGGTATCAAGCCAAGTGCGAAGCACGAATTGGAATAGGGCGAGATATTCCACTCCCTCATCTGGACAGATCTGATCATGTCCAAACTCCCCAGTAGTGCATTGTCAACCGATGTCAACTGCAGATTTGCTACACACCCAGTTGTGGCGCAACCCCTCCATAGGAAAGTTCACTGCTGTGTGCAGAAGAAAAAGAATCAAGCAGAATGCTAGGGGTAAGAGCCCGCAACTTCTTGTCTATCCACCAACCACCCAGGGGAGGGATAAAAAAAATGAGAGATTGAAGAATAGAGAGATGTGCGCTGAAAGAAAAAGTGAGAAAAGGGCTTTTTCAGAAAAACAGAGCCTGAGGGCCGAGTGATGTGAAAATCACAAATGAGAAAAGGGTGGGAACTAATACCCGGAGAAACTGGCTCCTCGCGTACTGAGAGGTCTCTCGTCTTTGTAACACGTCTGTATGTCGTGTCTTTTGTTTTGCTTGTCTCGATTCTTGTTTTGAGTCGTTTCGAGTGTTACTCAATGTGTTTAGGTTGTTTACCTTTTTTTTTGTTCTTTGTTGAGTTGTTTTGACTATGGTCAGTTGTGGGCTCAATACCCCGTCAATAACTCATTTCTCGATTTCAATCATATCGTTTTGTGCTCGGAGTGCTGTGCCATTCTCCACATTTGTGCAAAACAAGTATTTGTTCTTTCATAAAATTGCAGGGTCCACCCCCGATAAGTGTGAACAGTAAGATAAGGACCTATCTGAAGCTATGTGGGTTCCAGACTGCAAAGCAAAAGGAAAAAGGAAAAATTTGGAGCATCTTAGTGTGTTCCAGCTTCAGCAAATTCTGAGACTGCATTCCAGGTGCACCTTCTCAAACCTCGCCATTTCCCTGGAGTATGAGTGTATCTCGACCACAAGTGTAAACCTGCTTCAAGTCAGAATGGCAATTAAAGCAGCAGCAGATGTTATCTCTCGCCAATATGAACAGGGTGTGCCCTTTTTGAGCTGAGTGTGTTACAAAGCCCTCCGAGAGATAAATCAGAGGCACCAGAGTACATGTTTGATGTCCCTCTATTGCATAGAATGTGCACTTTCATATACACCTCTGTTCCATGCGTGCCGCGCATCGTTATGAATAATGCATGGAATATGCTTGCTTTCAATATTGCATAGAATATGCTCCTGTTTCTTGCATAGAAAATGCACCTCATTTGCATAGAACATGCATTCACTCGCACTGTCTTGTGCACTTACACTTTGTATCTCACTCGCACTATTTTGTGCATTGCATATCAATCGCGTTGTTTAGTGTATCGCACTGTTTAGTGCATTTCAAATCATTCGCGCTGTTTAGCATATCGCACTGTTTAGTGCATTTCAAATCATTCGCGCTATTTAGCATATCGCACTATTTTGTGCATTGCATATCAATCGCGCTGTTTAGCGTATCGCACTATTTAGTGCATTTCAAATCACTCACGCTGTTTAGTGTATCGCACTGTTTTGTGCATTTAAAATCACTCGCGCTGTTTAACGTATCGCACTGTTTTGTGCATTTCAAATCATTCGCGCTATTTTGCACATCGCACTGTTTTGTGCAGGTTCAGGTTCGCGCTATTTTTGCGCATCGCACTGTCTTGTGCACTTTCGCATTTGTAATCACTCGCGCTTTCTTGCGCATCGCACTATTTTGTGCAGTTTACACTCGCGCTATTTAGCGTATCGCACTATTTTGTGCAATTTACTTTCGCGCTTTCTTGCGCATCGCACTGTTTTGTGCATTACATTGTATCATTCGCGCTATCTTGCGCATCCCACCTGCACTTGTTAGTGCATTCCATTTCTTATCGCGCTATCTTGCGCATCGCACTGTTTTGTGCACCTTACTTGCATTTTGCATGCATTTTATCGTGCTTTCTTGCGCACCTAACCTGTACTTGTTAGTACATTGCATCGCACTGTTTCGTGCATCTTCTTAGCACTGTTTTGTGCATTCACTCTTCACTCACACTTTCTTGTGCACTCTCTGGTCTAGGAGACCTTAAATCCTCTAAAGGTGCAATTCCTTTGGTGTTTGTCGTGCCCGAACGACTTCCGGTGGTCTGGTATAGCCACCTGCCTGTGTTTGCGGTGAGTTCCTAGGAGACCAACTGAGACGGTGGAAACTAGAGTTCGAATGGCTTATGCCTAGAACACAAAGGTTCAGTTTTCTGAGACTAAAGTCTGGTTTAAATACCCAGGGGTATATCCTCGGCTTGAAATCTGTATGGCAACCCCATAGATTGAGATAGCATCTGTATGCACCTCAATTCTGGACACTGATCCAACCTAGTCTGTCACCCTATTGGAGAATAGGGAAAGCTGCGGCCACAGCCAGGGAGAAAAGTAGTACCTACAGTTTAACCAAGAAGAAGCGGAAGGTCCCCAGCAGCATCAGGTAGGTCATTGCCAATTGCACCTGTAAAGTACCTTCGCTTTCTAGCTATTACATTGCATTTTTTACATTGCATTGCATTGCATAAATCCTGAACTTTCAAATCGGCTTCGTGTAGCGTATAAGTCCAACTTTTAAACCGGCTTCGCGTAGCCTATAAGTCCACATTTCAAATCAGCTTCGCGCAGCGTATAAGTCCAATTATCAAAAATCTTCCTGCATAACATTTTGCATCCTGCCCCTGAACTACGCTAGTTTGATTCCTTACAAAGGGATACGTAGGCAGCCTGTGGGTTCAACCAATTACATTTGTATTTTTTTTGTTTGTCCAAGTCTTCGGCCTCGTCAAAAATGGGTCGTCTCTGGGCTTTGACATTCACTCACGTCACTTCTTGACTTTCGAGTTCTGCCAAAGAGGGGCAACTGTAGACACCCCATTTTTGACAGCCCTCAAGACTTAGGCGTTACTGATGGTTTACTTGGTGGAGAAAGGTGTGCAGGGCAAAGGTTCAGTTTCTTCGGCAAGGAGAGAGACAAATCTCAACTTCACACCCCATTTTGGACCGAAGTTATTTTGGATGGTTTTTAGACCTTAGAACCCTCTCTTTCAAAACATTTTTGAAATAAAGTTTCTACAATGTTCCGAGGCTCACATTTTGTCAAATGATGCGCTTTTCGATAAACCGAGCAAGGACAAAGTGGAAATAAATGAAAGAGAGATGAAATCTTTGAAAAATCTTTCAAAACACCTTGTTTAGGGGTTTGGAGTTGAAGAAAAGAGGAGAAGAGAGAAGAAACCTAGCTGAGGAAGAAGTTGGGTATGAATTGCTAAGAGAGAGTCGAATGGTCCTCGGTAAATCAAGCTTATCTATCTATACACTTGGAGTTAAGCTATGAGGCCACCGCTGTTGGAAAGAAGACTTCCAGGGCTTCATTTTGCATTCAAGAATCTCCTAAATCCGAGTCCGGCTGGGGGAGATATGATTGGTTGAAGTTGGGCATCATCTCGGTTGGACTTAAACTGAGCGACCTTTACCAAAACAAGCATAACTTTTTGCACAATTGGAATTTTGATGCACGGATGGTGCCATTGGAAATATTACTTCCGGGGCTTCAATTTGGACACAAGAATGACCTAAAAAGGAGTTTATATGAAGGAGTTATGCCCGTTTGAAGTTGGACTTGTAGAGCAGATTTTTCCTGCCGACCGACTAGAACAAATGGCCGACCGACCAAATAGATGGCCGACCGACTAGTTAAAGTATCCGGCCGACCAATTTTGCTAGCCGACGACCTTCTGGTGTATTCTACAGATTGAATGGATGCCAGCTGTGCCAGCTGGAGGGCACAGACTGGATTCTCCATACACGTGTATGGAGGATCTTTGCTCTTGGTTTGAAGCTTCTAAGAGAAGCTTTATTCTATTGGCTCTATAAAGGAAGGCTCCCCTCTCCATATACTAGGTTCAGAACCTGGTTAGGGCATTTACACATATATCCCTCTTTGTCTCTCTATATCTCCTCCATTTTAGCTTCAAAGTGTAAGGTTCTTGGCCATTTTACCCTACACCTCTTAGCCTACCACCTCCCTCATCCATTCCAGCACCTTGGAGGTCATTTGCAGAGGTTGAAAGCTCACCAACTTGGTCCAGAAGCTGCTGGAGGTCGGCTCTACAAGGGTAAGTCTTCATTTCCCCTTTTCTAGCCTTATTTTGCTTCATTACTTAGCCCCATTTGCAAGCATTTCTGGGCCTCGACCTAAACTGTAAAGTGTCTTATTTTGAGCTCATCTTCAACTTTGTTTAAGGGCACTTTGCTGTTTGAAGTCATCTACTTCCCCTTACCCTCTATCTCTGTTTTAGGGCTATTTTTTGCATCATATTTTAGCCTTACTTGTGAACATTTTCGAGTTTTGTCATAAAATGAAAAAGATCTGGTTCTAATCTCCTCTTCAAGTTTGGTTAAGGTCTCTTTTCTTTTTGGGGTCATCTTCCCTCTGTGCATGCTTCATCTCTTCATGATTAGGGCTATGCATTAGAGCACTTGCATTGGCCATGGTTTGGCCTCTTAGCCACTGAAATTCAGTGGATTTTCAGTGACTTAGATGCATTTTTGAGAGCCAAAATCAGAGGGGGGTGACCCCCTCTCTCCTTGTCTTGTTTGGTGGTCTTGTTGGCCTTCCAAAGGGATCCCCTTTTGCATGCCTTGAAGTCATATTTCAGGCGTCATTCTGAGGGTTTTGAGGTCTGCCTTAGCTCTATCCAAGGCCCTTTTGGCCATATTTTATGTCCCTCGTGCATGTGTGGAACAACCCTCCTCAAGGCCTTTCAAGAGGACCTTTCATTGTATGCATTATTGATCAATTTCAGGCCCTTTTTGGTGAGTTTTAGGGCTGTCATATTTGATTTCCAGAGTCGGTCATCATTTTTGCATGCATTGGCTGCATTTCAATGGTTATTTGGGCATATTTTGTCATGTTTTATTCACTGTTTTTGGCTGGTTTGATGAGTTCTCTTATGCTTCATATACATGCCATGTAAACCATGCTTACTAGCCTAGGTTGCATGTTGTTTTAGCCCTTCATGTTAGCACTTTTGGGCCTTGCTTGGAACTGATATTGTGCTTATTTTGGACTGCATTGGCTCTGTTTTCATGCCTCATGATCAAATAATGGTTGCATTATATACTTGTCGTTCAATGCATTTGCCTAGTTTTGAGTTTCGGGGCTTATTTCATTCATTGGGTGACATGTTTCCATGATTCGGGACCATTGAGCATATTATTTCAGAGCTGGAAATTGCATGTTTGTATGCCATCTTTCATCCCTTGCCATGCTTTGGTAGAGTGGCATTTGATGCCTTAGGACCGGCCCCTTGCATCGTGCATGTTTGCATGTGTTTCGATTGTCTCATTTTCATCATATGGCCACTGATTTTGGCATGCTTGCGAGCTATCCATGTTAGTTTAAGTCCATCATCGCATGTTGTTGTATGCCATGTATGTTTACATGTTTAGGTTTTGTGCCTATTGCATATTACATGCATTGCATAATCATGTTGCATTAGCCTTGCTTGCATGCTTAGGTTGCATTGCATTGTGCATGCATCCCTTCCCTCTTGATCAAGCATGATAGAGGTTGGAGCCTTTGATGTTGTAACAAGGGCCTGCGAGGGACCTCGATGCTACAGTTCGGACTCCCCTTTTTTGTTAGTTGCGGTTCGTAATCTGAACCAAAGAGTCCAACTCTGGCAAATCGTTTTGAAAAAAAACAGATTTTTGAAAAGAGGTGCCAAACATGGACTGCTTTGCCAGATACAGAGTCGCCACCTAAATATTTTTAAAATGGGAAATTTAGGAAACCCTGACTCGGTGCCGAAGGCCACGTGTCTGTCATCACCAAAGTTGTCTTGGCTCGGGAGCTTGGGTACGATCGGGGAAGGTTAGCTATGAGCACCCCCTTTCGCCCGATCCGAAGACCGGCCTCTACTAACCGTGATATCCGATTTCAAAAACGTTATGTGTTCTTGTTCCGGTTATTAGCCTAGAATTACTATGTTATGCGCACAGCAAACAAGTATAGACTAGATTGCCTAATTTGGAAACAAGCATTGCATATCCGTTCGTTTTGAAAGCGCTTCGGAATTTGCTACTCGCAAGTAGGCTTAAAACACGGATTTCAATGAGTTTTTCCAACTCAAGCAATCCAACCTCCATCCACAGGCATTCAAACAGTTTATCTCATATAAGCATTTAGCCACACGGTAATCATGCTGTCATGTTAACATTCACACGCATGCGATATGCTAAAGCATAAATACTTACATCGTACTCCGTGCCAAAACAATAAACTAGTTAGCAAACATGCATGCCCTAGTTCATGTTAGAGTGACTAATGCATCGCATGCAGAATGTGATTAGGATAGGCTCGGCTAACCCTAAAATGGCATGTGAAATGCAATCATTCGGTGCACGTATTCAAGTTAGATTTGAAGATACAATGCGGTTTGTATGATGTATCGAGCCCAGTGCATGTAAGACAAATGTATGGATGCACGCATGCATTGCATAAGGTATGCTAAAATAAGCGTGCCCTAATCTACCATCATAAGTGGGCCGGCACAAAATGTTGCCGGTCGGCAAAGAATGCCTGCAGAACCTGCAACTCACAGCAGCAGAGGGCAAAACTTGCATGGCAATACAATTCAAACAATGTATGCACCAATCATGCCCCCTATCATGTTTGCGACTCAAAGGGGTATGTGCCTCGATTCTCGGGCCACCAATCGTGCATTTTCATGCATGATGGCCCAAAGAACCAATGTATGCACTTTCATGTCAAATGAAATGCAAGTCAAACAATCAAAGAGCCCGATCCCCATCACCAAATCAAGGGACAAGGCATGCATGCAAGATGCATTGCAACCTAATCATGTTAGCTAGGGATGCAACATGAGCATGTGGACAAACAATGCACACTAGGCATGCAACCTATGCAAGCAAACTTGCGAGTCATGAGGCAAGGCAAACCAATGAAAAGATGGACTTAAACATGATCTAGGCAACTCTAATTAGGCCTAAAATCAGTGGCCAAAACCAAGGGAATGAAGGCCAAAATGCACACACACATGCATGCAATCATGGTCCAACACCTTAAGCCTAAACAAGGCAACTCTTAAGCACACTTAAAGAGACCAAACAATAGACAATTAGCATGCAACTCAAGCTCTGAAATTGCACAAAATAGAGGTGCCAAACCAACTAATTCAAGCAAGTAAAGCATGCAAATGGCCCAAGTACTTGAGGCAAGCCAAGAGGCTTAAACCAAGGTCAAACCCACCAAGCCTCACAAGGCTAAGGGGACTCAAAACAGGTCAAAGGCAGACCTAAACAACACCCGAGGAACACCTAGATGGCATCTAAATGGCTTGAATTCAAAAGTATGCACACATGCACTTTCAAGGAGCGTACAACACAAGCTCATAAGGCGTTAAAGAGGCATGCAAGGCAAGCATAAAAACATGTTAAAGGGACTGAAATATCATGAAAAAAAGACTCCAATCCACTAAATCAAAGCAAACAAAGCATGCTATACACTTACATACTTAAAGCCAACAAGCCCAAAAATGCAAAGAGGCTATATAATGCATGCTATGGTCGACTCAAGCAACCTAAGACAGACCTAAAGCATGGCAAAATAAGCACGAAAGCTTCACAAATCTAAGCCTAAAACATGCTAAAACAAAGGCACACAACCTAAGGCATATTAAGGCAATCACAAGGCATTACAAGGTAGGTATGCAAGGCATGCATGGTATACCAAAACCAACTTAAAACCATGTTATATTATGGCAATATAAGCATGAAATGCAGTCAAGGCATGACCAATAAACACTCAAACATAAGCTCCCTTAAGAGACCAAAAATGGTCCCTTTCAAGGACAACAAGGAGATAGGGTGGCCCTCCCCTTTTGGAGACCTCAAGGCACCATCCCCACCACTGAAATCCCTCAAGATTTCAGTGGTGAAGAGGCCCAAACACCAAAGTCTCGAAACTTGCACAAAATAGCACAAAAAAGGGGCCTTTCAAGGCCTAAGGGTGGTCAAACACACCCAAACCACAAAACACTCTTAACAAACAATCAAGAGGGCCTAAAAACAGAACTTTTTTATGTTATACACTAAACACAAAAACAGCTCTAAGATAGGTAGAAATAGGATGCAAAAATGGGGTAAAAAGGACTAGTTTCTTACCCTTGAAGCCTTTCTTCAACAATGGTGGTCTTGTTGCCTCCTTAAGCTTCAATCCAATCAAAAACAGCAAGAACAAGCCCTTAGAACCTCAGTAGCCCAAGGAAGGTGAAGCACTAGGTGCTTGTGTGCAATATTATGGACTAAAACACACACAAGAGTAATATAGAGATAGGATATGTATTGAACCCTAACCCTAAAACCAGAGCTTCCTCTGTATTTTCTAAGCAAAAAGCTCTAATTTTTCTAACCCTTGAGCAAGGGAGAGGAGGGCTCCTCTTATAGAGGAGCCAATCTTGTAAACTTACAATGTAAGCTAACAAGAGGGGTATCCCTCCATACACGTGTATGGAGGGGAAGAAAATGCCAGCCAGCTGTTTCAAAATATCTCCAAAAGCAGCTGAACAGTAGTCGGCCGGCCAAAAATGTCATTTTGGCAAAATTGACTGCCGACCGGCAACAAAGAGTGCCGACCGGCAACATACATTGCCGGTGGCAACAAAAACCAGCCGGTGGCCTCTAGCCACTGTCGGTGGTGTGTGGGGATGCCTCACAAGGCATTCCCTGCCCCTCCAAGGCAAAACACAAGTGTTTGGTGCAAAACCAGACACAAAACGGTCGAGTTCGGAGATCCTGAGACAAGGCGCGTAGCCGAGAACTCCGGGAACTCCAAACAAACACAAACATGGATAATCACCGAGTGTTCAAACGGTGACATCCAAGTCTTGAGGACGGTCAAAAATGGGTGTCTACAGATGTGTTTTGTGTGTGCATTTCATTTGATATTGAAGTTGCACACTTGACTTTTGGGTCATCACGCATTGAAATGCGTGATTCATGGTCCATTACGATTGGGAGAGTGGCCATGAGCTTTGGCCACACTACTTGCCCTCTGCTGCTGTCAACTGCAGGATTCTGCAGGAAGCAATGGCCGACCGGCCACATACAGTGCCGACCGGCCACCAAAGTCCAGCCGGTGACACCATCTTTGGCCGATAACCTCATTCCCATGGCCGGTGGCCTTTTGCTCTGGCCGGTGGCACTCCACTGCACTCAGAATAAAGTTCAAAGCAGTTCTGGAGACTTTCATAAATTTCAGAGGAGCAAGGCAGTGTAAACAGAGGCAACAGTGCTATGGCAGCGAGTTTCCGAGCAGGGCGAGTCAAGCATGCATCATCCCCGCATTCCGAGGCAGGGTTACGGCCACCTTCTTTCTACATTTAATTTGTTAATTAATTAGAAGTTCTATAATAATTAATTTAGCAGTATTCATTTGGTTGTGTAATATTTATTCGAACCCTCCAAGCGAGGGCAATTGTGTAATAAGTGTGCGCGAGTGTGTGTATGTCTTCCAACCCCCACTTCTTTCTCCCTTTTACTTACCTGCTTTCAATGGTTAGTATTAGGGCATATTTAACTTAGCATACCTTATGCTATGCATGCGTGCATCCATACATTTGTCTTGCATGCACCGGGTTCGGCGCATCATACTAACTGCATTGTATTTCAATTCCAAGTTGAATACGTGTTAGTTGTAGCATCATCATATGCCATCTTAGAATAGCCGAGCCTATCATAGTTGCATCTTGCATGTGTTGCATTAGCCATCTTAACATGAACTAGGATCATGCATATGATTACTAACTAGTTTCTGTTTTGGCTTGGATTATTCGGTAAGCATTTATGTTTTAGCATCCTTGCATGAGTGTGAGTGTTGCCATGATAGCATGTTTACCATGAGGCTATGTGCTTATGTGATATAAACTGAATGCCTGTGGGTGAAGGTTGGGTTACTTAAATTGGAACAAATGCATTGAATGGGAGTTTTAAGCCCACTTGAGAGCGGCAAAACCATATTTTCTAAGCCCATTTGAGGGTGGCAAAATTCATGTCTTAGCCTACTTGAGGGTAGCACCATCAAACCATCTTCAAACAAACAAACATGAAATGTTTTGTTCCAATTTAGGCGACTTAGTCTATACTTGTTTGCTGTGCGCATCACGTAGTAAATCTAGGCTAATAACCGGAATAAGAACGCATAATGTTTTCAAAACAAGATATCATGGTTAGTAGAGGCCGATCTTTGATCGGGCGAGCGGGGGTGCTCATAGCTGACCTTCCCCAATCGTACCCAAGTTCCCGAGCCGAGGCAACTTTGGTGATGACGGACACGTGGCCTTAGGCAAACGAGTCAGGGTTTCCTAAATTCCCCCAAAATAAATATTTAGGTGGCGACTCTGTATCTGGCAAAGCAGTCCATGTTTGGCACTTCTTTCTAAAAAATCTGTTTTCTCAAAACGATTTGCCAGATTTGGACTCTTTGGTTCAGATTGAGAACCGTGACAATTTGAGTCCTGAACTGTAGTAGACCCCAGGGGAACAAAACGGGATTTCCTCCCGGGACGTTTGGGGACGTCTACAGATGGTAGATGCCCTAGTGCAAAACTAAGGACAAACACACACTTAGAGCAAAAAAGAGGGAGAAATAGAGATATAATAGATACACTATGCTAACCCTAGAACCAGAGCTCCCCTCAGCTTTTTTGTAACCCTTGGGGAGGGAGGAGAGGCCCTCCCTTTATAGAGATTCACTCTTGCAAAGCTTACAAAACAAGCTAAGCAAGAGTGAAATCCCTCCATACACGTGTATGGAGGGGGTGCAAAGTGTATGCCAGCTAGCACAGCTGGCATAAAAATATCTGCAAAAGCAGATGCACAGTGGTCGGCCAGCCAGAAATGCCAAATTGACAAAAAATGGTCGGCCGGCCACAAAGAATGCCGGTCGGCCAAACATTTGGCCGATGGCAACAAAGCAATGGCCAGTGGCCTCAAGCCATGGCCGGTGAGGTGTGGGGATGGCCAACAAGCCATTCCTTGCCCCTTAAAAGCAAAACACAAGTGTTTGGTGCAAAACCCGACACAAAACAGCCGAGTCGAGAGATCCTGAGGCAAGGCGCGTGGCCGAGACCTCCGGGAACTCAAGACGAACACAAACATGGATGATCACCGAGTGTTCAAATGGTGACGTCCAAGTCTTGAGGACAGTCAAAAATGGGGTGTCTACAGATTGCCTGGGTTCCAAAGCATAGGGCAAACGGCGTTTCTCCAGTCGATCTTCTTGGTGTAGTTTGATGAGCCCAGAGTACACTCGGTAATTCTTCGACCCATTTGCCTTTGGCTTTCTCCAGTCTCTTCTTGATGCTGTCCAAGATGGATTTATTAGAGGCTTCGGCTTGGCCATTGCTTTGGGGATAAGCCGGCGTAGAAAAGTAAAGCCGAATACCATATTTGCTGCACAGCTCTCGGTATACGCCACAATCAAACTGGGTGCCGTTGTCTAAGATAAGAGCTCTGGGAATGCCAAATCGTGTTATGATGTTTCTCCACACAAAGTATTTAATGTCAGCATCTCGAATGTGTGTTAATGCCTCCAGTTTGACCCATTTTGTGAAGTAATCTGCTGTGACGATCAGGTATCGCTTGTTCCCTGGGGCCCTCGGCAATGGTCCTACGATATCAAGCCCCCACTGGGTGAACGGCCAAGGACTAGTGATAAAGTTCAACTCTTCAGCAGGTAGATGGTTTAACGGGGAGAATTTCTGGCACTGTTCACACTTTTTTGCATAACACTCGACGTCTGCTCTCATTGTCGGCCAATAATACCCCTGCGTTATAGCTCGATGGGCCAAAGAGCGTCCGCTGGAATGGGCACCACAATTGCCTTCGTGTATCTCGGTTAGAAGCTCCCCGACTTTGTTCGAGTGCACACATTCCAAATATGGGCCAGAGAGTGACTTTTTATAAAGCCTTCTTTGCGGATCCAAGTAGTATCACATGGCTTTGTTTCGCAGCTTATGTGCTTCTTTCTTGTCCTCTGGGAGTTGTTCAGAAGATAAGAATTCAGCAATGGGATCCATCCAACTTGGTGCAGATTCTATAACGTTGATTTGGACTTCCTCCGAAGGGCCAATGCTTGGCTTTGGGATGAATCCTACTTCGATGGTCCGTTTTATCTCTGAGTTGATTGCGGAGGCTAGGCAAGCCAAGGCATCTGCATGGGTGTTCTGATCACGTGTTATTTGGTTCAACTCATGATGGTCAAATTTTGCCAACAAGGAGTTGGTCGTTTTCATGTAGGTCGCCATACGGTCGTTTCTTGCCGCGTACTCCCCCTTTAGCTGAATGATCACCAGTTTTGAGTCACAAAACACAAGTAGACGTCGAGCACCCAGAATATGTGCATTCCGCAAACCGGCTAAAAGGGCTTCGTATTCGGCTTCGTTATTTAATGCTTCGAAGCCGAGCTTGACGGCCTGCTCAATTACTGCGCCGTCGGGGGTCATGATTACAACTCCGGCTCCACTGCCCCACTGATTGGACGATCCATCACAATACAACTGCCAAATGTCCCCAACATAAATCCTCCAGTTCAGCTTCGATCAAATTTCATCAGTCTTGAAGTCGGCGACATCAGTCTTGAAGTCGGCGAGGCTCCCAGTGAATTCGGCGATAAAGTCGGCAAGCACCTGTCCCTTGATTGAGGTTCTGGGTAGAAATTGAATATCGTACTGGCCAAGTTCTAGGGCCCACTTTGAAACACGTCTAGATGCTTCCGCACTGCGTAGTACTGATCGGAAGGGATAATTTGTTAGCACCCCAATGCTATGCCCCTGGAAGTAATGCATGAGCTTCCTTGCCGCCATAACTAGGGCTAGGATGAGCTTTTCCAGCGGAAGGTAGCGCGTTTCGGCGTCAACCATTGCCTTGCTCACATAATACACTGGCCGCTACTCTCCCAGCTCTTCCTTTATCAATACGGTGCTGACGACTCGATCAGAAACTGCCAGGTACAAAATGAGCGGGTCGCCAACAGAGGGTGTTGTCAGGAGTGGTACTGAGCGGAGGTAGGCCTTCAGGTCGTTGAAAGTGGCTTCGCACTCGGCGGACCATTCAAAGGCCTTGCCCTGCCGTAGTGTATGAAAGAATTGTTGGCAGCGATCTATGGACCGGCTGATAAACCTATTAAGTGCGGCAGCCATCCCCATCAACTTTTGAACCTCCTTTACTGAACGGGGGGAGCCAAGCTCCAGGATTGCTGTGATTTGCCTTGGGTTGGCTTCGATGCCTCTGTGGTTAACAATGTAGCCCAAGAATTTGCCAGAGCCGATACCAAACGCACATTTGGAAGCGTTCAATTTCATTCCATATTTGTGTAGGATGCCGAATGTCTCTTCCAGATCGGCTATATGATTATGCTCTTCTTTGGATTTGACCACAATATTGTCAATGTACACTTCCATAGTTTTGCCGAGTTTCTCCTTGAACATGGTGGTGACCAGTCTCTGGTAGGTTGCCCCTTGCATTCTTCAGCTCAAAAGGCATTACCTTATAGCAATAGGTTCCTCTTGGGGTGAGGAATGCAGTTTTCTCTTGGTCGTCCGGATGCATGGCAATTTGATGATAACCTCTATAGGCATCAAGGAAACTCATACGCTGATGGCGCGCCGTATTATCTACAAGCTGGTCTATCCTGGGAAGAGGAAAATAGTCATTTGGGCAGGCTTTGTTTAGGTCTGTGAAGTCGACGCACACTCGCCAAGTCCCATTTTTCTTCTTCACCACCACTGTATTAGAGAGCCATGTAGGGTAGGTCACCTCTCTAATTGCTCCGGCGTCAAGCAGCCTGTCAACTTCCTCAACAACGGGGGCAGTGTGCTCTGCGGCCGACCGCCGGCTTTTCTGAATGATCGGCTTACACTTAGGATCGACATTCAAATGGTGCTGTGAAACTGACAGATCGATACCCGGCATCTCGTACGGAGTCCATGCAAAGACATCGAGGTTGCTGAGCAGGAAAGATATTAGCTGCTGTCTGTCAGCCTGATTCAAGGAGGCGCCGACCATGAAGAACTTGTCTGGGCTTCCATCGATTTGCACTCGTGCTAAGTCTTCTATTGCCTTTTCGTTTGGGGGCCGCCCAACATCGTCGAGGCTTTCTCGATCCGACAACTCAATGGAATTCACCTGTAGTTCCTTAGGCGTTTTCTCAGCAAGAAGATATCATGCTTGTGCCAATTTTTGGGAGCCACGGATTTGCTCAATATCGCGTTCTGTCGGGAAACGGAGCAGCTGATGATAGGTGCTGGGCACGGCTCGCATAGCATGTAACCATGATCGCCCCATGATGAGATTATACAGCGACGGCAGTTTGACGACCAAGAATCCCACATCCACTGTTTGGGAACCTGCTCGAACGGGAAGTCTAATTTTTCCCAACGGGTACTCCGGATTGGCATTGAAGCCGAAAAGTAGATAAGGGGCTGGAGAGAGATCTGATTCGGAGAAGCCCAGTTTGGTGAATGTCTTGTAGTACATAATCTCCGATGTACTCCCTGGATCGATGAGTATATGCTCAACTGTGAATCGGTTTACGTGTAACTCAATTACCAAGGGATCGCTGTGGGGCAGTGTTACTCCGGCCAAATCTGAATCATCAAAAGTGATAACCTCGGCTTCATGGGGCCGTTTAGCCGGAGTGAGTTGCGCTTGAGGTTTAGACTTCGATTGAATCGCGTGCACCACCGATGACATTGGCAGGCTGTATATCATGCGGATCATGTGGAGCGAATGTGAATCCTGTGTCAAGGCTATTGCTTTGGTTGGGTTGCCTTTTCGAACGTACGGTTGTAGCTGGCCATCTTGTACCAATGTACCGTCGTACAGGGTGAATGACGGTGCTTTGAATTTCTTGGGTTCCGAGGATAATGAGTCGGAGTTGCTATCAGCATCTTGTTGTCGGGCTCGAGATCGTCGACCAGCTGCCCTCTCGAGTCGTTCCGAGCTTTGGTATGCAGCTTGTTTGGACTTCGCCACCTCCAAGGCCAAATCCTGACGGAGATGTTCATTCTCTGCAATCATGCTTTCCAATCTTTGTTCGTTTTGCTTTGCTTGTTCCAGGAGCGCTTGCATTGCTTCGTGCTCCGAAGTCGAGGGTGAGGCGAAATTTAAGGCACGTTTTGCGGCGATAGTCTCTGTTCCAAGCATGTTTGTTGGAGTGGTTTCATCTTGCGATATAGGGTCGACAGTGACTATCGGAGGATCTTCCGTCACGCTCACCATGGATGTGCTTGAGTATTCCCACAGACGGCGCCAATTATGGAGAAGTGGTTTGGAAATACTCTTCTGATCTTGGGAAGCGCTCGAGATCCGCTGATAGTAACCTGAAATGTGATAAACACTCCGGTCGGAGGTGCCGGAATTAGCACTCCGACAGATAAGTCAATCTCTACACTCAAGAATGCTTGTGTTCTAAGTTAAGCATAGTAATTCTCACATACCTCATTATGGCTGATGTTTCTTCTATTTATATCTTTTCTTCTTTTGGCCTCGGGATTAGGTCCATCCCCACCTCATATTCGGCACATTTTATAATGGACTGATCCCTACTCGGCACCTCGCTTAATCGGTTATTTGGCCGAGTAGGGTTGGATTTTGAGCTTTCGAGCCAACTGCCGAGTGCTTTGAACCTCGACTCTACCAGATTTGGCTATCTGGAACCTTTACGACTCCCGAATCTCGGCCCCCACAAACCTGTAGGGCATTTATTGGTTGATCATGAAGTTGGTATCACATGCTATAAATTCAGGGTAGAGCTTATGAATATATATCGCATGTATTACCTTTTTGTAATTAAACTCTGATTAATGAAAGTCTATTATTTTGTTTAAGTCACCTTGTATGAGTGATTCGCAGTTGAATATTTGTAATTATTTTTGGGACGTTACAGAATCACTAATTAAAATATTTTTATTTGTTTAAGGGAAAAATACAAACAAATAACACAATTGTTTTATCCTTAATATAATGCGCATTACCAAATAAAAAAAGGTTTGATCTTGGGCATTATATAGCCAATAGAAAATAAAATAACAAAACTAACTTTGCAAAACATGCTAAATATATAAAATTGAATATTCTCATACAACTAAACTAAATACATTGCAGTTTAAGAACAACCCAATCATCAGATTACACTGAAAACAATGTCCATAGATAGATAGGGAAAAAAATCATAAAATAACTTGAACAATCCAACGGTGGAAGGATCACATTGTAGATCTTTTGTATTCCAATCAATTTAGAATAAAAAGAGGACATAGTTATGAGAGGAAAACTAATTACAAAACTGGATGACAAATTCATATGCAACTAAACTAAGGATGGTTTCATCTAAGACCACATTGGCTAAGTTCTCCCTCTTCTACAAAATTTTAGTACCCCATAGGCCCAACCCATGTCCACAAAAGGAGTATATAAGCACACTTTGGTTTTCCTAGGTAACTAATGTGGGAAATAGTTTAATTATCATCCTTAAACCAATACTTCAAATGGTGTTTTGGAAACCAATTTCTCATTCACTCGTTAACAATTTGGAACAAACTTTGACGTGTTAATCTACTTACAGAGGTGAACATATTACAACTATAGCGATCCCAGTTTTGACCTAACTTTTGTGGTGCCCCGGACTCGGGTTTAATAATTTCATATTGTTGTTTACCCTCTTGCTTCCCCTGTATCTCTTCGAAATTGGCTTTTGGGTTGTTGTGGTTGTGTTTCGGAAAGTTGGCTGCTTGTTCTTCAAACCTTGTGTTGCCCAAAATTTTGGTCCTCCGCTCGAGCGGCACTTCATGCGCTCGAGCAGGCTTTACAAACTATCAGTACTTTTCCATGTCTGCAAAACTACTGGGAGAGTGATTTCTATGCTCGAGCGGTGTTTCCGACGCTCGAGCGAGTGGGCGCTTGTAGTTCGACTTTTTCGCGCCCCCTTTCGGAAGACGAATAAGCCCTATAGTATCGGACTCCCGCGGTTATGAATCTGATTGCACAAGTGCAATGTGAAATAGAAAAACACTAGAGAGTCCCAATCCGGAAAATCTTTTAGAAAATCGATTTTGAATCAAAAATGCCAAAAATGGACTGCTTCGCCAGATAGAGAGTCGCCACCTAAATATTTTTAGAAAATTTAGGAAACCCATGTGTAGACACCCCATTTTTGACCGTCCTCAAGACTTGGACGTCACCGCTTGAACACTCGGTGATCATCTATGTTTGTGTTTGTCTTGGGTTCCCGGAGGTCTCGGCCACGTGCCCTGCCTCAAGATCTCTCAACTCGACTGTTTTGTGTCTGGTTTTGCACCAAACACTTGTGTTTTGCCTTTGAGGGGCAGGGAATGGCTTGTTGGCCATCCCTACACATCACCGACCATGGCTTGAGGCCACCGGCCACTGGTTTGTTGCCACTGGCCAAATGTTTGGCCGACCGGCACTCTTTTTAGCCGGCCGACCATCCATTTTGGTCAAATTGCATTTTTGGCTGGCCGACCACTGTTCATCTGCTTTTGCAGATATTTTTATGCCAGCTATGCTAGCTAGCATACACTTTGCTCCCCTCTATACATGTGTATGGAGGGATCTCCTTCTTGACTAGCTTGTTTGGAAAGCTTTACAAGAGGGATTGTCTATAAGTGAGAGCCTCTTCTCCCTCCATTAAGGTTAGACAATATTTCCAGAGCTCTGAGTTTTAGGGTTAGGGTTTGTGTATCACCTATCTCTATATCTCTCTTGTGTGTATTTAGTGTGTGTTTGTCCTTACTATTGCACACAAACACCCACCATTACACCTTTCCTTAGCTGCTGAGGCATTGGAGGGCTGTTCTTGAAGTTTTGGAGCTGATTCAACCTTGGAGGAGCTGTTGGAACACCATTTTTGAAGAGGGTCAACAAGGGTAAGGTTCTTGTCCCTTTTTACCCCATTTTTGCATAGTATTTTAGCCTATCTTGCAACTATTTTTAGACTTTGTATATAACTAATAAAAGTCTTGTTTTTGAGTGCTTTAAATAGTTGTTTAAGAGTGTTTTGTTGTTTGAGGTTCTTTGACCCCTCTTAGGGCTTGTTTGGCCCCATTTTTGTGCTATTTTGGTGAGCTCCGGGACCACCTTGTTTGGGCCTCCTCACCACTGAAATCTTGAGGGATTTCAGTGGTGAGGATGGTACCTTAAGGTCCTAAGAAGGAGAGGGCCACCCCCTCTCCTTGTTGTCCTTGAAAAGAGCCATTTTAGCCTCATGTGTGAGCATCTTGTTTAAGTGTATGATGGTTATGCCTTAGCTATTTTTTTGTGCTTATTATGTCATAATATAGCTCTATTTTTGCTTGGTTTAGGCACACCGTGCATGCTTAGCATTCTTGTCTTGTAATGCCTTAAATTTGCCTTAACATGCTTTAGGCTTTGACCCTTGTTCTAGCATGATTTAGGCCTAGCTTTGTGAAGCTTTCATGCTTGTTTTAGTATGCTTTAGCTCTATTTTTAGTTGCTCATGCTCAACATGCTTTGTATAGTCTCTTTGCATTTTGGCTTGATTGGCCTCGGATGTGTGAGTCTTGGTTGCATGCTTAGCTTGTTTTGTTTAGTTGGTTTGGCACCTCTTTTCCATGCAATTTCAGAGCTTATAATGCATGCTATTAGCCCATGTTTATTCTCTTTTAAGTGTGCTTAAAAGTTGTCTCTATGTGCCTAAGTGTTGGACCTTGCATGCATGCCTATTTGTATGTGTTTTGGCTTCCATTCTTGAGCATGTTGGCCACTATTTTAGGCTTGTTTGAGGGCTGCCTAAATTAGTCTAAGTCCATTCTCACATGTTGTGGCATGCTCACCTTGTGTGTTGTTGCATACTTGGCCTATCGCATGTGTTGCATGCTTAAATCTTAGTGCATTTGGCATGCATTCTTCTCCTTGCTTTGGTTGCTTAATATGCCACATGTCTTGCACACTTGCATGTTGGCATTGCATCCCACGTGCTTGCATGTTTGCATGTTTGCCCCATGATCATATTTGCATGCTTGTCCTCATAGCATGTTAGCTAACATGCCTAGGTTGCATATCATTGCATGCATCTTTCACCTCTTGATCAAGCCATGATAGAGGTTGGAGGCTCCCTTGTATGTTTATGTGCATTGCATTTCATTTAAAATCAAAATGCACAACTTGGTCTCTCGAGCCATGACGCATTGAAATGCGCGATTGGTGGCCCGAGAATCAAGGAACATACCTCTTTGAGTCATGAACATGATAAGAGGTGTGTTTGGTGCAAACATTACTTGAAATGCATTGCTATGCCTTGTTTTGCCCTCTGTTGCTGTCAAAACAGGATTATGCAGGAAGACTTAGCCGGCCGGCCATCTTTAGTGCCGACCGACCAACAATTGGTAGCCAGTGATCATTTCCAGTGGCCGGTGATCATTCCATTTGGCCGGTGACCATTTCCCTTGGCCGGCGGTATCTCATAGGGTTCATAGAGTGCACCTTGAGAATTTTGCAATGATTAGAGGAGCAGAGCAGGAAAAACAGAGGCAACTTGTGCATGGCAGTGGACTTCCGGACGGAGCCGAGCATGCATTGCATTGGGCCCTCTTCCTAAGGCTATTTACTGTTTTATTAGATTAGTTAATTTGCTTAACTAGTTTAATGGGTCTGTAATATTTAATTAGCTTGTAGGCTAGTTAAATCTGTATTATTCTTTCGGTCCCTCCGAGCGAGGCCAAATTTGTAATAAGTGTGGGTGCGTGTGTGCATGCCTTCCAACCCCCACTTCTTTCTCCCTTTTACTTACCTACTTTTGATGGTTAGTATTAGGACATGTTTAATTTAGCATACCTTATGCTATGCATGTGTACATCATTCATCAGTATTGCATGCACCGGGCTCGGCGCATCATGCTAACAGCATAGTATTCCAAATCTAACTTGAATACGTGCTATTTGTTGCATCCCACATGTCATCCTAGGATTAGCCGAGCCTATTCTAGTGACACTCTGTATGCGTTGCATTAGCCACTTGACATGGATTTGGATCATGCATGATTGCTAACGTGTTTATTGTTTTGGCGTGGAGTACACTGTAAGTGTTTTATGTTTTAGCATCTTGCATGAGTGTGAATGTTAACATGACAGCATGCTTGCCATGTGGCTAGATGCTTATGTGATATAACTGCTTGAATGCCTGTGGGTAAAGGTTGGATTGTTTGAGTTGGGATAACTCATTGAAATCCGTGTTTTAGCCTACTTGCGGGTAGCAAATTTCAAACCATTTCCTAAACAAAACGGATATACAATGCTTCGTTCCAAATTAGGCGATCTAGTCTATACTTTTGTGTTGTGCGCATCACACAGTAATTCTAGCTAATTAATCGGAATAAGAACGCATGTGTTTTCAAAAACGAGATATCATGGTTAGTAGAGGCCGATCTTCGGATTGGGCGAGAGGGGGTGCTCATAGCTGACCTTCCCCAATCATACCCAAGTTCCCGAGCCGAGGCAACTTTGGTGATAACGGACACGTGGCCTTAGGCAAACGAGTCAGGGTTTCCTAAATTCCCCCATTAAAAAATATTTAGGTGGCGACTCTGTATCTGGCAAAGCAGTCTATGTTTGGCACTTCTTTTATAAAAATCTATTTTTCTCAAAACGATTTGCCAGATTTGGACTCTTTGGTTCAGATTAAGAACCGTGACAAAATTTGAGTCTGAACTGTGGGGTAAGGCCCTCACGCGGGGTGCATCCACACCATGACTCATGCCAAAGGCCACGTGTCCGTCATCACCAAGATTGTCTCGGCTCGGGAACTTAGGTATAAGAGGGGAAGGTCATGAATTGAGCACGCTCGCCCGATCAAATATCGGCATCTACTAATCATGATATGAATTTTATCTACATTATATGCTCTTATTCCAGTTTATTAGGCTAGCATTACTATGTGATGCACACACACACAAGTATAGACTAAATTGCAAGAATTGGAACGTCTTGATTCATGTTTGTTTGCAAAATTGTTTCGAATATGTACCATTTGAAAAAGTGATCACATATAAACATTCATCAATTTATTCCAATTCAAGCAATTACCCTTCATCCACAGGCATTCAAGACAGTTTATCATTTAAGCACTTAGCCTCATGGCAAACATGCTAAACATGGCAACATGAACATGCGATATGCTAAAGTGAGTAAAGGCTCACTGTAGCACGACTTTTTCGCCCCCCCTTTCGGAAGTTCGAAATAAGCCCTACAGTTCGAACTCCTGGGGTTCTGAATCTAATCTCACAAGTGCAATGTGAAATTGATAAACACCAAAGAGTCCATATCTGTCAAATCTTTTAGAAAATCGATTTTGAATCAAAAATGCCAAAAATAGACTGCTTTGCCAGATATAGAGTCACCACCTAAATATTTTTGGGAAATTTAGGAAACCCATGACTCGTGCCAAAGGCCACATGTCCGTCATCACCAAGATTTTCTCGGCTCAGGAACTTAGGTACGAGAGGGAATGGGCATGAATACATTTGAGCACCTGTAGACGCGCTCCCGGGAACTCCCTGACATCCGCGCTCGCGAAGGCGGCGCGCGAATCTCGTCTTGTTCTCTGAGCTACTACAGTTCAGACCCAAATGTCACGGTTCTGAATCTAATCTCACAATGTGCGATGTGAGACCAATAAATCACCAAAGAGTCCAAATCTGGCAAATCCTTTTGGAAAACTGATTTTTATAAAGAAGTGCCAAACATGGACTATTTTGCCAGATACAGAGTCGCCACCTAAATATTTTATTTTGGGGGATTTAGGAAACCCTGACTTGTGCCTAAGGCCACGTGTCCATCATCACCAAAGTTGCCTCGGCTCGGGAACTTAGGTACGAGAGGGGAAGGTCATGCAATGAGCACCCCCGCTCGCCCGATCAAAGATCAGCCTTTACTAAGCATGATATTTTGTTTTTGAAAACACATGTGCTCTTATTCCGGTTAATTAGCTAATCTTACTACGTGATGCGCACAGCATACAAGTATAGACTAGATCGCCTAATTTGGAACAAAACATTCCATGTTCGTTTGTGAAAATGGTTTGCAGTTTGCTACTTGCAAGTAGGCTAAATTCGGGATTCAATGAATTATTCGAATTCAAGTGATCCAACCTTCACCCACATGCATTCAGGCAGTTATAGCGAGAAAGCAGTTAGCCTCATGGCAAGCATGCTTTCATGGCAGTCAATAACACACATGCAGTATGCTAAAGCGTAAACACTCACAGTGTACTCCGAGCCAAAACAAAGAACTAGTTAGAAATCATGTATGATCCTAGTTCATGTTAAGATGGCTAATGCAACACATGCAAAATGCAACTAAAATAGGCTCGGCTATTCTAGAATGGCATATGAAATGCAACTTGGTACATGTATTCAAATAGGAATTGAAATACAATACAGTTAGTATGATGCGCCGAGCCCGGTGCATGCAATACAGATGAATGATGCACGCATGCATAGCATAAGGTATGCTAAATGAAATATGCCCTAAAACTAACCATCGTAAGCAGTTAAGTAAAAGGGAGAAAGAAATGGGGGTTGGAAGACATGCATCACACACACGCACGCTTATTACAACAGTTGGCCCTCTCAAGGGAGAGTCCGAATAAAGAGCTAACTAGCTAATCTAAGCTAATTAAACTAATTATTACAAAACAAACTAATTAACTAATCCTAGTTAACTAATTATTACAAAACAAATTGAAATAGCTAAACGCATTAACTATTAGAGTACAAAACGAATGCTTAATCTAGCTAAGTAAAGAAGCTAAATAAAGCAATAAAATAGGAGGTTCTCAGAGGGAGAAGACTGGATGCATGCTCGGTCGCCTCGTTCGGCAATCCGTCGCGATGACCCAATTTGCCTCTGTTTGCAATTGGTTCCAGAACACTGCACCAAGCTCCAGGAAGCTGAAACTCCATCATGGGAACCTGTGGGAGGCCTGCCGACCACTTTCTGTACTGAAAACCAGAAAAGGTGGTCGGCCAGCCAGGTTTACTAGTCGGCTGACCAGTTGTTGCTGCCAGACTCCATTTTTCTGCAACAAATAGCAAGAAAGGGCATGGCAATGTATTTGCAAGGTATGTGTGCACAACCACCCTCCCTATCATGTCATGAGCTCAAGGGAGTGTGGTTCTCGACCCTCGGGCTACCAATCGCGCATTTCAATGCATGATGGCCTAGAGGCGAAGTTGCCCAATTCAATATAAAAATGAATGCACAAGTAAACACATAAGGCCTAAAACTCTGTCATGTATAATCAAGAGTGTCGGTGACCGGGAATTGAGGCACGTTTCATCACTTCAAGTATGAAATGTCTCTCGTTTCCCGTGTTTGGACTAACACCTATTCCAAACACAATGCAAGCAACTAACATGGCAAACATGTAATGCAACTACATGGCATACACAATGCAAGGGACAATCATGCAACAACATGCAATGCAACATGATCAAACTACCAATGCAAATGGCATGCAAACAATGCTAACACATGCATACACAGTGCAATGCTAGAAGGGCAACTTAGCAATGTTATGGACAAGCATACTCAATGCAAGGCAACATAAGCATGCAACAACATGTAATGCAACATGACAAATGGACTTAAACCAAAAAGGGATAGACCTCAGTCATGCCCAAATCAGTGACCATTGGTGATAAAATTAAGGCACATGAAGCACATACAGGCATGCACAATGCAATGGCCTATCAAAGAGGCCTAAGAGCACAACTCTCGAGAGTGCTCAAAGAGTGACAAAAGTGGAAGTGTAGCAACACTATGTGCACTGAAATTAGACAAGAAATGATGCCAAATCATTTAATCAACACAAGTAAAGCATGCAATGGTCCTTAAGCATTAAAGCTAGCAAAGAGGATTGCAAAGGAGACATGCAATACATGGCACAAATGCATGAACCAATCATGGACAGAGCTGAAATAGGTCAAAACAATGACCAAAACATGCTAAGATGGAGGCTCAAAGACCTAGGCAAGATGGCATACATGCTAGGCCATAAGCTAAGCAACAATGCACAACACTCAAAGACCCTTAAAGAGTGAATGAAGTGGGAACATGGCAATGCTAAATGCTCTGAAACAACATGATAAATGATGCCAAATCATCTAAATAGCTCAAAGATAGCATGCATGAGTCAACAAAACACAAAGCTAGCAAGGCCAATTGCACTACAGCTATACAAAGCATGAAGGAAATGGCAAAGGCAACCCAAAACAGTCCTAGAACATGTTAAAATGAGTCTAAAACATGCATGGAAGGAAGCCAAAACAAGTTAGCATGAGGGGCATAAGGCATGATGCATATAAGGCAAATAAGGTCGATTACACTACACCTATTAAGACCAAGCATGGGATGACTTAACCAACAAAAATCAGAGTTATATCATGGCAAAATAACCCCAAAAACACATTGAAATGATGGCTCGCAAGCTAAGGCATGAAGGGATACGCAATGGTTTATGTTAAGGCATAAAGGGGCAAACCCTCCAACGCATTGAATGAGTGATAAATGTGAATGCATGACCATGAAACATGGACTGAAATCATATAAAAAATGATGCCAAATCATTGAAATAGGCCAAGCAATGCATGCTAGTGGACTTGATACACAAAACTAACAAGCTAGAATGCATTATAGCTATACAAAGCAAGTCATGCATGGCCAAAACAACACAAATCAGAGCTAAAGAATGTTAAAACATGGACAAAAGCTTCTTGAAGATAAGCCAAAAGCATGCTAGAATGACATGTTAAAACATGATGCACACGGAATTGCACTGCAAGTGCATACAGCATGCAAGGGGTGACCAAACCAAACCCTAACAGAGGTATGACATGGCAAAACATCACCAAAAACATGCTGAAATGGAAACAAAACAACCTAGAATGACATGCTACTTCATGAAGCATACAAGACTAGTTTATGTGATTTACACTACAAGTGTATTAGGCATGCAAGAACCAATGAAACCAACCCAAAACAGATTTAAGGCATGTGAAAATAACACCAAAAACCTATTGATATGGCCCCAAAACCAGCTAGAAAGACAAGCTCAAACATGAGGCACACAAAGCTAGTTTGCAAGATTTACACTACAAGTGTATAAGGCATGCATGGAATGACCAAACCATATCAAAACAGATCTGAGGCATGCTGAAATAGCCTCAAATACATGCTAAGAACAAGCTAACACAAGCTTAGTAAACATGCTCAAACATGAGGCATATGAAGCAAGTATTCAAAATACAAGGAGAGGGGATGACCCTCTTCTATTTAAGACTCCAAAACCACCTTTCCACCACTGAAAATCCTTTGGATTTCAGTGGTAGAAAGGTCATGCAAAGGCTACAACAAGAGCCTAAAGGGATGGCTCAAAATAAGGCCTAACAAGGCCTAAGAGAGGGTAGACAACCCCAAACAAAAAAGTGACCTTAAACAAACTTCTTAAGCATGCACAAAAAAAAAAAAAAAACTTTTTCCAGTTAAGAGTTAAGCTGAAAATAGCATGCAAAAGGGTCCAAAAGCTTAAGCAAGAATGGGGGTTTTAAGGGTTAGAAACTCACCCTTGAAGACCCTCTTTAAAGCTGCAACTCCAGCAACTTTTCTGAGTTCAAATCAGTCCAAGAACTCCAAAAACAACCTCAAGAAGCCTCAGCAACACAAGCAAGGTGTTTTAGTGTGTGTTTGTGTACAAAAGTGAGACAAAACTACACTTTTAAGGCACAAAACAAGAACAAAGCGAGATATAGATACAAGGCTATATGTATATCTCCAAGGAGATTTTTCTGAACCTAGAGGAGGGAGGAGGAGCCTCCCTCTTATAGAGAACAAAAGGCAAAGCTTCTCCAAGAAGCTAAGGCTCAAACCAATCCCTCCATACACGTGTATGGAGGATGGCTCTGGTGCCCTCCAACTGTGCCAGCTGGAGAAAAATATCTCGAAAAAGGTGCCAAAAAGCAGCCGACCACCTAAAGTGGTCGGCCGACCACTTTAGGTGGTCTCCCAGAATAACAACTAGTTGGCCATGGTGGGAGAAAGTCCAGAGGATGGAAACAAGCAAATGGTGTGGTGGCTGACCAGAAAAGATGGCCCAAAGACCAAGGAGACCAATTGTCAGACCAGAAAACTGTCTGGCAGGAGGAAAAGTGGTCTCCTAGGGGAAATACTGGTCTCCCACCCTTGTACCACCTTCCAAACAAGGAAAACAAGGTTTGTACCAAAAACAAACCAAAATGAATGCAAGACGAAAGTTCGGGAGGCAAAGCGCGCAGCCGGGAGCCTCGAAAACTACCTGTCGAGCACCAAAAGTGGTTTTCGACCACAAAAGTGGTCTCCCAAACCACAGTGGCCCTCCAGGCCAAGGAAACAAGGTGTGGTTCAAAAACCACACCAAACGGAGAACGTTAAGCGGTCCCGAGACAAGGTGTGCGGCCGAAGGCTCTGAAAACCAGAAACTAGTCTCCAAATGGAAAAAGTGGCCTACGACCACAAAAAGTGGTCTACGACCACAAAGAGATGGTCTACCGGACCACTCCCTTCCTCTAGGGAAGAGAAACAAGGCTTGGTCCGCAAACTGAGCCGAAGCACAAAGAGTTTAAAGGCCCAGGGGCAAGGCTCTCAGCCAAAACTCCGAAACCTCGAAACGAGCATAACATGCACTATCACCAAGCGCTCAATCGATGACGTCTGAATCTTAAGGTCGGTCAAAAATGGGGTGTCTACAGCACCCTCGCTCACCCAATCAAAGATCGGCCTCTACTAATCATGATATAAATCTTATGTACATTATATGTTCTTGTTCCAGTTTATTAGACTAGCATTACTATGTGATGTGCACATACACAAGTATAGACTAATTCGCAAGAATTGGAACATTTCGATTCATGTTTATTTTGAAAATTGTTTCGAAATATGTACCGCTTGGAAAATTGATCGCATATGAACATTTCTCAAATCATTCCAATTCAAGCAACAAGCCTTCATCCACAGGCATTCAAATAGTTTATCATTTAAACAATTAGCCTCATGGCAAGCATGCTAAACAGGGCAACAATCACATTCATGCAATTATGCTAAAGCTAGTAAAGGCTCACCTAGTATTCCAAGCCAAAAGAGAAATGAGTTAGAAAAATGCGTGATTCCTAACTTTTGCAATATGACTAATGCAACGCATGCAATATGCAATCTAAATAGGCTCGGCTACTAATGTGGCTATGAATCAATTAAATAGCATGCGGTCTAACACGTATTCAAAGAAGTTTTTAAACTAACAATGCAAGTTACAATGATGAACCGAGCCTCGGTGCATGCAATACAAGTGAATGCAAACATGGAGAATGCTAAATAAAACGTGATGTTTTAATCTAACCATCGTAAGCAGTTAAATAAAAGGGAGAAAGACTTGTGGTTGGAAGACATACACGTTATTCCAAGTTTGCGCCCTCACGAAGGAAAGTCCGAATGAACTAAGCTAATTAACTAACTAATTAAAGCTAAGGTAATTATTGCAAAACAAATGAAATAAATAGCTAAACTACTTAACTAATTATTACAATAATTGAATTAACTAACTATTCTAGTTAACTAATTATTACAACACAACTATTTAATTACTTTAATTAATTAAATAATTACAACACAAGTGCATTTAAAGTAAACTAAACAATTAAGCCTCAAGCTAACTATTCCGCCTTGGGAAGTGAGGGATGCTCATGCACATGCTCGGTTTCCACCCGAAAAGCGTCTATTTTGCTTCTGAATGCCTCTGTTTGCACAGTTGAACACCAACACTGTTGCCCACTTCCAGAACAACTCTGCTCCATCTTACCAACACAGTGCTCAATTTGCATCAATGGCCGACCGACCAGTGATGAAGGTTGCTGGCCACCAGTGATGGCCGGCCAGCCATCAAAGGTGGTCTGCCGACCACGTGCCAGCCATGGAAAGTGGCCTGCCGGCCACTGTTGCACATGTTCATCTTGCTGTAACAAAGGACAAACAGAGCATATACAGGGTATTTCAAGGGTTTGTTTGCACAACTCACCTCTCATTTTCATGAACAAATCAGAGGAGTAGCAAGTTCGATTCACAAACCATCAATGGATGCAATTTCATTGCATGATGGCTTGTGAAACCAAGTGTGCAAGTTCAATAAATGCAAAACAAGACACAAACCTCCTCTCTTTTATGAATGATCAAAGGAAGTGGTGACCTTGGAGCCTTGAATCATTTCATCACTAATGAGTATGAAATGGTTCAAGCTTCCATGTGTTCAATTAACGTCCGATTGAACACAGCCAAATTATTATCTTGCTCACTTTTAATCCCAATTTTAGTTACTCAATTTTAGATTACCAACCATCCTTTAATTCATTAAGTCCAATAATGAATTTAAGTCCTCTAATGGAGTGAAGTACCAAACCAAGAGTTAACTTAAGACGTGAAAGAGATGTCATGTCGTTGATAATGAACCCCTAAAAGGGATTAAACCATTAAGCATGACAACCTCAATCTCATGCTTAAAAGAAAAAGAGGCTTGAAACAACTCTCAAAGCAAAACAAAAGCCAAGAAAGGAAGGAGGTTGCAGAGATTATTAGTGCTGAAAATAAGTGAGAAAAGCATAAATAAATGCTATCAACTCAAATGAGATGGTGTCTAAGGCCTAAAACACCAAGCTTATGAAGACAATTACACTATAAGCATCAAAACAAAGCTCAAATGCAACTATCAACCAAAAACAGTGCTAAAACAGGTCTAATATAATCGTAAAACATGCTGGAATTGAGCTAAAAAAGAAAAGATTAATCATGCTAAAACATGGAACAAACTAGGCTAGTAAGGAAGATACAAGAAGGGGAGGCTAACCCCTCTAATTTTGGAAAACATGATTTTGGCCACTGAAATAACTCTAAAAATCAGTGTTTAAAAGCTCAAAAAAAGGTAGTGTAAAGGTGGGAAACACAAGGGTAAAGGCCTTGAAAGCAGGGTGTAAAGAAAGGTGAACCACCCCCAACCCTTATTGGCCTTAAACCACAAGTTTCAGCCCAAAAATACAGAGTTTATACAACCCAAAAATACAGAGTTTATACAGCCCAAAAATAGTACGAAAATGTGCTGGAATGAATACAAAAGTAGCTAAAATATTAAGCTAAAACATGGAGCAATTTAAGCTAGTAAACAAGCCAAAGGAGGGGTGGCTAACCCCAGCATTTTTGGGACTTCAAAACTACTTTTTTAGCCTCTAAAAACCTCTGAAAATTAATGGTAAAAAGCTCAAAAAAAATTGATGAAAAGATGGGAAACACAAGTGTAAAGGCTTAGAGAACAAGGTTCAAAGAAGGGTGATTAACCTCTCCACCTTTAATAGCCTTAAACCACAAGCTTCGGCCCATAAAAAATAGTCCAAAAACACTTCAAAATCAGCAAGAAAATATAGAAAAGGAGTAATGCAAAGATGCTCAAAATTATACCTCTTGAAGAGGAATAATACTTTTGTTCACAAACCAACAAGTTCTCACTCTCAAGGGCTGAAATTTGGAGTTAATAATCTCAGCAAGCAGAGTTCCAATATTGGTTTAGGAAGTGTAGAGAGAGGGTGTATAGGTTGCAAGATAGAAATAGAGAGAGAATTTCAAGTTTTGGAACTCTGGGAATTTTTTTCAACCTTAAACCATGAAGGAAGGTCCACTTTATATAGAAAAACAGCCCCTCAAGTCAAAAATATCAAGCTTGGAACAGCTGGAGCTTTTGGTGGACAGTTGGCCAAAAATATCTAGGTTTTTCACCAGTGGCCAGCATGCCAGAAGTGTGCATTGCCGACCATCTGTCGGCCATCAAAAATCTATTTCCATATCCGACTTGAAAGAGGCATATCTCCTTCATCCAGACTCCTTTTCAGGTCATTCTTGAGTCTAAATTGAAACCCCAGAAGTCTAGTTTCCAATGGTGGTATCCTTTCATCTAAATTCTAATTATGTAAAGACATATATCTATTTTAGTGAAGGTTGCTCATTTTTATCGTAAACGGATTGATGCCCAACTTCAAACAACCATATCGCCCTCATTCAGACTCGAATTTACGAGATTCTTGAGTGTAAATTGAAGCCCTGGAAGTCCACTTTCCAATGGTGGTGGCCTTATGGCTAAAGTCTAAGTGTACAAGAAGATAGGCCTAATTTAGTGAAGGCTACTTAGTTCTCTCTCAACGGTTTCATGCTCAACCATTTCCCCAACTAGTTTTCTTCCCTCTTTTCCAATTTTCTTCAACTCCAAACCTCTAAATAAGATGTTTTAAAGATTTTTTTTCCAAAGAGTTCACCTCCCTTTTATTTATCTACACTTTCTCTTTACTCGGTTTACAGAAAAGTGCAACATTTAATGAAATGCGAGCCTCAAAACATCGTAGAAACATTTTCAAAAATTTTTGAAAGAGAGGGTTTTAAGGTCTAAAATAGTTTTGGTCCAAAATAGGGTGTAAGGTTGGGATTTAGAAGCCTTTCTTGTTGAAGAAATTGAACGTTTGTACAGCATAACTCTCATCATCGAGTGATCAACCTGAGGTGCCCAACTCTTAAGGACGGTCAAAAATGGAGTGTCTACACTCACCTAGTACTTTAAGCCAAAAAATATGATAAAGTTAGAAAAATGCATGATCCTGACTCTGCAACATGACTAATGCAACACATGCAATATGCAATTACTAGGCTCAACTACTAATATGGTATATAAATCAATTTGATAGCATGCGGTCTAAGCACATATTCAAAGAAGTATTAAACTAACAATACAAGTTAGAATGATGCACCGAGCCTCGGTGCATGCAAGACAAGTGGATGCAAACATGAAGTATGCTAAACAAAACATGATGCCTTAATCTAACCATCGTAAGCTGTTAAATAAAAGGGAGAAAGACAAGGGGTTGGAAGACATACACATTTTTACAACATTATGCTCTCACGAAGGAGAGTCCAAATGAACTAGCTAGCTAACTAATTAAAACTAAACTAATTAATTAACTATTACAAACTCAAATGAATAATTACCTAAACTACTTAACTAATTATTACAAACCGAATTAAATAACTATTCTACAATAGAGAGCAAACAGAGCAGGACAGGGTATTCTCAAGGGTTTGTTTGCACAACTCACCTCGTTATCATTTGAACAGCATAAAGGAGTAGTAAGTTTGATTCTCAAACCACCAATCGATGCAATTTCATTGAATGATGGCTTATGAACCAAGTGTGCAAGTTCAATAAATGCAACGAAACAAGACTCTCAAAACTAGCTCCTTATCATGAAAGATCGAGGGAAGTAGTTGACAATGAATCTTGAACCATTTTCATTACTAATGAGTATGAAACAACTCAAGACTCAAGGGTTCAATTAACGTCCAATTAAATCCAAACAAGTTATTATCTTGCACGTTTTTGGCCTCAATTTTATTACTCCATTTTAGATTACCATCCATTCTTTAGTTAATTGAGTCCAAAGGTGAATTTAAGTCCTCTAATGGAAAGAGGGCTCAAACTAAGAGTTGCTTTGGGCATGAAAGAGACATCATACCGTTGGTAATGAACCCCAAAAGGGATTAAACCATTAAGCATGACATCTCAATCTCATGCTTAAACAAACTAGTAGTTTGAAACCACTTTCAAAGGAAAATAAAAGCCAAGAAAAGAGGGAGGTTGCAGAGGTTAAGAGTGATCACAAGTATGGAAAGCCATAAATAAACACTATCAACTCAGATAAGATGGTGTCTAAGACCTAAAACACCAAACTCATGAGGACAATTACACTACAAGCTTGCAAAACAAAGCTCAAATGTGACAATAACTTAAAATAGTCCTAAAACAATCCTAAATAAGTCCTAAAACATGCTAGAATTAAGACAAAAATGGCTACAATAATAAGCTAAAACATGGATCATGCGAGGCGAGCAAGCAAAACACAAGGAGAGGAGGCTAGCCCCTCCAATTTTGAACTTCAAAACATGATTTTAGCCACTAAAATAACTTTGAAAATCAGTGCTTAAAAGCTCAAAAATAGATAGTGTAAAGGTGGGAAACACAAGAGTAAAAGCCTTGAGAGCAAGGTGTAAGGAAGGGTGAACCACCCCTCAACCTTTATTTGCCTTAAAACCCAAGTTTCAGCCCAAAAATACAGAATTTTTACAGCCTAAAAACAGTTGGAACATAGCAAGCAATGTGACGTCCAAGTCGTAAGGGCCGTCAAAAATGGAGTGTGGAGTGTCTATAGTTGCCCTTCTTTGACATAACTTGGAGTCATGAAATGACTTGAGTGAATGTCAAAGCCCGAAGACGATCCATTTTGACAAGGCCGTAAGACTTGCACAAACAATCAAGACAGAAACAATCCAAGGAATCAAACTAGTGTAGTTTTGGGGCAAGATGCAAATGATATGCACAAAGACTTTGAAAGCTGGACTTATACGCTTCGCGAAGCCGGCTATTTTGAAATCATGATCATGCAAAATGATGCAATAAGCAATAACAAGATGCAAAAAGCAATATAACAAGATTACAACATATGAATGAGCAACTTCAAGCTTAAAACCAACACAGGTTCCATGCAAAAAGATCTAAAACACACTCTGACCACATCAAAACGTGAGACAAGGAAAGAAAACACAACTCAGTGTTGCGTTTCACGCATCTTGAGAAACTGAGAAACGAAAATCACTCGGGGTCATGTTTCACACATTCCGAGATAAAAACCGCTCAAGGTCACGTTTCACGCGTCTTGAGATACAAGAAGAACCACTTGGGCTCGCACTTCACTCATCCCGAGATAAAACACGCCCAGGGCCGCGCTTCACGCGTCCTGAGAAATTAAAATCGCTCGAGATCGTGTTTCACATGTCCCGAGATAAAAACCGCTCAAGGTTGTACATCATGCGTCCTGAGATACAAGAAGAACCGCTCGGACTGGTGCTTCACACGTCCCGAGATAAAACAAGCCTAGGGCCGCACTCCACGCGTCTTGACATACAAGAGAAACTGCTCGGGCTTGCGCTTCACGCGTTCTGAGATAAAAGAGGAACCACTCGGGCTCGTGCTTCACGCATCTCGAGTGAAACACGCCCAGGGCCACGCGTCACGCGTCTTGAGAAACCAGAAAAATTGCTCGGGCTCATGATTTACATGTCCCGAGATAAAAGAGAAATCATTTGAGCTCACGCTTCACGCGTCCCAAGATGAAACACGCCTAGGGCCGCGCATCACGTGTCCTAAGATACAAGAAAGCCACTCGGGCTCGCGCTTCACGTGTCCCGAGATAAATTCCAAACACACTGAAATCGTGTGAGGAATGGAGCACTCTAACCACGCTAAAATCGTGAGAAGAGGTCCTAAGAAAACCACTCAGAGTCGCATTCCACGTGTCCTGAGATAAATTCCAAACATGTTGAAATCGTGAGAGGAAAGGAACACTCAAACCAAACTCAAATCATGAGAAGAGGTCCTAAGAGAACCACTCAAGGTCGCGTTCCACGTGTCCTGAGGTTAATTCCAAACACGCTGAAATCGTGTGAGGAAAGGAACACTCAAACCACATTGAAATCGTGAGAAGAGGTCCTGAGAGAACCGCTCAAGGTCGTGTTCTATGCGTCCTGAGAAAAATTCCAAACACGCTGAAATTGTGTGAGGAAAGGAACACTCAAACCACACTGAAATCGTGATAAGAGGTCTTGAGAGAATCGGTTACGGTCGCGTTCTACACGTCCTGAGAAAAATTCCAAACACGCTAAAATCATGTGAGGAAAGCAACACTGAAACCACGCTAAAATCATGAGAAGATGTCTTAAGAAAAGCCCCAGGAGACAACAATCCTAAACGCAACTCGACGTAAAAGGATAAACGATACAAGATAATGCAAGATGCAAATAAATGCAATAAGTGCGATAGATAATATGATGTGTGAGACAAGCAATGCGGTGAATGATGTTTAGAGAAATGCAATAGACAAACAAAGCGATGCTTTAGAAAGCACCTCATGGGGTGAGTGGCGATGAACTGCTTTACTCTGATGGGAATCTCCCTCTTGTGTTCTTTGAACTTTTACCTTCAACTCACAATTCAAAGGCCCTCAAATGCTGACAAGGGGTAACCTCTCCATGTAGAAGCCACGGATGCCACTTTTCTTCCTGATCATATTCACAACTTTCCTTATTCTCCAACGGGGTGACAGACTAGGTTGGTTCAGTATCCAAAATTGAGGCGCATACAAGCTACCTCAACCTATGGGGCTGCCATCCAGATTTCAAGCTGGGGATATACCCCTGGGTATTTAAACCCGACCTTAGTCTCGAAAATTCCAAACCTTTGTGTTCTAGGCATCGCCATTCGAACTCTAATTTGCATCATCGCAGTTGGTCTCCTAGGAACTCATTGCAAACATAGTTAAGATGCCTCTGGCAGGGAATGGTACTCAGGGATAGCACTTTGATCACCATTCTAGCTTGAAGCAAGCTTGATCGCTATTCTGACTTAAAGCAAGCTGGAGCTTGAGCTTGAGGTCAAGGTATACTCATACTTCAGAGAAATGACAAGGCCTGAGAAGGTGCATCCGGAATGCAATCTCAGAATTTTCTAAAGTTGAAATACACTAAGATGCTCCAAATTTTCCCTCCTTTCTTTTGCTTTGCAATCTGAAACCTATGTAGCTTCAGATAGGTCCTTGTTCGGTTGCTCTCTCTCTCTTGATCAATGGTGGACCCTGCAGTTTATAAAAAAAGAAATGAATCCTATTTTGCACATATGTTGAGAATGGCACAGCACTCTGAGTACAAAACAATTTATTTTTGAAATTGAAACCAAGAATGAATCCTTAATTGGGTATTGAGCCTACGACTGACCACTGAGAAACAATGTAAAACAATCTAAACACTCAAAACAAGAATCGAGAAAAACAAAAACAACAAACACAACACTCAGATATGTTCCAATGGCGAGAGACCTCTCGGTTCATGGGGAGCCCACTGCTTCTCCAGGTATTGTTTCCCATCCTTTTTTTATTTATGGCTCTAACATCACTTTGGCACTCAATCTCTTTTTCTCTTAAAAGCCCTTTCCTTACTTTTTCTCTCAACGCACATCTCTCTATTCTTTAATCTCTCTTATTTTTTATCCCTTCCCAGGTGTGGTTGATGAATGAGCTGAAAGTGGTGGGCCTTTGCCCCTAGTACTCTGCTAGATCTCCTTCTTTTGCTCACAACTAGTGAGCTTTCCCACAGAGGGGTTGTAGTGTGACTAGATGTGCAGCAGATCTGCAACTGACATCGATTGATGATGCCCTTGGCTTAACTTGACTGAGATGAGTAAGAACATGCTCCACTGGCCATATATACAATTGATTGGTCTCACACATTGCATTTTTTGCTTCCCCATTTTGGTTTAGACGCCAATTTCGGTGTGATCGCCCAAATAAGGGAATTGAATATCCAGCTCCATTTCCAGTTCGTGCTTCGCACTTGGCTTGGTACCTCACTGCTTGGAGGATGAAAAAACTTTGGCCTCTGTTGTTAGCTTCAGCTGTGCCCTTTCTAGAGAATGTGCTAACAATGGGGAAAAGACAGAAAAACCTAACTCGACTGTGCCCCTAGTTCATCATTTTGACCACTTTTTGTTTTTAGCTTCTACTAAAGAAATTTTGACCAACATAAGAGTTAGATTAACTTGCTTGTTCGATTTTTTGATTTGAAATCATGTAAGTCAGGTCGTGAGCACTGAAAATTTTCCTTTTTTGGGTCTAAGAAATGGTCTAATTTTGGAAAAATGGAATAATTTTTGAGAAAATTAGTCAATTTCAGTAAAAATCCTCAAGACTGTTTTGCAAATGGGCACTACCCGACCAATGAGGAATTCACTCTTGAGATACGCAACCTCATATTTGAACTTGAATTGTCTTACAGCTGAATCCTTCTAACGGAATAGGACTACTGATTTTGAACGAAGCTGAGCCAATTTGCACATGGATAGGATAGCCAAGTTTGAATAAGGATAAACCAATCAACATGGATGAGACGAGTAGGCTGAAAATGGTTGGGGCCAAACTTCAGGATGAAGTTGCCTACGTATCCCAAAGATGGGAATCAGGTCGTATGTAGTTCCGGGGGGTTAAGGTGCACTCGAGTATTAACACTCTCCTTTTACACTCTAACTTTTACCAAAGCTACCCTTTCAGGTTTTCAACCTTGCGAGCTCTATTTTTCCTTTTCATTTTTCTTTCTTCTTCTTTTCTTTTCTTTTCTTTTTTGTTCTTTGTTTCCATTTTTTCATTTTTGTTCTTTTTTCTTTTTTTTGTCTTGCTCTAACTTTTGCAGAGGTCGTCCTTCTGAGTTTTCAGCCCAGCGAGCCTCTCAAGGATAGAAAAGTTTAACTTGTCCATGTTAATCAGTCGTAGGATCTCTAAGCCATCTGAATCCAGGAGAATGGTTGTTGTTCACTGATGATATAGTCTTGATGATGTAAGGGCCCATCCAATTGGGTTTGAATTTGCCTCTAGTGTCATGGATAGGAACTTCATTGTCCTTCGACAAAAATTTTCTTCTCTCAGATTCTGGGATTTGGCTTTCTTGCCGATCTCCATTGGTTTGAGAAATGACCCACTTTTGAATCTTCAAGCATCTCTGACCTTTTTGCCCCTAGTTCAAGGAATGCTTCTCATCCAACTTTACAAGCTTCCTTTGATGGCATACAACCTTCTTGCCCCTAGTTCAAGGGCTGTTTTGAATCCGGCCATGCAAGCCTCACATTGTGGTTGGTTGTTTGAGCATTCTGCATCAAGGGTCGAGTCTCGAGGCTGAGTGATCCTATGCTATACAATCTCAAGATCAATTCTAGGCATGTTTTCATAAGACTACGCAAAACATTTTTTGAAATCTTTTAATAAAGCGACTAGTCGCTCGTGCTCTTCTGAAGACAATGTAAAACCAATCTGGATCAAGCCAGGATCCTTCTCAATATTCACATTAACAGACATGATTTCATTCATCAAGGGCTTAGCAGACCTCTCTTCCTCTCAGTTGATCAAATTTTTGCAAATCCCGAGGAATTCCTTCCTCTTTGTTTTCATCACAGTTTTGGAAACAGTTTTGAAAAACTTTGGTCAATGCAATGATTTAAAAGCACAGAGAAGTAAGTGGAAAAATACTCTCATTTCATTTAGATCTTCTGGCGCAACTGGCTCAATAGTAGAAATAAACTCAAAGAGTGAAAAAGACAAACAAAACAAGACGGTGATGTGATGTCCGAGTTAACACGCCCGAAATCACCTGACTCTAACACAACAAGACTGACTCAATAGCCAAGTCCGAAAGTAAAATAAACAGCATTTTCAAAGTGCTAAAAAGTGCGTACCATCCACCACATTTGAAGTAAAATGAGCACCATCAATAGGTGGTTCATCCCCGATCACATAGTCACATTATCCCCCAAGTTCATCAATCTAGTGGTGATAGACTTTGTAGGACCCGGTGGAGTGATGACCTTATTGTCAATCAGATCTTGAACCTCATGGCGAAGACGAAAACAACCATTAGTGTCATGGTCGGTTTGTTGATGGAAGGCACAGTACTTGGCAGCATTATGCCTGGCTAGAAGGGGATTAGGGAGAGGCCGATGGTCAAGGGGTTTGAGATGGCCCTGTCCTATGAGGATTTGGAGAGCTTTGGACATGGTCATGTAAAAGGGATTGAAGGTGCAGTTTCTAGTCCTGCCAGGGTTGAAGTGGTGGGTTTTTGGCTATTGATGGGAGTGGTGACAGTGTTTACTTCTGAGTATTTTGCAGCTATACTACCATTGGAGCTGCGAATAACATTCCTCCTTATAGGTTCATTACCTTCCACAATGATCCCTTGCCTGGTGGTGTAGACACCCCATTTTTTACCGTCCTCAAGACCTGGACGTCACCGCTTGAACACTCGGTGATTATCCATGTTTGTGTTCGTTTGGAGTTCCTGGAGTTCTCGGCTCGCGCGCCTTGCCTCAGGACTTCCGAACTCGACCGTTTTGTGTCTGGTTTTGCACCAAACACTTGTGTTTTGCCTTGGAAGGGCAGGGAATGCTTTGTGAGGCATCCCCACGTACCACCGGCTGTGGCTAGAGGCCACCGGCTGGCTGGTGTTGCCATCGGCACTTTATTGTGCCGACCGGCACTCTTTTGTGCCGACCGGCACTAAGTTTTGTCAAAATGGCACTCTTTGCCGGCCGGACACTGTGCAGTTGCTTTATGAGATATTTTCAGACAGCTGTATAGTTTTGGTTCCCCTCCATACACGTGTATGGAGGGATGACCCTCTTAGTTAGCTTAGCTTGTAAGCTTTACAAGCTTTGCTTGCCTATAAGAGGACCACTCCTCTTCTTGGCTTACGGTTACAAAATTTTAGCCATTTTAGACAGACCAAACTCTGGTTTTTAGGGTTAGGATAGATACACCTCCTATCTCTCTTTTTCCCTCTTGTTTTGTACACTAGGTGTTTGTGTCATACTTTTGTTCACCAACACCTAGTGTTTCACCTTCCTTGGGTTCTTGAAGGTCCAGAGGTTTGTTTTGGAGCTTTGGAGCTGGTTTGGTGCTCAAGGAAGCCAATACATCATCTTTGTTGAAGAGGCTCCAACGGTAAGACACTAACTCTCTTTTTACCCCATTTTTGCACCTTGTTTTTACCTAGTTTAGAACTGTTTTTGTGCTTAGTGTTTAACACATAAGAGTTCTTTTTTTTAAGCGTCTTTATTGTTTATTAAGAGTATTTGGTGGTTTGAGTAAGTTTGGCCACCCCTAGGCCTTGAAAAGGCTCTTTTTTGTGCTATTTTGTGAGAGATCCGAGACTTTGGTGCTTGGGCCTCTTCACCACTGAAATCTTGAGGGATTTCAGTGGTGGGGGTGATGCCTTGAAGTTTCCAAAAGGAGAGGGCCACCCCCTCTCCTTAATGTCCTTGAAAAGGGCAAGTTGTGGCCTCCAAAGGAGCACCATGTTTGGTTGTGTGTTGAGCATGTTTGGTTTGTTTTTCATGCTTATTATGCCATGTTTTAACTTTGTTATAAGTTGGTTTTAGCACTCCTTGCATGCTTTGCATAGTTGCTTTGTAATGCCTCTTTGGTCCCTTAACATGCTTAGGTTGTTAGTCCTAATTTGAGCATGCTTTAGGCTTAGATTTGTGAACGTCTTGTGCCTATTTTGCCATGTTCTAGCTCTGTCCATAGTCATTTGGGTTGATCTTGGCATGCATTATATCGCCCCTTTGCATTTTAGACTTGCTAGCCTCTGAGTATGCATGTGTAGCATGTATTACTTACCTCATTTTGGTAGTTTGGAACCACCTAGCATGCTATTTCAGTCCCTTTGGTGTGCTTGTATGCTTGTCTTAGTGGCCTCTTTAATGCTTTAAAAGCATGTGTTGAATGCTCCATGTTTTGGCCTTAATGCATGCCTTTGATTTCAAGCCTCTTAGATGCCATCTAAGTGGTCCTTTGGGCCTAATTTGACATGCTAAAAGTCTGTTTTGGGTTGATTAATGCATGCCATAATTGCCTTGCATGGGTGTGGTTTAATGCTTCATAGATTTGCTTTGAAGACTTGGGCCATTTGTTGCATGTTTAGCTTGCTTTGTTGCATGATTTGGCATCATGTTTTGCATGATTTCCAGAGTTTTATATGCATGCTAATTGTCCATGTTTAACTCATTTCAAGTGTGCTTGAGAGTTGCCTTGTTTGTGTCTAAGTGTTGGATCATAATTGCATGCATGTGTGTGTGTATTTTAACCTTCATTTTGGGCACTTTGACCACTGATTTTGGGCCTATTAGGGGCTGCCCAATTCATATTTAAGCCCACCTTTTATTTGGTTTGCATGCTTACCTTGCATGATTGCTTGTATGTTTGCATGAATACATTGCATTACCCATATTCCATGGTAGATAACATGACTAGGTTGCATTGTATCAACATGCATCCCTTGTCCCTTGAGTTGGTGATGGGGATTGGGACTTTGGTTTGCTTGGTTTGCATACATTTGAAATCAAAATTGCGTTCTTGGTTCTTAGGGCCATCATGCATCGAAATGCGCGATTGGTGGTCCGGGAATCGAGACACATGCCCCCTTGAGTCAAAAACATGATAAGGGGTGTGTGTAGTGCATAAATATATTGAATTGCATTGCCATGCAAGTTTTGCCCTCTGCTGCTGTGAGTTGCAGGTTCTGCAGGTATTTCGTGCCGGCCGGCAGTGTTTAGTGCCGACCGGCAGTCAATTTTCAGCCGATGGATAAATCCAGTGCCGGTGGCCTCCTCCTTCAGCCGGTGGTGTCCTACCCCAGCCGGTGGTGATCCCCAGTGCCCTGAGAGGCACTCCTGGGACTTTGGTAATTTTCTGAGGAGGAGAGCAGAGGAAACAGAGGCAATCCGTGCATGGCAGTGCGGTTCCGAACCAGTCCCGAGCGCGTGTTGCATCCGGTCCTCATCCCGAGGCGATTTACTGTTTAAATTAGATTAATTATTTTATTTAATTAATTTAGTTTATTTGTAATATTTTAATTAGCTTGCGTAGTTAGTTAATTTGTATATTCTTTCAGTCCCTCCGAGTGAGGGCAAATTTGTAATAAGTGTGTGTGAGTGCGGTGTATGTCTTCCAACCCCCATTTCTTTCTTCCCTTTTATTTACCTGCTTATGATGGTAGATTTGGGGCATATTTAAAATTAGCATACCTTATGCAATGCATGCGTGCATCCATGTATTTGTTGACATGCATCGGGCTCGGTACATCATACAAACTGCATTGTATTTCAAATCTAACTTGAATACGTGTTACTCGTGCATTTCACATGCCATGTTTAGGATAGCCGAGCCTGTCTAATTGCACTCTGTATGCATCGCATTAGTCATCTTAACATGACCTAGGGACATGCATGTCTGCTAACGAGTTTCTTGTTTTGGCACGGAGTACGATGTAAGTATTTTACGCTTTAGCATACCACATGCGTGTGAATGTTGCCATGACAGTATGCTTACCATGCGGCTAAGTGCTTACATGAGATAAACTGTTTGAATGCCTGTGGGTGGAGGTTGGATTGCTTGAGTTGGAATAACTCATTGAAATCCGTCTTTTAGCCTACTTGCGAGTAGCAAATTCCAAAGCATTTTCAAAGAAAACGGGTATGCAACGCTTATTTCCAAATTAGGCAATCTAGTCTATACTTGTTTTGCTGGGCGCATAATATAGTAATTCTAGGCTAATAACCGGTATAAGAACGCATAATGTTTTCAAAATCGGATATCACGGTTAGTAGAGGCCGGTTTTCGGACCGGGCGAAAGGGGGTGCTCATAGCTGACCTTCCCCGATCGTACCCAAGCTCCCGAGCCAAAACTTTTGGTGATGACGGACACGTGGCCTTCGGCACCGAGTCAGGGTTTCCTAAATTCCCTCATAAAAAATATTTAGGTGGCGACTCTGTAATCTGGCAAAGCAGTCCATGTTTGGCACTTCTTTTCAAAAAATCTGTTTTTCTCAAAAACGATTTGCCAGAGTTGGACTCTTTGGTTCAGATTAAGAACCGTGACAATTTGAGTCCTTTGAACTGTAGTGACCCAATACGAACGGAACGGGACCTTAACCCTCCCGGGATGCGTTCGGGGATGTCTACAGGTGGCATCCTCGATTTGAACCCCAATTTCATGGAGGTCCTTAAAGTTGAATAATAGCATGACTATCATTTTCTGCAATAGTCTTTCATGCAGATTTCTAACAATTATACGAACTTGCTCTTTCTCTGGAGGCCTGCTTGCCATCATAGCCGCCTTTGCCCTCCATCGAATAACAAACTCTGAAAAGCCCTCATTCAATTCTTGATATGTTGTCTCAAGATCACGAGTTGTGACCTCGATCTGCGTGTTATAGAAATATTAGGCAACAAAGGATTCGGCTAACTCCTACCAGCTCTATTTCACAGAGTCCTCCAATTTAGCATACCAAATGGCAGCTATTCCAGACATGGTTCGGCTGAATAGTGACAACTTCTATACTCGAGTCAAACCCATTGGTTGTAGGATATCAGAAAATAGACGCAAATGCACCATTGGATCTCTAGAGCCATCTAAGGGGTCAATATGCGGCATCTTGAACCGCTCCGGTAAGGTAACCGCCGATTCAGTGTGCCTATCCTCTATGTCTAGAATAAAGTTAACCCCCCTCTGCCTTTTTGAACAGCTTTTCCAGCTTGTTGACTTTGAACGCGGTTGGATCAACCTCAAATTCGAATGGTGCCTGGGTTTGATACACCGGGGCTCTAGAAGTTTGTGCTGGGATGGGTTCTGCTTGGACTGGGAAAATCAGAACACTCTTGGTTTGTGGATCTTGAGTAGTGACAGTATTAGCTGTGGTACCGAGCACAAGGATGGCCGCGGTGGGTACATGTGATGTAGAGGCCGTTGCTAGCTGCGGTTGCTATTGCTGTAGTCTAGTTATAACCTCGGCCTGACAGGTCACATCATGCTGGAGGGAGTCAACTTTTTGCTACAGATGGAGTAATAATTCCTCCAAATTTTTCGAAGACTAAGCCATGATAGGGGTAGATGCCCGGGATGAGCTGAACAAAGGTAATCTAACTAGTGAATGTCGAAACAGTGGAACTGGTGAACCCTATCTGGCCCTCCTTCGTCTCGCCATCGACGAAAGTGAAGCAAACACTAGCTGCCTCTGAACTAAACTTCCTACCTGACAAAGTCTATCGACATGAGTCTAGTGTACTTGGGGAATATCAGAGCCTTCTAAAGCTATGATTCCAGGCCTACCTTGCAAAAAAGAAAATAGACAGCACCTCAGCCCAATTTCACTAGGATAGATATGATCACAGCTAAATGAATGTACTTCCCGCTGCATTCTGCCCCGAAATAGATACTAACTTTTCAATTGATATGCACATTCTTGTACAGTTTCACTTTAAAGCATATACCAGTTAAAGAGAGCCAAAACACCCCTATGAGGGGGTAGGGTTACCCTGTCCTAGCTTCGTCAGGAACTAGGGTTCACTACTCAAACAAAGTGGTTTCACGCAATCCTATATTTGGGTAAGCATCTTGTCCTAGTTTGGAACAGTCTCTATGGCTTTTTGATATGCAACTAAGCCGAATGGTCAAAAGGGTACCTCAGCAAAACTACCTAATATACCTCTTACACCTAACACCGAGAAGTGAAAAGAGGATCAAACAGTACAACAGTAGTCCAGATCCAAGGGTTGTGTTCCCATCATGGCAGAGCCCGTGACCGGTCAGCCTTTTGACAAGCCTCCGGCAAACCGTCCAAGAATAGCAGATGGCAAACACAGTGACTTAGGCGCACCAATGCAAATGCAATGCAAAGAAACATATAAGTGTAGATAAAATTTCATATCATGAATTTCAAGTCAAGTTCTCTAAATTCCCTTGCAGAGTCACTAGAAACTGTAGCTTGACTTTTTCATACCCTCTTTCAGAAGACAAATAAACCATACAGTATCGGACTCCCGCGGTTCTGAATCTAATTCCACAAGTGCAATGTGAAATAGAAAAACACTAAAGAGTCCTAATCTGGCAAATCTTTTGGAAAATCGATTTTGAATGAAAAATGCCAAAAATGGACTGCTTTTCCAGATACAGAGTCGCCACCTAAATGTTTTTGGAAAATTTAGAAAACCCATGACTCGTACTAAAGGTCACATGTCCGTCATCACCAAGATTGTCTCGGCTCGGGAACTTAGGTATGACAGGAGAAGATTATGAATTGAGCACCCCCGCCTGCCCGATCAAAGATTGGCCTCTACTAATCATGATATGAATCTTATCTACATTATATGCTCTTATTCCGGTTTATTAGGCTACCATTACTATGTGCTGCGCACACATACAAGTATAGACTAAATTCCAAGAATTGGAACATCTAGATTTATGTTTGTTTACAAAATTGTTTCGAATATGTACCACTTGAAAAAGTGATCGCATAAAAACATTACTCAATTTATTCCAATTCAAGCAATTAGCCTTCATCCACAGGCATTCAAGGCAGTTTATCATTTAAGCACTTAGCCTCATGGCAAGCATGCTAAACATGGTAACATCAACATGCGATATGCTAAAATAAGTAAAGGCTTACCAAGTACTCTAAGCCAAAAAAGATGACAAGTTATAAAAATACATGATCCTAACTATGCAACATGACTAATGCAACACATGCAATATGCAATTACTAGACTCAACTACTAATATGGCATATGAATCAATTTGATAGCATGCGATCTAAGCACGTATTCGAAGAAGTATTAAACTAACAATGCAAGTTAGAATGATACGCCAAGCCTCGGTGCATGCTAAACAGGTGGATGCAAACATGAAGTATGCTAAACAAAACATGATGCCTTAATCTAACCATCGTAAGCAGTTAAATAAAAGGAAGAAAGACATGGAGTTGGAAGACATACACATTACTACAACATTACACTCTCACGAAGGAGAGTCCGAATGAACTAACTAGCTAACTAATTAAAACTAAGCTAATTAATTAACTATTACAAACTCAAATGAATAATCAGCTAAACTACTTAGCTAATTATTACAAACCAAATTAATTAACTAATCTAGCTAATTAAAATAATTACAACATGATACGAATTAGTTATTCTAACTAATTAATTACAGAGCCACTACTTTAAGCACAACATTAATACATTAACAACATGGATCCCGAGGATCGATGGAGGGCTCATGCATGAATGTGGTTTCCACCTGAAAAAGCCACTGTTTCTGCTGCTAAATGCCTCTGTTGCACAGTAGGACACTGGCACTGATTTCCACCTCCAGATCAATTCTGTTCTACTTTAAAAGGACACTGCTTGATTTTACACTGGTGGCCGGCAGAGGGTCTGCCGACCACTGATGACTGAATTTTCCTACTGCAACAAAGAGCAAACAGAGCAGGACAGGGTATTCTTAAGGGTTTGTTTGCACAACTCACCTCCTTATCATTTGAACAGCTCAAAGGAGTAGTAAGTTTGATTCTCAAACCACCAATCGATGCAATTTCATTTCATGATGGCTTATGAACCAAGTGTGCAAGCTCAATAAATGCAACAAAACAAGACTCTCAAAACCACCTCCCTATCATGAAAGATCAAAGGAAGTAGTTGACAATGAATCTTGAACCGTTTTCATCACTAATGAGTATGAAACGACTCAAGACTCAAGGGTTCAATTAACGTCCGATTAAACCCAAACAATTTATTATCTTGCACCTTTTTTTAGCCTCAATTTTATTACTCCATTTTAGATTACCATCCATTCTTTAGTTAATTGAGTCCAAAGGTGAATTTAAGTCGTCTAATGGAAAGAGGGCTCAAACCAAGAGTTGCTTTGGGCATGAAAGAGACATCATACCATTGGTAATGAACCCCCAAAGGGATTAAACCATTAAGCATGACATCTCAATCTCATGCTTAAACAAACTAGTAGTTTAAAACCACTTTCAAAGCAAAACAAAAGCCTAGAAAGGAGGGAGGTTGCAGAGGTGATTAAGAGTGATCACAAGTATGGAAAGCCATAAATAAACACTATCAACTCAGATAAGATGGTGTCTAAGACCTAAAACACCAAACTCATGAGGACAATTACACTACAAGCATGCAAAACAAAGCTCAAATGCATCAATCACTTAAAAATAGTCCTAAAAAAATCCTAAATAAGTCCTAAAATATGCTGGAATTAAGACAAAAATGGCTACAATAATAAGCTAAAACATGGATCATGCGAGGCGAGCAAGCAAAACACAAGGAGGGGAGGCTATCCCCTCTAATTTTGGACTTCAAAACATGATTTTAGCCACTAAAATAACTCTGAAAATCAGTGGTTAAAAGCTCAAAAATAGATAGTGTAAAGGTGGGAAACACAAGGGTAAAGGCCTTGAGAGCAAGGTGCAAGGAAGGGTGAACCAGCCCTCAACCTTTATTTTCCTTAAAAACCAAGTTTCAACCCAAAAATACATAGTTTTTACAGCCCAAAAACAATTGGAACATAGAAAGCAGAAGACTAGATACAACAAGTAAAGAGACAAAGCTTTATACCTCTTCAAGAGAAGATCACTTCTAAGCAATAAACCAAGGCAAACACACCCTCAAGAGCTCAAACAAGGCTCAAAGATACCTCAAATCAAAGATGGAGAGGTTTGGTTAAGAGTGTATAGGGAAAGGTGAAGAGTGTATAGGCAAAGGTTAAGAAATTTGCAAAAGAGAGAGAGAATTGTAGACATAAGAGGAAAAAATTTGCTCTAAAATTTTTCTAACCTCAAAGTAAGAGGGGAGGCCTCCTATATATAGAGAAACATGAACCTCCCTCAAAAACATCTAGCCATACACGTGGGAGTAGATGCAAGCATCTGTGCAAACAGCTGGCACAACTGTCACAAAATATCTACAAAACACATTGGTGGTCGGCCGGCCATCACTGGTGGCCGGCAGGCCACATCAATGGCCGGCAACCAAAAGTGATGGTCAGCAACCCATAGAAGTGGCTGACAGGCCACCAGAGGTTGTAGGCTTGAAGATCACTGGGTTTGGTCCAAAAACAAGGTAACAGGGGTGCAAGCTTTGGAAGGCTCAAGGCTGTGGCATTCCACTGAGGACTTCGAACACTTGACAAGCATATACACTCATCATCAGGTGTGCAAGCGATGACATCCAAGTCATAAGGGCCATCAAAAATAGGGTGTCTACAGTGCTCAAGCAGCCTTTCTTGCGCTCGAGCGTTGGTCTGTCGTCTGCAAAACTACTAGATATGTGTTTTTTACGCTCGAGCATCACTTCTTGCGCTCGAGCGGTGAGTGTCTTGTTCATTGTGTCTTGGTGCTCGAGCAGCCTTTCTTGCACTCAGTGGAACAACTTATTTTGTTTGACGGTCGAGTGTTAACTCTTGTGCTCAAGCGGACTGTGCGTATATCAAATCACAAAAATGAGTTTTTACATCACTTTTTCAGATCTTTTTCTTCCTAAAACCTAAACTTGAGACCCTCTCTCTCTAAAACACTCTCTCTCTCTCTCTCTCTTTCTCTCTCTCTCTCTCTCTACATTTTCGCCTAGTTTTAGTGATTTCTCCACCCTAATCCCTTTGATAAAAAAGGTAGACCATCTCAAGATCTCCATTTTGATCCAAATAGAGTTGGATTTGGGCATCTTTGAAGTTTCACTCTTGCTTGGCTCGTCTTCTCTCTTTGAGGTAGGGATTTTCTATACTTCCATATGGTTTTTAGCTTAGTTATTTGTCGTTGTGTAACAATGGTGGGATTTGGGAGTATTTCGAACAAACCTAGGGTTTGGGTGTGAAATAAAAAAAAAAAAGGCTTTCTAAATGTGTGAAATAAATGATTATGGGGTTCCAATATGAGGTTCTATGGTGGCAAATTAGTTAATTTTGGCATTTGGGTTGATATATGGAAAAAGGGAGTTTTGCCCTGAATGGGTCAAATTGTTATTTTGTACAAATAACTAAAATTGATAAATGATAATGTGCAATTGGATGATTGTTAATGTAAATGGTGGAGTTGGACACGTGTTGTCTCTCACATATGGGAATTTGAATAATTTATCAAATGAGAAGATTGCATATCTGTTTAAAAATATATGTATTGGGCTATCAGTGGAGGATAGCTATGATTATTGTGGAAAATGCATGAGGATTAGGTAAATCGAAACTAATCTAATGTTGGCTGTCATTGAATATGACTATGTTTTTAAATACATTGTATATGTATAATATTTGGGAAGAGAAGGGGGATGTACTCCATTGTTTGGGACGAGATAGGGGATGGACTCCATTGAAATTAAGTTGGATGGAGTGTCTAGGGTGAAAGTCCCGAAATCGTGTGTATACATAGGTGCCGATCCCGTGGATGAAATTTTCGTAAAATGGCAGATTTGAAGTGTTTGTGTGGTAGTGTATTGAATTGAAAAACCACAGAGTTGTAGTCTCAATTGGCTTGTTGAAAGATAATAAAATTGACTTATGAATTGAGAATAATAAATGAACTTGAATCGAATTGAAGGAAAATGAATTGAAATATGAACTTTGGTACTTTACGATCATATAAAATGTGAATATTTTGTCACCGGCATTGTATATACACTGTACACTTATATCTTTGTTAAATTTCATATGTTGTGTTAGATTGTTTCTACTGGGCTTTGGTTCACCCTATTTGGGAAAAACCATTTTCAGGTGTTGGTGACATGCCTCCGCCAAGGCAATAGCTTGGAGGAACTTTTAGGAACAAGAGCTTCTTTATTTTGTTATATTCTTTTATTTAGCCAAGGGCTTTAAATGGTATTGAGCTAGACTCACTTCTGTGTAACCAAGCAAGGACTTGGAAAGATGTAAGCCTATAGGGCATATGACTATTTGTTTAGTTTCAACTCTTTTATCATTGTAACACATGCTGTAGATTAAGGATGAACATTTGTGAATGTATATCGCATGTGTTAACTTTTGTAAACGAACTCTGATCAATGAAAGTCTCTTATTTCTATTATTCTTTCGCTTATGAATTGGTTTTATCGTACTATTTTGGAGGTGTTGCAACAACATGGACCCATCTTAAAAGACATCATGAGTCTTTTCTTTATTTTGGCTCAAAGATGTCCGAAATCATAATTCAAAACCATTTTCTTCTATCACACTTGTCTCGACTTTCCTCCTATCTTTTATATAATAACTTAGCGCCCCCCCTCCAAAAAAAAAAAAATCAATGAAATTATGCAAACCATGAAAAGAGGGATGGGGTTTGTTATTAGGGCTGTGAAAAAAATCGACAAAAACGCAAACCGATTCGATTCAGACCAAGTCACACTATTTGGTTTGGTTTTGTCAATGCATGGTTCGGTCTTGGTTATTAAAATATGTAAACTGTACTTGACAGTTCGGTCTGTGGTTTTATAGTCATGGTTCCAATTTGGAACCGAACCAGACCGTTTAAATATATGCATATATATATATATATATATATTGTTATTCATGATAGATACTCAAGTATCTTATTAGTATCTTATATATATTCATATGTTGTTAACCCTTTACTTACAAGTGTGTTCTTGTATACAATTTTGTTTGTAAAATTATGATGTATTACTTGATATTTGAGGAAATTGTGATTACGTTATGAATGATGACAAAATTCATCAAAGCTGTAGTTCCAAACTGCTCCGAACCAAATTGAATCGCGTTTTCATGGTCTGATTTGGTTTGGTTACAAGATTTTTGTTGTTTTATTTGGTTTCAAATTTTATGGAACCGTAGATATGCTACAACATATAACAATTTTAGAAACTAAGTTTTTTGTCTCTAAAAATATATATTTTGTTGTGAAAAATATTTAGGGACTAATTTCAGTTGTAGCAAGGACAGTCGCTAAGAAATTGTCTCAAAAAGTCAAAAAATAAGCTTTTAGCGACAAAATTTTAAAAATGTCGCTAATAAATGAATTTTTAGGAACAAAATAACTTCGTTCCAAAAGGGTTTGTTTTTTGAGACAACTTTTGGTCCCAAAAAGTTGGTAATGCATCACCAAATGTCTAATTTTGTCGCTAAAAATAAAATAATAACACTTTTGGCGACAAAAGTATTTTGTCTCTAAAAAGTGATTTTGTTTATAAATTTTTGTTTCTAAAACCTTAATTTCTTGTAGTGAGTGTTTGGTCTTTGTTTACTTAAAAGCTGAATCAAATTGAACCATGCTCACCCCTAGTAGTTATTTTAAGAGAACGGATTAGGCTTCTCTCAAGTTTAAATGTGAACTTTACAGGCATGTTCGGGCTCGTAGGGTTCACCATGAGTGTCGTTTCTTTAATTCAAAACATTCATTTTATAGAACTCTTTGTATATATCGTCTATTTAAAAAAAATTAGTTCAATGTGATAATTATAGTCTATTCATTTTATCGCATTTGTTTTTAAAAAATAATAAGTCTATTTTTAAAAGCATGTTGAATCAACCTAATTTCTTTCATAGATAATATACAAAATATCCTACAATATAAATAACTCAGATCATTGAAACGAGGCGCGTAGTAAACCCCACAAAGCCAAACATAACAGTCAAGTTCATACTTGAACTTGAGAAAAATCCAACCTTCAAGCTGTGTTTGGATTATGAATTTTTATTTTATTCATATTTCACTTATTTTTTTATCTGTCTTTTTAAATTTTGATTTAAATCCATGATACAATCACAAGATAAAAGAACATATGCTACCTCTTTTTGGTTGAGCAAGAAAGGAAGGGTGAAGGAAAATACTGGCATTGCTTGATATTATGATTTTTCTTCAACATGCATAAAGAAAGGTATTAATAAACAAAAAATGGAATAAAAACGAAACTTTCTTTCTCTTTTTCGGTAGAAAGGATTTGGTGGTGTCAAAAGGAGTTCTACCTTTATTCCTTGGGAGGAGGATTCCTCCTGTCTAAAACCTGAATTAGAGGAGATTATTTGGGTCTATAGAACTCATCACAGGTCCTGTTTCGATAACTTGAATCATTTATTTCGTCGAGCACCTGAATTAGAGGAGATTATTTGGGTCTATAGAACTCATCACAGGTCCCGTTTCGATAACTTGAATCATTTATTTCGTCGAGCACTCGTGTATTTCATTCAAAAAAAAAATTATATCAATTTGATAACTGTAACTTTTTTTTTTTTTATAGATAGGTGTGATAACTGTAACTTGTTTAATTTATTATTTTTGTCATCAAAAAAAATGTATGATTCAGTTTTTAAAAACACAATTATCGTCCATTTTTTTAGTGAAAAAACAGTAAATTGAATAAGTTACAGTTATTTGATCAATCTAATTTTTATTTTATTTTTTTGTGAATGAAATACATGAAATGTCTAATAAAATGAATGATTTAAATCATCGAAACGAAACCTACTATGAACCCCACAAGCCCAAACAAACCCCTCCAATCCAGATCAAATTTTGGATCGGAATCCTCCTCCTGTTCCTTATCGCCATGCAAATGTCTCAAAAGGAGTTCTACCTTTATTCCCTACTCACCAGACAAATGAATATTTATTTAAGAGGGGTAAAACCAACCGTAAACTTCGAATTTAATTCATATTTGGTATGCTAAAAGTTCATTTCAATTTGTCTCGTTAAGTAGATAAATTAATTTTAAACATATTTCAGAATTTATAAAATAAAAAAAAATCAAATTAAATTTAAACAATTAGTTACTCGTTCGATTCAATTTGATAAACTTAATATTATATAAAAATACTAAATTACTTAACCTTGGCTTGACAAAAACTTGTTTCATATCAACTTGAGAGTTTAATGGATCAAGTTTTAACAAATTTAAAAATTCATTAAAAATCTCAAACTAAACTTAAGCAATTAGCTGTTCATATTGTTTGGCTCATTTATCACCCTTATCCTATCCATTCCGTCCGTCCTTCTCTACCTTGCTCTAAAGTTTTCATTTTCTACGTGGATCCATAAAAGATGGCAATATTGATAAGACGACGAAGTTATTAAAAAATCATCTTTCAAGTATTGTATCTTAATTAGTTTATAATATTTTTTATATTTTAATAAGTTCTATTATTTAAACATTTGATCCATCAAATCTTAATTCTCATATTTAAGGTATTTTATACACAATTTACTCTTATAAATATTTTTTGAATTCTTAATAATTTGGCGATGTGAAATTCATATTTGACAGTGTGAATGTTTACATTACAAAATATTTCAATGTGAACATTAATAAGCGTTTCACCCTATTATTATTAGGGTAAGCTACCAATAAGTCCTAATAATTAGACTTAATTCCTATCAAGTCCTATTAAAAATAAATCCTAATAAAACTGTCTTTAAAAATAATTTTTTGCATGTCGCTAAAAATTGACAATTAGTAACTTTTTTTTTATCGAGATTTTTATAAATTATTACTAAAACTTACAATTAGTGACATGTTTCTATGACGAAATTTTCAAACTATAGTTGAAAGTTAAAAATTAGTGACTTTTTTTGTGACAATTTTTTTAAACTGTCGTTAAAACTTATGATTAGTAACATTTTTGGGACAATTTTCAAACTGTTGCTGAAAATTAACAATTAGTAACTTTTTTTTTAATAATGCTTGATGAAAACACTATTAATTATCATAGGACCTATTAGACAATAAGTCCACCTATTAGGACCTACACGTAAGTCTTTCATTTCATTAGGGATATTTTGATAATTATATCACATAAAACTTATTGGAACATAAAAATAATAATTTGAATTAAGTGAAATATAAGTAGATAAAAAGAGAATTATAAAAATATCTCTAATAAAATTCTATCGTTTTAGTCTTTATAATATTAACTTTTATTTATTTATTTTTTTCACTTTTATAACAAAAAAAATGCTACATTGAATAAATTGACATAGATCTAACTTAGCTTCCGTTTGGAAAGTGAGTTGGTTTTTTGACTATTTTAACATGGGCTAAAAAGCCTAATTTAGAATGAATTTTTTGACTTTTTTTATTTTTGTAAGAAAAAAAAATTGAACTAATTAGGATTTGATGTAACATTTTATTTTATTAACTTTTTAGTCTATTTTATTTTTTTTATGACTATTTTAAGCCCAACCCTTATGCCAAACATAACTTTAGATCCCACCGAGGAGAGTAGGGCAAGGGTTGGCCGACGTTGAATTATATCTCAGCCACATAATCTATTAAAATTCACTACATTTTTAGTTACTAAAATCATAGCTATATTATTAGAAGTCTTGAAAGAAAGAGAAAATGAAACAAATGAAAATTCTATATAAACAGAATAATTCGACTATACCTTAAAATTGTTGAAACAATCTTCTGTGTACAATAAATAAATGAAACAAAATCAAACAAGTAAAAATAAATTACTTGTAGAATTTACTTTACCGAACCAAATAAATAATTAAAAGATTAAGTCGAGTGTGTGACATTCTATCCTTAAGACAGATTCGCCCCACTACGGTGCTTACGAATAAAAGGCGTCTATCTTCCACGATACAATGATCTTCACAAATTATAGTAACACTCCAAACAATTTATTCGGCGAACAAAACCTGTGTTCTATACTCTTTTAATGTTTCCCTAAAAAATAATATAAAGAATAATGCAACCAAAGAGCAAAACTGGGAAGGAAAGAATTTTTTCTGGATGTTTTTCCGAACCCCCAAACTGCTGGAATATGCTGGAATTTATAGGCAAAATGACAGACCCGAATAGGTCTGATTTTGAATGAAACACAGATTTAAACAGATATAAATTTAAACTGGACAGATCTGTAACTGCAGCAGTTATAAAAACTGTCCAAAACTGCTGGGCAGTTTTTCCCAATCTGTTTGAACATTTGAACCTGTTGAACCTCAGTTCAAATTTTCCTGGGCAGATTTAAATCTGTTTGAAAAAATAAAATCTGTCTGGGTGCAACAGATCTAGAAAATAAAATCTATCTGTTTGAACAGTTTGATCTATTTGGAAAATTGGACTGGAGGAAGTAACAAATGGACAAAAAAATTAAACAATCGACCCGACCCACACCCGGCACGGCTCGACTTGGCCGGTCGGACAGACGGACGGACGGCGGCGGCGCGCATACGCGTATGTGGTGGTTTGGACTAAGGTTCATATTGTCCATAACTCCTCCCTTCTACAAACTTGGGGTGCCCCTTGGGGCCTAACCCAAGTGTTGTCACCTAGAACTTATATATACACATGAGTTCTCTTCAAGTTTCAATGTGGAACAACCCATTTCAAGAAAACCCATATTTACTTCTTTAATTGTTCATTCCACGAACCTGAAAACGATGTCAAGTTCCCATTCACTCATAAATGGTTTTGACGAACTGTCTTCACCGTGTGACTTGCCATGCAGCAAGGAACATGTTACCTTTTCGGACCCACCTCAAAAGACATTTGGGGCCCACTCAAAATTGGGCTCAAAGTTGGCCCAAAATAAGCCTATAAAAACCATTATTTCCAACAATCCCCCACATGAATGGAATTTGACGGAGAGAAAATGCAACAACATGATTTAATTACAGAGAGTACAGAAATTGGAAATATTCTGCAAAGGATAAGTAGCTTTTGGCTTTGAACCTTCCCTTGTAAGACACTATCAAATTTACTAACTAACCAATGAACATGATGTCATAAACTATTCAGCCGTTTGTGTAAACCAAGACAATAGAACTGACGCAGTATATCACCAGACACAGTTTAGTTCTCACTATTGTGTTCATTTTGGCCCTGAACAACCTGATCTTTCATGAGTGCTCTAGAGAATTGTAGCCCTTCACAAATCTCATAGAACCAGCCCAATTCACACTCGCATAGGTGATTCTTATGAAAAGTATCCTTCCATACTCCACTAGGTTTACCTAGATATAAGAATCATTAAAAGTATTACTTAACCTAAAATGCTGCTGACATCACTATTTCATCATAGAAATGGGTAGGAGTTTGACTCTCCAGTGATCCTTTTGAGCCATACACAACTCGGTTATCCCTTTGAACCTTGATCTTGGGATCTCCAGTCAACTAGGTTGGGTTGCCGTTGTGTTAACTCTTATTTAATAGGCTTAAGTCCTATTCCCCTTGATGAATTCTCAACTAGCTCTCTTGCTAACCCTTTGGTTAGTGGATCCGCTATGTTGTCTTTAGACTTCACATATTCAATGAAAATAATTCCATTAGAGAGTAGTTGTCTCACGGTGTTATGTCGGCAACGAATGTGTCGCGACTTACCATTGTACATATGACTCTGTGCTCTACCTATTGCTAATTGACTATCACAATGTATGCATATAGCAGGCACCGGTTTTGGCCATATTGGAATATTTTCAAGGAAGTGGCGAAGCCATTCTGCTTCTTCCCCAGCTTTATTTAAAGCTATGGATTCTGATTCCATAGTAGACCTAGCAATGTAAGTCTATTTGGAAGATTTCCAAGATACAGCCACCCCACCAAGAATAAAGAAATGCCCACTGGTGGATTTTGAGTCTCTAGTATCCGATATCCAGTTAGCATCACAGTATCTTTCAAGTACTATTGGATATCTAGTATAATTAAGCCCATTGTTACGAGTAAATCGGAGATATCTTAGAACCCTTATAATTGCTTTCCAATGTTCTACTCCTGGGTTACTCGTATGTCTACTTAATTTACTTACTGCATAAGCTATATCCGGGCGAGTGAAGTTCATCAAGTACATTAAGCTTCCAATAATTTGGGCATACTCTAATTGAGAAATACTTTCTTGTACATTCTTAGAAAGAAACAAATTAACATCCACAGGTGTTCTAGCAAGATCATCATCATCTTTGCTAAATTTGTCAAGTATTTTCTCAATGTAATGTGATTGTGACAAAGCATAACCTTCTGATGTTTTGGTAATTTTCATACCAAGAATTACATCAGCAATCCCCATGTCCTTCATGTCAAAATGTTTATTCAACATTTTCTTGGTAGTTTTAATCATTTCATTATTACTACCTATGATGAGCATATCATCTACATAAAGACATACAATGACATAACATTTGTCCGTGTTTTTATTATAAACACATTTGTCACATTCATTAATTTTGAATCCATTTGACATCATTGCTTTGTCAAATTTCTCATGCCATTGCTTTGGCGCTTGTTTTAAACCATATAATAATTTAACTAATTTACACACTTTCTTTTATTTTCCTTGAACAGAAAATCCTTTTGGTTATTCCTGTAAATTTCTTCATCTAACTCACCATTTAAGAAAGCGGTTTTCACATCCATTTGATGAATTTCTAGATTGTACAATGATGCAATAGCTATTAGCATTCTAATAGATGTTATTCTAGTAACCGGTGAGTATGTGTCAAAGTAATCAAGACCTTCTTTTTGTCTAAAACCTTTGACCACAAGTCTTGCCTTGTATTTGTCAATTGATCCATCCGCTTTCATTTTTCTTTTGAAAATCCACTTGTATCCAAGAGGTTTACAACCTGGTGGCAAATTCACCAATTCCCAAGTGTGATTTTGCAGGATGGATTCAACTTCGCTGTTTACAACTTCTTTCCATAAAGGAGCCTCAGGACTGGACATAGTTTCTTTAAAAGTTAAAAGCTCATTTTCTAACAAAAATGTTAGAAAATCTGGACCAAAAGATTTTGAAGTTCTAGCATGTTTATTACGCCTAGATTCCGCTTCCTCGTTTTGATCTATCTCTTGCTCTTGTTCTTGATCTTGTTCTTGATCATGACTAGTGATAGCATCATAAGATCTTTTATTAGTATTAGTCTCTTGTCCAGTCTTGTTTGGAAATATATGTTCAAAGAACGATGCATTTCGAGATTCAATAATAGTATTTACATGGATTTCGGAATGTTCTGACTTATGAATCAAGAACCGATATGCACTACTATTCTTGGCATAACCAATGAAAATGCAATCAACAGTTTTAGGACCTATCTTAGTCTTTTTAGGATTAGGAATAGCCACTTTAGCCAAACACCCCTACACTTTTAAGTATTTGTAAAATGGTACTCTCCCATGCCACATTTCATAAGGTGTTTGATTCACTTTCTTTCGAGGTACTTTATTAAGTATATAATTGGCAGAAAGTATTGCTTCTCCCCCACAAGTTCTGAGGTAATCCAGAACTTATTAACATGGCATTCATCATTTCTTTTAAAAGTCCTATTTTTCCTTTCATCAATTCCATTTTGCTGAGGCGAGTAAGGAGCGATGTGTAGCTCGACTTTTTCACGTCCTCTTTTCGAAGAGCTCGAATTGGTCCTACAGTTCAGACTCCTATCATGGTTCTGAATCTAATCTCACAAAGTGTAATGTGATACTGATAAACACCAAAGAGTCCAATCCGGCAAATCATTTTGGAAAATCAATTTTGAATCAAATAATGCCAAAACTGAACTGCTTTGCCAAATTACAGAGTCGCTACCTAAATATTTTATTTTGGAGAAATTTACGAAACCCTGACTCGTGCCAAAGGCTACGTGTCAGTCATCACCAAAGTTGCCTCAGCTCGGGAACTTGGGTACGAGGGGGGAAGGTCATGAAATGAGCAACCCCACTCGACCGATCAAAGATCGGCCTCTACTAATCATGATATATTGTTTTATAAACACATTTGTTCTTATTCTGGTTATTAGCCAACTTTACTATGTGACACACACAAGTAAGTATAGACGAAGTCGCAAGACTTGGAACGAATTCAACTCATGTTTGTTTTTCGAAAATGGTTTGAAGTTGCCACCCTCAAGTGGGCTAAAGCGCGGATTTGCCATCAAACATGATGGGCTTAAAACTCACATTTGTTGAATTGTTCCAATTCAAACAACAAAGCCTTTATCTACAGGCATTCAAACAATTTATCATATAAGTACATAGCCTCATGGCAAGTATGCAAAACATGGCAATATGGCAATCGCACTCATGCAAGCATGCTAAAGCATAAAAGCTTACCGAGTACTCTAAGCCAAAACAAAAACTAGTTAGAAATATACATGATCCTAACTATACAAAAATGCCTAATGTAACACATGCAACACGAAATTAATAGGCTCGGCTAATAATTATGGCATATGATTTGCAACACTTTAATAACATGTTTTGAAACACGTATTCAAAGAAGTATTGAAATTGCAATGCAGTTTGAATGATGCGCCGAGCCTCAGTGCATGCAATACAAATGAATGATGCAAACATACAAGCATAAGGTATGCTAATCGAAAATGATCCCTAATCTAACCATCAAAAGCGATTAAATAAAAGGGAGAAAGACGTAGGGTTGGAAAACTTGCACACACGCACGTACACTTATTACAACATTATACCCTCGCGAAGGAGGCTCCGAATGAATAAGCTAAGCTACACTAAACTAAGCTAATTATTACAAAATGAATTAATTAACTAGACTAGTTAACTAATTATTACAACACAATTGAATAACTAGCTATGCTAAGCTAATTGAAATATTACAAAACAAACTAAGTTAATTAATTACAACACATGTATGAATTAGCTATAATTATAAGCAATTAAATGGCCTCGCAAGCGAGGGAGGCAAGCATGCTCGGTTGCTCCACCCAAAAATCCACCACCTTGCCATCGGCTGCCTCTGTTTGTATTCATTTGATCTCTGAACATTGTACCAACTTCCAGATTGCCTCTGCTCCAACACAGGAACACTTTTGTACAAAAATTCACTGGTGGCCGGTCGGCCACAAAAAGTGGCTGTCGGCCACCTCAAATGGCCGGTCGGCTAGCTCAAATGGCTGGTCAGCTACTTCAAGTGGTCGGTCGGCCACCCCCTTTTTTGGACTTCTGCTTTTGCTGCAACAGAGAGCAACAGAGGTAACGTAATGCATTTTTCAAAAAATGCGTGTACTGCTACTCTCCTTATCATTTCTCAAGCTTAAAGGATTGTAGCTCTTGGCTCTCAAGCCACCAATCAAGCATTTTCAATGCATGATGGCCAAAGAGCCAAGTTTGTACAAGCTCAATGAATACACAAATAAGACTCAAAAGATCACCACCCTATCATGCATGATCAAGGGTGACGGTGACTAAGAAAAGTGGCACGTTTCATCACTTTGAGTATGAAACATCCCATTTTTCTTGTGCTCGAATTAACGTCCGATCTAAACATATGCAATGCAACACAAATATGCTTAATCTTGCATCTTTTACTTTGTTCATTTTGTTTACACATTTTACATTACCGATTAGTCCTTTAATCGATTATGTCCAAGGTGAGTGTACTCTAATCGAAAGTGGGCTTAGACCACAAGTACCTTGAGCATGAAAAAGACTTCATGCCATTGGTAATGAACTCCTGAAGGAATTAAACCATTAAGCACAAGGGCCTCAATTTCACACTCAAGCCAAAAAATGGTTCAAAGCCACTTTCAACACAAATTGAAAAGTGAAGAATAGAGGGAAGTTGCAGATATTTTGATGCTGATATGGCATGCAAAAAGACACTAAATCATGCAAGCAACACATGCAAGTCATGTTTAAGAGCCCAAAACACTAAACTAGTGAAAGAGATTGCACTACAGCTACACAATACAAGCCTCAAAGGGCCAAATCAGCTCAAAACAGAGCTAAGACCAGTCAAAACAGTGACTAAATCATGCTGAGAATAAGGCTCAAAATGCTAGAAAAGCATGCTCACATGTTAACTTGCAAATAAGACTCAAAGCACAACTCTCAAAAGTAATGAAAGAGTGAAACAAATGAGCATGCGATAGAGCTATATGCACTGAAATTACATATAAAATGACACTACAACATGCAATCATTCCAAGCAAAACATGTTTAGAGGCCTAAAATGCCAAACTAGTAAAGGCATTTACACTACAACTATGCAAAATGTCACGCCCCAAACCCGCCCCTAAAAGTTTGGGCATGACCTAATCAGAAACAGACATTAAATCTGATATACATACATATGGGGCCTGAACGGAAGCATTAAATATCATAAAATAACATGAAATAAAAAGAAACTACATCCATTGAGCGACCACTATCATGCCAGGATCACAAATAGTGAATCAGAGAATAAATATTTACAAACACATATACAACCCCGCCCCTTGTTTGGGCATATAACAAAAACATTGGAAACTTCAACATATAATAGGCAAACAGAGAATAAGCCAAAACTTAGCAACTTCACAAAAATGGGTAGGCTTCACCCAAATGCTTGGACACACAGAGGTTGTCAAAGGAAGACGAGCATCGAGGATTATGGCTGACCTCCAGATTTACTACCTACAGAATCAAACAAAATGCAGAGTGAGACAATCTCAATGAATAATAGTACTTAGATAACTCAATGTTCAACTAGAATTACAATGCACGCAATGCAAATATATAATGAAAAAGACAGGTAGTTAATCTGATTCTGTACTACTATTCAGAACGGCCTCGTCGGTTCACAACATCAAAGATTAGCCCTTGGCCTAGTGGATTCATACATTTACACATTGGCCCTTAAACAGAACGGCATTAAGCCCTTATCAGAATGGCATTAAGCCCTTGTCAGAATGGCATTAAGCTCTGAAACACATAGAACGGCCATCGGCCCAGAAATACAGAACGGCCTAGCGGCCCAGAAATAACAGAACAGCCTATCGGCCTAGAAATAACAGAACGGCCTAGCGGCCCAAAAATAAATATGTATGGACTCAAGAGGTGGCTTCCACCAAAGTGTAGCACTTACTTCTATACAGCACTTTGTTCCATACCAGAAATCATTAGGTCATAAAGACCGAACAATGCATATTATGTCATAACATAGCATAATCGAAACGGATAAACAAAAACAGAATAACCTTAGTTCCTTAAGAATTCCACTATGGAAAAGTGCACATAAACTTTTCATGACGTAGTTACCGATTAACACAGTTATCTCGTGTATAGCAGAATAAGAGTCATACTATTACAGAGAGCATATAATAACGTTAAACCTTTGCATTCATATCATAGGTTCTAAATGACCTCGGGTCCATATGTAACACAACAGAACTATTTCAAATTCATACGGATGCACATAGCTTATCCAATTATTTTGATCCCTCAGAAATATCCATACTCGATGATTTATAACTGATCGGCCTCGGGCCCATTAGTAGCCAAACGGTATGCTTTCATAGTTACACTAAAACCATTATTCCATAATGCACATACATTATCTTTCTTCATTAATAAACGAGATAATTTACTTACGAAAAATAGAATGTTCACATCAACTATTAATCAGAGTCATACAGAGGTATACACCTTTGTTCCATCGTTCATATCCGTTAACATGATTAACTTGCAATTAACAGAGTGCTAATGGCAATTGGTAGTTGTAAGTAACTCATACTACGTTAGTACTATTACTCACAGTGTTGAGATGACGTGTTATTTCCTCCCGGAGTGTGTCCTGCACACGCAAAACTTGCACATTAGTTCCCTTTTCTTTCTTAAATCATTTCCTGAATCTTTACACTTTGCATAAATTTACAACCATCTTAAGTTCATCAGAAAAATATTCTAAAAATACCAGAGGGTTGAATATGCAAAACGGAGCGAACCATTTTTCCAGCCCGGGCCGCACGTGCAGCCGAACCCTCCGCTCGAGCGGCCGTAGACAGTATGCATTTCTAGTTTTTCTTCTTTGTCCGCACGTGCGGCCATGACCTCCGCACGTGCGGTGGTGACCTCTGTTTTGGGGCAGCTCGGTTCCAACCCAAATTTCAACATCACCAAGTCATTTTACATGCAATCTATGATGAAATTACTACAATTCATTAACCTAACACCACCATAGCATGAATTGGAACTTGAGCATCAAGTCATAACCTAACCTTGCCAAATTCCATCTTTTAATCTAAGTTTTTTACATCCATAAAACATAACAGAATTCATAAATATAAATTCATGGGGTTGGCATAACAACCAAAGCTTGAAGTATAAATTTCTTACAACACCTAAATTAGTTTCAACACAACTAATCGATGAGAAGCCTCTTTGTAATCAAACATGAATCACACCCACTTCTCAATTACAAACCATAAGTGTATAAATATGAACCTAATAAACCCTTCCTCACAAATGGAAAGGGGAATTTTCACACATGATCAAGAGAGAGCTTGTCTAGAGTAGATTTAACATACCTTGAGTTCAAATTCTACAACCCTCACAAGGTTTCTTAACTTTCTTCTTGTGGAACTTCCTTCCAAGCCCTATTCTTCCCTAATTTCTCTCTCTCACGAATTTGTCTTGAAATGAGTCTAAGTCAATATGCAAGAAACATGAGCACTTATATAGAATGTGAATAACGACAAAATTTTAATCGTTTAATCATCCCAAAATTGAAATTTCGTAAACATGCTTAATGTTACTTAAAAATTATGCTAATCACATATATATAATCAATTTCAGATAATTAAGCCGTTAAGGCTTCCAATTTCTGATTTAACCATTCTAGATGTAACAGATACTTTTCTTGTTAGACAGATAGACATCCTTAAACATGAATTTCACTTACTTAACCTTATTTTCTCATGGGATGTTACAGTAAGCAGTTATAGTAAGCATTTAAAAGCACAAAACAAGGACTGAAAATATATCAGAAAACATGTACGAGGGTCGGGTTATTACACAAAACATGGTTCATATGACCAAAGAAGCCCAAAACAGAGCTAAATCATGCCAAATCAGAGCCTAAAACATGCTTGAATTAAGCTAGGTTAAGCCACAAAAACATGCTATCGTGTGATGCTAACTAGACATGGAAGTGAGCCACAATGAGGGGAGGCTAACCCCTCCATATTTGGACTTCAAAACATACTTTTTACCACTGAAATAACTCTAAATTTCAGTGGTTTAAAGGCCCAAGAAGTTTGACTTTAACATGCCAAAAGGTGGTGCAAAGGCTCATACAAATAAGCAATAAGAATGGTAGACAACCCCTTAGCACAAAATGGCTTCAAACCAACATGTTAAGACTCAAAAATTAGAACTTTTGGTAGTTAAAAAACTAGGCTTAAAATAGCATAGAAAGATGGCAAAACAAGTATGTACCAAGAGCTTAAATGAGGCAAGTCTAATACCTTTGAAGCACAGCACTAAACAGCCACTCTCTTAGGTTCAAATAACCTTCCAACAGCCCAAAATAGGTTCCAAGAGGCCTCAGCTCCAAGGTGGTCCAATTTGGTTAAGGGCTAGTGTGCAAATATGTAGAGAATTCTAACTATAAAGCACAAAACAAGAAGAGAGAGAGAGGAAATTTTGATCCAAAATTTTCGAACCCCTCAAATGGGGGAGAGACCCCCTTATATATAGAAATCCAAGCCAAAGGCTTGCATTCATCCCTCCATACACGTGTGTGGAGATGGCCTTCAGTGATCAACAGCTAGCACAACTGGCAAAGAAATATCTGAATGAAGGAGAAAAATGGCCGTCGGCCACTTTAGGTGGCCGACTGGCCACCTCAACTATCCGATTGATCACTTTAAGTGGTCGACAAGAGGGAAAAGTGGCCGACAAGGCCCCTCCCCCTTCCAAGCAAGAGGGACCAAGGTTTGGCCCATAAACAAGCATAAAACAAAAAGGGTTTAGAGGCTCAAAGACAAGGCGTTCCGCCGAGAACTTCGGGCGCTCAAAACAAGCACAAACAAGCACAATCATCGAGTGCACAAATGATGATATCTAAGTCTTAAGGTCGGTTAAAAATGGGGTGTCTACACGGTGGTTTGATGAATTATTCCATGTTCTTTACAAAATTCACCAAAAGGTGATTCATATTCACCACCTCTATCACTTCTAAGTTTCTTAATTTTCTTACCAAGTTGATTTTCAACTTCATTCTTATATTGAATGAAAGTTTCCAAAGCTTCATCCTTTGTTCGAATTAAATAAACATAACTACATCTAGTATAGTCATCTATAAAAGTGATAAAATACTTTTTCCCACCTCTAGTTTGAATTGATTTAAAATCACAAATGTCACTATGAATTAATTCAAGGGGTTCCGTACTTCTTTCAATTAAATGGAAAGGAGTTTTGGATAATTTTGCCTCAACGCAAATTTCACATTTATGATTTGAATCAATGTCAAATTTAGGTAAACATTCCATATTAATTGATCTACGCAAAGATCCATAATTAACATGTCCAAATCTACCATGCCATAAATTTGAAGACTCAAGCAAGTAAGAAGAAGATGTATTTTTATTAATAACTGAGGGTACAACAGTCATTACATTCATTTTGAAAAGGCCATCAGACATGTAACATTTTCCTACATAAATCCCGTTTTTGGTAAGTACAAACTTGTCACTTTCAAAAACTAGCCTAAACCCATTTTTACTCAACAAAGATCTGGAAATAAGGTTCTTGCGAATGACCGGTACATGCAGCACATTGTTGAGAGTGAGTTCCTTTCCAGATGTCATCTTCAGAATAATCTTTCCTTGTCCTTCAACTTTAGAAGTCGAAGAGTTGTCCATAAAAAGTTGTTCACCATTGTCGACCACTGAATAAGATGTGAACATCTTTTTGTCGACACAAATTTGGCGAGTAGCACTAGTGTCCACCCACCATTCTTTAAGATTTCCGACAAGATTTGCCTCAGAAACAACTGCAGAAAGATTTATGACATCTACACCATTGGAAATTTTATCCACTTCGGTCATATTGACTTGATTAGGCTTCTTACTTGATCTTCCTTTGCCTTTGCAAAAATCAGTTCTTAAAAACTTCTCTGGCTTTTTACCATGATTCACTGGCACAGTCCCAACATAAGGAGGGGTTGGCGCAACTGCAGCCACCATGCCAATACTGGTTTAAGCATTAATTTGACCAGTTTTTGTAGCCATGAATTCTAAATTATAAAACAAAATTAGAATTAGAATTAGAACTTTACACTACACAAAAAATTAAACCATAAACACATAATTAAATTCTGTAAAAATAAAAGAAACAAGAATTGTAACTTTTATTTCCAATTAATTTGAAAATAAAATAAAATTTTATTTAAACAAATTAATTCCACACAGAAAATTAAATTTCTGTAACACTTCAATAATTAAAATACCGAACAGAATTTTAATTAATGAACACTCAGAAAACAGAATCAAATTCTGTAAAAAATAAAAGCAGCAAGAATTGTAAATTTATTTTCAATTAATTTGAAAATAAAATAAAATTTTCTTTAAACAAATTAATTCCACACAAAAAATTAAATTTCTGTAACACTTCAAGAATTAAAATACTGAAACATAATTTTAATTAATGAAAACTCAGAAATTATTTCTGAAAACCCAAAATTAATTTCTAACAACATTCTACAAATAAATATTCTGAATTGTTAATGACACCAGTATATTATTACTAGTTGTTAAAGAAAATAGACAGTACATTACTACTATCTGTCAAACAGTATATTACTATTATTTGTTTTTCCAACCAGAATATTATTTTGTAAAATCACAGAAAATAATTTCCGTAAGAAGAAGAAACAGAAAATGAAACAAACGAAAAATTCTGTATAAATAGAATAATTCGAATTTGTCTTAAGATTATTGGAACAATCTTCCGTATACAATAAATAAATGAAACAAAATCAAACAAGTACAAATAAATAACTTACAAAATTTATTTTACTGAACCGAATAAATAATTAAAAGATTAAATCGAGTGTGTGACACTCTGTCCTTAAGACAGATTCGCCTCGCTACGGTGCTTACGGATAAAAGACGCCTATCTCCCAAGATACAATGATCTTCACAAATTGTAATAGCACTCCAAACAATTTGTTGGGCGAACAAAACATGTGTTCTATACTCTCTTATTGTTTCTCTAAAAAATAACATGAAGAATAATGCAACCAAATAGTGAAACCGGGAAGGAAAGAATTTTTTCTGGATGTTTTTCCGAATCCCCAAACTGCTGGAATATGCTGGAATTTATAGGCAAAATGACAGACCCGAACAGGCCTGATTTTGAATGAACAGGTTCAACACAGATTTGAACAAATACAAATTTAAACTGGACAGATCTGTAACTGCAGCAGTTATAAAAACTGTCCAGAATTGCTGGGCAGTTTTTCCCAATCTGTTTGAACATTTGAACCTGTTGAACCTCAGTTCAAATCTGCCTGGGCAGATTTAAATCTATTTGAAAAAATAAAATCTGTCCGGGTGCAACAGATCTGGAAAATAAAATCTGTCTGTTTGAACAGTTTGATCTATTTGGAAAATTAGATTGGAGGAAGTAACAAATGGGCATAAAAGTTAAACAACCAACCCGACCCACACCCGCGCCCGGCACGGCTCGGCTAGGCCGGTCGGACGAGGGACGACGGTACGAGCGCATGTGTGGTGGTTTGGGCTAAGGTTCACATTGTCCATAACTCCTCCCTTCAACAAACTTGGGGTGCCCCTTAGGGCCCAACCCAAGTGTTGTCACCTAGAACTTATATACACACATAAGTTCTCTTCAAGTTTCAATGTAGGACAACCTATTTCAAGGAAACCCATATTTACTTCTTTAATTGTCCATTCCACGAACCCGAAAACGACATCAAGTTTCCATTCACTCATAAATGGTTTTGACGAACCGTCTTCATCGTGTGACTTGTCATGCGGCAAGGAACACGTCACCTTTTTGAATCCATCGCAAAAGACGTTTAGGGGCCACTCAAAATTGAGCTCAAAGTTGGCCCAAAATAAGCCTATAAGAACCATTATTTCCAACAGTTGTTACTAGTGATGAGTTACATTTGATCAAACACAAATTTACAATGGCTGACAATTGTCGATAAACCCTCAACGCCCACAAGAAGTTCGTGGTGATAGTCAACCAGCCGCAACTAGAATATACCATTGCCCTTGAATTCATGGTCGTAGAAGGAGATGGTGGTGGCAAATGATCTGTATAGTGATGATGGTAATTGTAGCGATCTTAATTTTTTCGTAAGTCATTATTTATTTATTTATTTATTTATTTATTTATTATTATTATTATTATTATTATTTTATTATTTTGGTGGTTTCATTAATTCTTCAAATGATTCTTTGATTTTCGAAAACATATTGTGAGTGCAAAAACCTACTTTTCTTGATTTATGATTATCTTGTTGTTATTGTTGGTTTGATATTATATTTGTATGAAGATGATGGATTGATTTCAATTATTTTGATTAGTTGTGTATGTAAGGTTTAGGATTTATATATATATATTGATTTTATGGATGTAATTACACTTATGAATATATGAAATTAAAATAAACTAGAAACTTATAGATAAATTTTGAATACTCCACTATGACTCCATGGATTGTTATTTTATTCGAATACTCCTCAGGCTCGACATTTTTATGTTTATTCTCCTAAGTAGTTGAGGAATTGTGTATATATATATATATATTATTGCCTCGTTCTCAGGAGTAGACGAGTGCTTTGATTTACGCGCGTACGTATATGGTAACCGTCCAAGAAGTGTGGGTCAAATTTGGGACGATATGCCCGTACAAGTTTGGCTTCGGAGCGGTGTTAGGTATACAGGAGGCACATGGGATATATGTGTAGTTCAGAAGTGAAGGGCCGAAGTGGTGGAATTAAGGTATAAAGAATTAAATATGAGTTTATTGGTATAGTGTAAATTGTATTGATTTGTACATCTTAAAAAATAGTAAACAACCTTGATAAATTATAAAATTTGGGCAGCAACGTGTATACGTAATTTTAGATAACTTTTGTATTTTAATTTTTTACTAAAAAAATCAATTAAAACTTATAATCGGATGATCTTGGTTACAATAATTTTATTCATTTTAGCAAAGCAGATTTTAGATGCTGTTTTAACCCACGAAACGAGCTCATTTTATTGATTACGCCTAAACTAAAGTAAAATATTATTCTGAACACTTTTCATGTTTTGAACTTTTCTGGAAAAAAAAATCATCTTAAGGTAGTTTCTTTTCGTTTTCAGCTTCAGATTTTTCGGTTGAATTCCATTTAGGTTCTGCTATCAAGTTTTTCTCTTAACCTATTCAGTTTCTACTAAATTCGTTTGCATAGCCTTTTAGGAAATTTGATTTTGTACAACTCTTATTTTTTGTGTTTTGGTCAATTCGAATGATTTAAGCATGAAACGATGCATTTTTATACTTCTTCAACAATTTACATATGATTAAATTATACTAATTTTATTTTTGCAGAATGATGGGTCTTACTAACTTTTTATGCAATGCTGACCCACCATATTTTTATTTTTATTTTGTTTATTTATTTATGTATTTATTTGTATACTCAATTTATATTTAGTTGTGTACGAAAAAGAAATTAAATGTCACTGTATCACGGGAAACTACCCCTTCGTCTCACTGCGGGTGGAACTACTTGTCTTATCCTGTAATAAGAATTAAATGTACTTTTGTCTGTGTCTGGTGGATACGTGGGTGTCACATCTTGAACTCTTAACAATTTGGTGATGTAAACATTCATATTTGACAGTGTGAGTGTTTACATCGCAAAATATTTCAATGTGAACATTAATATGCGTTTCACCCTATTATTATTAGGGTAAATTACCAATAGGTCTTAATAGTTGGACTTAATTCCTATCAAGTCCTATTAAAAATAAATCCTAATAAAACCGTCTTTAAAAATAATTTTTTGCATATGTCGCTAAAAATTGACAATTAGTGACTTTTTTTAATCAAGATTTTTATAAATTATTACTAGAACTTATAATTAGTGACATGTTTCTATGACGAATTTTTCAAACTGTAGTTGAAAGTTAAAAATTAGTGACTTTTTTTATGACGATTTTTTTAAACTATCGTTAAAACGTAACATTTTTGTGACAAAATTTTCTAACTGTTGCTAAAAATTAACAATTAGTGACTTTTTTTTAATAATGTTTGATGAAAACGCTATTAATTATCATAGGACCTATTAGGCAATAAGTCCACCTATTAGGACTTACATATAAGTCTTTCATTTTATTAGGGATATTTTGATAATTATATCACATAAAACTTATTGGAATATAAAAATAACAGTTTGAATTAAGTGAAATATAAGTAGATAAAAAGAAATTTATGAAAATATCTCTAATAAAATTCTATCGTTTTAGTCTTTATATTATTAATTTTATTTTATTTTTTTTCATTTTAGTCTAAATTTTAATGAGGTTATGTCCTTATAACAAAAAAATGCCGCATCAAATAAATTGACGTAGATCTAACTTAGCTTTCGTTTGGAAAGTGAGTTGGTTTTTTGACTATTTTAACATAGGCTAAAAAGCTTAATTTGGAATGAATTTTTTGACTTTTTTATTTTTGTGAGAAAAAAATTTGAAATGGTTATGATTTGAATATGACATTTTGTTTTATTAACTTTTTAGTCTATTTTATTTTTTTATGACTATTTTAGACTCAACCCATTATGCCAAACATTGTTGTAGATCCCACCAAGGGGAGTGGAGCAAGGGTTGGCCGACGTTGACTTATATCTCAACCACATAATCTATTAAGATTCACTACATTTTTAGTTACTAAAATCATAGCTATATTATTAAATTTGTAGTGCTCAAAAACTACAAATTTATAAACCCCCTCAAAAAAAAAAAAAAAAAAATTATACATTTTAGATTGAATGTGAAAGTCACATATATTTAAGAATATTAAACAATAGTAATAAGTCATATTAACTTGGGTGAGTTACAGGCCGATCCTCCGAATCGGACTTAATACCTATGAGGTCTTGACCTAAAATAATTTAGCCCATATTCTTATTTTACCCCTGATATATTTGGACCAAGTCGTTTCTCTCTCTCTCTCTCTCTTTCTCAACCGTTTGACTTGCTCACCTAACATTGTTATCTTCCTTCCTCTTTGTCATTATCGTCGCTCTTCCTCTATCCTCCATCCTTCATCTGCCATCATTGTCGCTCTTCTTCAATCATCGATCCACCATTTTTAATGTTGAACTTCACTACTAGCTTCAAACCTAATTGTTTTCAATGTCGATCGACCATCTTCAGCATCAATCTGGTACTTTACGTGGTCGCTGATGAGATCGAGACTCTTTCTACAGTGTGTTGGTGAAGATCTACATTTGTAAAACTTGTTGAACTAATCTAATGAATTTATCAATTAATTTAGTGATAAATTTATCACTGATTTGTTTAATATATTGTGGACTGTTGCTGCTAGAATTTTGATATTAATACTGATAATGCAACAGTTCCAACGAAGGATAGGTGGGCTGATCCACACCGCTAATGGGTATGCTGGCCACGAGGTCCGCGGAGCGTGCCTGCAAAAAGGTCCAAGAGGGGAGGTAATCCCCTGGTAGACACTTCGATGATCGGGTTAGGATAGAGTAAATAGATTCTGTAGAGAGAGAAGAGGAGGATGAAGAACTCAACCTTTAACGCATCTCGGAAGCTTCCTTATATCCTATGCTCATCATTTCCTTGTCCATTTCAGATTGTCTTGTTGGCTGAAAGTATATATTCTAGCTCGCATTGTTCGTGGTGAGTCTGTATCCTCCGACGTGAAGTTGTTGTCGCATTTAATGCTATGAGAGCCTCATTAATGGCTGATGTGTGAGTGCAATAACTTTGCAAGATCTTTGTCTGCCTACATGGCTGATTTCCTGCCTGACAGGTGTTTGAATGCTATTGGTCCTGGTCCATCATCAGTTACTCAAGTTTACTAAGCTTTAATATCTAGTCCGTGGGCTAGGTCCATGTAGACACGCCCGGGAACTCCACGACATCCGCGCGCGTGAAGGCGGACGCGAATCTCGTCTCGTTCTCTAAGCTACTACAGTTCGGACTCAAATCTCACGGTTCTGAATCTAATCTCACAATGTGCAATGCGAGATCGATAAATCACCAAAGAGTCCAAATCCGGCAAATCGTTTTGGAAAACTGATTTTTATAAAGAAGTGCCAAACATGGACTGCTTTGCCAGATACAGAGTTGCCACCTAAATATTTTATTTTCGGGGGGATTTAGGAAACCCTGATTCGTGCCTAAGGCCACGTGTCCGTCATCACCAAAGTTGCCTCCGCTCGGGAACTTGGGTACGAGAGGGGAAGGTCATGCAATGAGCACCCCCGCTCGCCCGATCAAAGATCGGCCTGTACTAAGCATGATATTTTGTTTTTGAAAACACATGTGCTCTTATTCCGGTTAATTAGCTAATCTTACTACGTGATGCGCACAGCATACAAGTATAGACTAGATCGCCTAATTTGGAACAAAACATTGCACGTTCATTTGTTTGAAAACAGTTTGAAGTTTGCTACTCGCAAGTAGGCTAAATTCAGGATTCAATGAATTGTTCCAATTCAAGTAATCCAACCTTCACCTACAGACATTCAGGCAGTTAATCACATAAGCAGTTAGCCTCATGGCAAGCATGCTTTCATGGCAACATACACATCTCATGCAGTATGCTAAAACGTAAACACTCACAGCGTACTCCGAGCCAAAACAAAGAACTAGCTAGAAATCATGCATGATCCTATTTCATGTTAAAATGGCTAATGCAACACATGCGAAAATGCAACTAAAATAGGCTCGGTAATTCTAGAATGGCATATGAAATGCAACTTGGTACATGTATTCAAGTAAATGTATTTGAAATACAATGCAGTTAGTATAATGCGCCGAGCCCGGTGCATGCAATACAGATGAATGATGCACGCATGGGAAGCATAAGTATGCTAATCGAAATATGCCCTAAAACTAACCATCATAAGCGGTTAAGTAAAAGGGAGAAAGAAATGGGGGTTGGAAGGCATGCATCACACACACGCACGCTTATTACAACAATTGGCCCTCTCGAGGGAGAGTCTGAATAAGAAGCTAACTAGCTAGTCTAAGCTAATTAAACTACTTATTACAAAACAAATTAATTAACTAATCCTAGTTAACTAATTATTACAAAACAAATTGAAATAGCTAAACGCGTTAACTATTAAAGTACAAAACAAAGCATAAGCTAGCTATCTAAGCATGGCAGCTAAGGAAAGCAATAAAGCAAGAGCCTCGAGGCGAGGAGAATGCATGCATGCCCGGTTGCTCCGTTCGGAAATCTAACGCGATGCCCCAACTTGCCTCTGTTTGCAATTGTTTCCAAGGCACTGCACTAAGCTCCAGAAAGCTAAAATTCCACCAAGGGAACCTGTGGGAGGGTTGCCAACCAGTTGTTGAGGAAGGAGACCACCTGCTGACCACTTTCTGTGCTGAAAACCAGAAAAAGTGGTCAGCCAACTAGTAATACTGGTCGGCCGACCAGTTGTTGCTGCTGAATTCCAGTTTGTTGCAACAGAGAGCAAGAAAGGGCATGGCAATGTATTTGCAAGATATGTGTGCACAATCACCCTCCCTATCATGTCATGAGCTCAAGGGAGTATGGTTCTCGACCCTCGGGCCACCAATCGCACATTTCAATGCATGATGGCCGAGAGGCGAAGTTGCACGATTCAATGTAAAATAAATGCACAAGTAAACACATAAGGCCTAAAACTCTATCATGCTTGATCAAGAGCATCAGCGACCGAGAATTAAGGCACGTTTCATCACTTCAAGTATGAAACGTCCCTCGTTTCCCGTGTTTGGACTAACACCTATTCCAATCAAATGCAACACATAACATGGCATACACAATGTGACTCGAGCATGCAAACATGCGATACAACATGAGCAACCTAACAAGGCTAATGGCATGCAAACAATGCTAATGCATGCATGCACAATGCAATGCTACAAGGGCAACTTCGCAATGTTAGGAACATGCATACTCAATGCAAAGAAACAACTTGGCATGCACAATGCAATGTAAGATGGCATACTTAACGCAATGAACAATAAGCATGCGAACAACACGTAAATAAACATGCTAAATGGACTTAAACCAAAAGCTCAGTCATGCCCAAATCAGTGGCCATAACACCAAAACAAAGGCACAAAATACAAAGCATGCATGCACAATGCATTGGCCAGCCAAGTAGGCCTAAGAGCACAACCCTCAAGAAGGCTCAAGGAGTGATAAATGCGGAAGTGTAACAACACAAAATGCACTGAGATTAAGTAAGAAATGATGCCAAATCATTCAAACAACACAAGTATGGCATGGTAGGGTCCTTAAAGCATGAAGCTATCAAAGAGGACTACGAATGAGGCATGCAATACATGGCACAAATGCATGAACCAAACATAGATAGAGCTTAAGTAGGTCAAAACGAGGACCTAAACATGCTGAGATAGGGATTCAAAAACCTAGGCATGCAAGCATACAAGCTAAGCCATAAACTAGGCAACAATCTACAACACTCTAAGGCACTTAAAGCGTGAATGAAGTGGGAACATGGCAATGCTATAAGCTCTGAAATGAAGTATTAAATGATGCCAAATCATCTAAATAGGTCAAAGATAGTATGCATGAGTCAACAAAACACAAAGCTAGCACGGCCAATTGCACTACAACTATACAAAACATGAAGGCTATGGCAAAGGCAACCCAAAACAATCCTAGAACATGTCAAAATGATACTAAAACTTCCATGGAAGGAAGCCAAAATAAGCTAGCATGAAGGGCATAAGGCATGATGCATACAAGGCAAATAAGGTGGATTACACTACACCCATTAAGACCAAGCATGGGATCACTTAACCAACAAAAATCAGAGTTATATCATGGCAAGATAACCCCAAAAACACATTGAAATGATGGCTCGCAAGCTAAGGCATGAAGGCATACGCAATGATTCATGTTAAGGCATAAAGGGACAAACCCTCCAACGCATTGAATGAGTGATAAATGCAAGTGCATGAGCATGAAACATGGACTGAAATCACATAAAAAATGATGCCGAATCATTCAAATAGTCCAAGTAAAGCATGCTAATGGACTTGATGCACAAAGCTAACAAGCTAGATCGAACCATGGCTATACAAAGCAAGTCATGCATGGCCAAAACAACACAAATCAAAGCTAAATCATGTTAAAACATGGACAAAAGCTTCTTAGAGTTAAGCCAAGAGCATGCTAGAATGACATGTTAAAGCATGATGCATGTTAGGCTATTTCATGGAATTGCACTACAAGTGCATGGAGCATGCAAGGGCCAACCAAACCAAACCCTAACAGAGGTATGACATGGAAAAACAACACCAAAAACATGCTGAAATGGAAAAAAAAAAAAAACAAGCTAGAATGACATGCTACTTCATAAAGCATACAAGACTAGTTTATGAAATTTACACTATAAGTGTGTAAGGCATGCAAGAGCCAACTAAACCAACCCAAAACAGATCTAAGGCATGTTAAAATAACACCAAAAATCTACTGAGATGGCCCCAAAACATGCTAGAAAGACATGCTACCTCAAAAGGCATACAAGGCTAGTTTGCAAAATTTACACTACAAGTGTATTAAGCATGCAAGGGGTGACCAAACCAAGCCAAAACAGAGTTATGAAAGGTCCTAAAAGTCACCAAAAAGTGCTTGAACTAAGCTTAAAAGAAGGAGAAATACATGCTTTTTTGATGAGCCATCAACACAAGTAAACAAGAGAAGAGGACGGGGGACAACAAACTCCTATTTGGGGCCTCAAAACCACATTTCTACCACTGAAAATCCACTGGATTTCAGTGGTTAAAAGGCCAAACAAAGATGGTTTGAAAGGTGGTGAAAGATGCACAAAAGGCCTCACAAGCCAATGAACAAAAGGGAGGGAACACCCCCTAGCCAAACAAGGCTTAAACTACCACTTTGAGGACTGAAAAACAGAGTTTTTTTCAGTTCAAAACCAAGCCAAAAATAGTTTGAAAGGATGGCAAAACAAGCATGCAAAGTTGGCCAAGATAGTGTACAAAAATGAGCTTAAAAGAGGGAGATGCTTACCCTTGAAGCACAGCTGCAAAATAGCCAAGATTCTGAGCTAAAACCAACTTCTAGGACTCAAAGGAGGCTCCGAGGAATCTCAGCCCAATGGTGAACAAGTTTGATCAAGGATGCTTAGGCAAAGGAGAGATATATCTCCAAGTATATCTCTTGTATGCACACAAGGCCAAGAGGGAGAGCCAACTAGAAAGAAAAGCTGAATTTTAGCTCTGGAATTTCTGGAGAGAGAGAACTTTTTTAGAGAGAGAGGCTCCCAAAATCGCTTCAATCTTTTTCTCTTGCAAAATGAGTGAAAAGCCTCATATATAGCAATATACAAGAGTTTGTTCAAAATATCTGAGTTTGAAAATATCTGGAGCAATGCACAATAGCTGGAGGGAAAAGATCTTCGAAAAATCTGAGTTTGGGACCTGGAAAACACTTTTCTGGTCGGCCAGCTACTTTTTCTGGTCGGCAGGAAAATTCTGCCTTCCAGGTCTAACTTCAAATGGGCATAACTCCTTCATCTGGACTCCTTTTCAGGTCATTCTTGTGTCCAAATTGAAGCCCCGGAAGTACGCTTTCCAATGGCGGAAGCCTTGCATCAAAATTCCAACTGTGTAAAAAAGTTATGCCTGTTTTGGTGAAGCTGCTCAGTTTCGATCCTTCCCAGATTCATGCCGAACTTCTCCCAAACTAGTTTTCTTCTCTCTTTTCTCATTTTCTTCAACTCCAAACCCCTAAGCAAGGTGTTTTGAAAGATTTTTCAAAGATTTCATCTCTCTTTCATTCATTTCCACTTTGTCCTTGCTCAGTTTACCGAAAAGTGCAATATTTAATGAAATGCGAGCCTCGGAACATCGTAGGAACTTTGTTTCAAAAATGTTTTGAAAGAGAGGGTTTTAAGGATTAAAAACCATTCAAAATAGCTTTGGTCCAAAATGGGATGTGAGGTTAGGATTTGACTCTCTCTCCTTGCCGAAGAAACTGAACCTTTGCCCTGCACACCTTTCAACACCAACTAAACCATCAGTAGTGCCCAAGTCTTAAAGGCGGTCAAAAATTGGGTGTCTACAGTTGCCCCTCTTTGACAGAGCTCAGAAGTCATGAAATGACGTGAGTAAATGTCAAAGCCCAGAGACGACCCATTTTTGACAAGGCCGAAGACTTGGACAAATAAACAAGATAATAAAGAGATGCGCCCGCAGGCAGGGGTAAAATGCAAATGATATGCACAATGCCGAACATAACTTATGATCATGCAAAGAGGGTTGTGATGAAGCAATTATGCAAAATAAATGCAACAATTTAAGTGAATGCTAAGCAAGCAAGTAAAGACAAACCAAACTACACCTCATGCAGAAAGGATGTAAGAAAATTATACAATTCTCACGGCGTCTCACGCGGAGAAGGTTAAAAGCGACTACCGAGAATACCCGGAGTCTCAAACACAACATCTCTCAGTGTATCACACGCAGGAGAGGAAAGGGCAACATCTCTCAGCGTATCACACGCATGAGAGGAAAGAGCAACATTTCTCAGCGCATCACACGCAAGAGAAGGAAAGGGCAACACTTCTCAGCGTATCACACGCAAGAGAGGAAAAAGGAAAACCTCTCAGCGTATCACACGCGAGAGAGGAAAGGAAAACCTCTCAGCGTATCACACGTGAGAGAGGAAAGGTAAACCTCTCAGCGTATCACACGCGAGAGGGGAAAGGAAAAACCTCTCAACGTATCCCACGCGAGAGAGGAAAGGGTAAACCTCTCAGCGTATCACACGCAAGAGAGGAAAGGGAAAACCTCTCAGCGTATCACACGCAAGAGAGGAAAAAGAAAATCTCTCAATGTATCACACGCGAGAGAGGAAAGGTAAAACCTCTCAGCCTATCACACGCGAGAGAGGAAAGGAAAAGCCTCTTAGCGTATCACACGCGAGAGAGGAAAGGGTAAACCTCTCAGCGTATCACACGCGAGAGAGGGAAAAGAAAACCTCTCAGCGTATCACACGCGAGAAAGGAAAAAGAAAATCTCTCAGCATATCACACGCAAGAGAGGAAAGGTAAAACCTCTCAGCGTATCACACGCAAGAGAGGAAAGGTAAACCTCTCAGCGTATCACACGCGAGAGAGGAAAGGGAAAACCTCTCAGCGTATCACACGCGAGAGAGGAAAGGTAAACCTCTCAGCGTATCACACGCGAGAGAGGAAAGGAAAAACCTCTCAACGTATCACACGCGAGAGAGGAAAGGGGAAAACCTCTCAGCGTATCACACGCAAGAGAGGAAAGGTAAACCTCTCAGCGTATCACACGCGAGAGAGGAAAGGGTAAACCTCTCAGAATATCACACGCAAGAGAGGAAAGGACTGTGCATGAAAGCGCTGTCATCCAAATGCGTGTCAAACGCAAGAGGAGAAAGGTATCCAAACGCGAGAGGAGAAAGGTATCAGTCAAACTGAACTGGAACTCTCTGAATGAACCGTGCATACAATATCGTGCCTGCACAAGAGAGAGATTTTGACAAGTACAATATAACAGGAACACAAATGCAAGTGAAAAGTGCATAACAATGCAACCGAAGTGCACATAACAATGCAACTGAAAAGTGCATAACAATGCAAGCTAAGGGTGCATAGCGATGCGAGTAAAGTGTGCGTGACAACGCAAGCTAAGTGTGCATAACAATGCGACTGGAATGTGCATAACAATGCAAGTGAATTGTGCATAACAATGCAATTAACGTGCGTGACAACGCCAGTAAAGTGTGTATAACAATGCAGGTGGAGTGTGCATAACAATGCAACTGAAAGGGTGCATAACAATGCGGGTGGAACGTGCGTGACAACGCATGTGAAGAGTGCATGACAATGCGAGTGGAAGGGTGCATAATAATGCAACTAGAGTGTGCATACATATTCTGTGCACAATAATCAATGCATATTCGATGCAATATACTCAATGAAGAAATGCGCATCTTGAAAAGACCGATTTAGTTGCGACCTCCGATTTACCTCTCGGAGGGGTTACAATATATTTCAAAAAGGATACACCTCATGCATGCCAACTGACGATGAGCTATGCATCAAAGACATGAGTTGAAACTTCCGCAGAAACATTTTGGACTGAAAAGTGGGTTCTTCATGTAGAAGCCACGAATGCCGCTTTCCTTCCTGATCATACTCACAACTTTCCCTATTCTTCAATGGGGTGACAGACTAGGTTGATTTAGTATCCTGAATCGAGATGCATACCTGCTACCTCAACCTATGGGGCTTCCATATAGATTTCAAGCCGGGGATACACCCCTGGGTATTTAAACCAGACTTTAGTCTCAGAAATTCCAAACCTTTGTCTTCTAGGCATCAGCCATTCGAACTCTAGTTTCCACCATCGCAGTTGATCTTCTAGGAACTCATCGCAAACATAGCCAAGATGCCCCTAGCATGGAACGATACTCAGGAAGAGCACTTCTGATCGCCATTCTGGCTTTGAAATAGTCAACACAGTATTTTGTTCACTTCGAACACACAGCTCGTACAGCACACTGCCCATTCTAAACACACAGCCCATAAAACAGTATTCAGTTTATTCGACACATAGCTCAAACAGCACAATGTTCAATCTGAACACACAGCTCATGACACAGTACTTGGTTCACTTTGAACACACGGCTCATACAGGACACTGCTCATTCTGAATACACAGCTCATAACACAGTACTCGGTTCATTTTGAACACGCAGCTCGTACAGGACACTGCTCATTCTGAACACACAGCTCGTAACACAGTACTCAGTTTATTTGGCACACAGCTCAATACAGCATACTGCTCACTCTAAACACACAGGTCATTCTAAACATACGGGATGCGATGACGGAACTTGCAGAAGTCGAGACACACTCAGATGCCCGATATTTTCCCTCTTTTCTTTTGCTTTGCAGTCTGGAACCCATATAGCTTCAGATAGGTCCTTGCTTGATTGTTCTCACATGACCTGGGCTGAACCCTGCAGTTTTTTGAAAGAATAAATCATGTTTTGCACAAATGTGGAGAATGGCACAGCACTTCGAGCACAAAACGATTCATTTTGAAATTAAGAAATGAGTTTTTTTTTTTTTTAACCGGGTATTGAGTCTACGACTAACCACAGCAAAAACGACTCAACAAAGGAAAAACAAAGGTAAAAACAACCTAAACACATCGATTGACACTCGAAACGACTCAAGACAAGAATCGAGACAATCAAAACAACACACACGACACTCAGACGTATTGCAAAGACGAGAGACCTCTCAGGTCACGAGGATCCAGTTTCTCCGGGTATTGTTTCCCACCCTTTCTCATTTGTGATTCTCACATCACTCGACCCTCAGGCTTGGTTTTTCTCTCAAAAACCCTTTTCTCACTTTTTTTCTCAACGTACACCTCTCTATTGTTTAATCTCTCTTCTTTTTTATCCCTCCCCTAGGTGGTTGATGGATAAGCAGGAAGTTGCGGGCTCATGCCCAACATTATCAGCTCGCGGCTATTTCTTCCAGTGACGTCTAGTCGATGCCCCGGATGAGGGAGTGGAGTATCTTGATCCATTCCAATTCGTGCCTCACACTCGGCTTGATACCTCGTTGCTTGGAGGATGAGAGAGCTTTCAGCCCTTTGCTGTTAACTTCAGTTTTGCCTTGTTCTGGCAGGTAGAGTGCCCTTCTGGCAGGTTGGTTGACGATGGGGAAAATACAAAACACCTGACTCAAATGTGCCCCTAGTTCATCATTTTGACCATTTTTTGTTTTGGCTTTCTACTAAAACAATTTTGACCAATATGAGAGTTAGATTAACACACTTGTTCGATTTTCTGATTTGAAATCATGCAAGTCAGGCTATGAGTACTGAAAATTTTCCTTTTTTAGGTCCAAGAAATGGTCCAGTTTTGGAAAGATGGAATACTTTTCGAGAAAATTAGTCAACTTCATTAAAAATTCTCAATAACTATTTTTGCAAACGGCCACTGCTCAAAGAGCACGGAACCTACTCTTGAGATGCACAACCTCAAATTCAAAACAATGGACAATTGCCCCTTGTCTGAAGGACACTGTATGGCAACGGGAAGTTGCCCCTTGTTGAATAGCACCGCAGCACACTGTACGGCAACGGAAAGTTGCCCCTCGTTTGAATAGCACCGCAGCACACCGCAACCAGTTCTCATGGTGACAATCATAACCGAACTCTTGGATACAAATAAGACAATGATTATTAGAACCATTACATGGACATAGTCAATTTGAAAGTGTTTATGGCTAGACTTCAGCATGAAGTTTCCTACGTATCCCAAACATAGGAATCAAGCCTTACGTAGTTCCAGGTTAAGGTACACTCGGGTATTTAACCTCTTCTTTTGCGCTCTAACTTTTGCCAAGACCGCCCTTTCTGGGTTTTCAACCTTGCGAGCTATGTTTTTCTTTTCTTTTCAATTCTTTTTTCTTCTTTTCTTTTTTCATTCTTTGCATTTTCTTTTCTTCTTTTTTTTTCTTTTCATTTCTTTTCAGAATTTTGATTTTTTTTTATTCTTTTTCTTGCTCTAACTTTTGCCTGGATCGCCCTTCTGGGTTTTCGGCCCAGCGAGCCTCTCAAGGGTAAAAGTGTAGCTTTGTCCGTGTCGAATGGTTTTGAGATCTCAAAGCCATCTGAATCCAGGAGAATGGTTGCTGTTCACTAACGATGTAGGAGTCCATCCAATGGGGGTTTGAATTGCCCCCAGTGTTGTGGATAGGAACTCGGTTGTCCTTCAATAATACTTTCTCTTTCTTTCCTTCTGGGATTTGGCATTCTTGCCGATCTTCATTAGCTTGAGAACTGTCCCAATTTTGACTCTTCGAGCACATCGGACATTTTTGTTTGCCCCTAGTTCGAGGAGTATTTCTGATCTGGCTTCGCAAGCTTCTTTTGACGACGTCTGACCTTCTTGATCTGACTTTGTTGCCGCTAATTCATGGGCTGCTTCAAATATGGCCACACAGGTCTCACATTGTGGTTGACCTTTGAACATTCTGAATCCAAGTTCACGGTCTGAAAGCCAGGGGTCGAGTCTCGAGGCTGAGAGCGATCCTAGGCTGCACAGTCTCAAGAGTGATTCCACACAAGTCTTTGCAAGACCGCGCAAAACATTTTTTGAAATCTTTTAAGAAAGCGACAAATCGCTCGCGCTGAAGACAATGTAGAACCAATCTGGATCAAGCTAGGATCCTTCTCAGTGCTCACATTAACAAGCATGATTTCATTCATTAAGGGCTTAGCACGCCTCTCTTTCTCTCAATTGATCAAATTTTTGCAAATCCAGAGGAATTCCTCCCTCTTCGTTTTCGTCACAATGTTCAAAAAGTTTTGAAAACTTAGGTCAATGCAATGACTTAAAGGCACAGAAGAAGTAGGTGAAAATGCACTGTCATTTCATTCAAACTTCTGGCACAACTGGCGTAAGGCAGAAGCAAACACAAGAGTGTGAAAATTACTGCTATTTCATTTAGATCTGTTGGCACAACTGGCTCCAAGGCAGAAATATACTCAAAAGGAAACAAAAAGACAAACACAAAACAAGCAAGTGATGTCCGAGGTAACACCCCCGAAATCACCCGACTCTAACAAAACAGGACTGACTCGATATAACAAGGCAGACCCGACTGACTCAGTACAAAAAGGCTGACTCTACACAACACAACAAGACTGACCCAATACCCAAGTCAGGAGGTAAAATAAGCGGCATTCGCAAATGCTCAAAATAGTGCGTGCTATCTACCACATCTGGAGTAAATCAAGCGCCATCCGCAAGTGGTTCATTCCCCGATCACATGGTCACATTATCCCCTACAAGTACACTGATCAAGTGCCGATAGACTTTGCAAGACTAGTGCAGCGATGACCTTGTTGTCAATCAGATCTTGTATCTCGTGGCGAAGACGAAAGCACATGTCAATGTCATGACCAGCTTGTTGATGGAAGGCACAGTAGTCAGCTGGGTTATGTGAGAGATGGAGGTTCTTTGGTAATGGTCGCGGCTCTAGGGGCCTCAAATGCCCCTTTTCGATCAGGACCCTCAGGGCCGTTGACAGAGACATGTACAGTGGGGTAAACACCCTTTGGCCCCGAGGTTCGTATTTGGCTATATGCAAGCTAGCTCCGGACGCACCGGTGAATGGGGTGGCTGTTTTTTGTGTGGTGGTGGTGACCATGCCCACGTCTGAAGTTCTAGCAGCTACGTCACCACTGGTGGTCGCATTCGAACAGTGGGTAAACGCCCTCCTGGGCTGCTCCTTCTCTTGGTCAATAAGACCTTGTTTCGTAGCGTCCTCGATCTGTACCCCAATCTCATGTAGATCTACAAAGGTGGGAAGGGGGAGGACGATCATCTTCTGCATGAGCTTGGGCTGGAGGTTGCGCACAACCATCCGTATCTGATCTTTGTCAACTGGCTTGATGGTCATCATCGAGGCCTTGGCCCTCCAACGGGTTACAAAATCGGAGAAGCTCTCCTTTGGCTCTTAGCGGGTGACTTCAAGATCACGAGTTGTGACCTCGATCTGTATGTTATAGGAGTATTGAGCAATGAAGGCCTCAGCCATCTTTTCCCAGTTCTGTTTCACAGAGTTCTCCAATTTTGCATACCAGATTGCGGCTATCCCAGACATGGTTCGGCCGAATAGTGACAGCTTCTGGGCTGTGGTCAAGCCCATTGGCCTCAGGATATCAGAAAACAGGTGGAGGTGCACCATTGGGTCTCCAGAGCCATCGAAGCGGTCGATATATGGCATCTTGAACCGGTCCGGCAGAGTCATGGCCGAATCAATGTATCCATCCTCTATGTCCGAAATGGATTTCACGCCTTGAGCCTTCTTGAACAACTTTTCAAGCTTGCTCACTTTTAACGCAGTTGGATCCACTTCGAACTCGAAAGAGGCCTCAATTGGGTAGGCTTGTGCTTTGGAAGTCTGAGGTGGAGTGGGGTCCACTGGGACATCTGTATTCTCCTGGGCATTAGCGGTAGGGGCAGGAACCCTTGGTGCAGGAGTTTCTACTGGAGGTGGGTGGGACGCAGAAGCTGTTCCCTGTCGTGTTTGTAGCTGCTGCTGTTGAAGTCTGGCGATGAGTTCGGCCTGCTGGGCCATGACCTCGGTTTGGCGTGCAGCATCCCGCTGCATGGCCTGCATGGTCTCTTGGAGTTGACGCATCATGTCCTCCATATTAATTGAAAACTGCAAATCTGATTGAACAGGTGTGTATTCCTTCTCTGAGGTGGAAGCAGATATCTCAGCCTAACTGCGCACAGGTGAGGTGGATAATGACCGCTAATCTGGAGACTGTTGAACTGGTGATCTGTGCCTGACTAGCCTTTCTTTACCTTGCCTCAGCGGAGGAACACTGGTTACTATGAACTGAATCTCTGACCTGACAAAGTCTATCAGCACAAGTCCGGTGTACTCAGGGGATATTGGAGCCTACTGAAGCTACAGTTCCAAGACTACCTAGCAAAAGAGAAAACAGACAGCATCTCAGCCTGATTTTACTGGAACAGATTTGAGCAAAACTGAATAAGTATACTCTCTACTGAACTCTGCCCACAATTCTGCCTGTAAACTAATACCCTCAGGTAAAACTGATCCCCCAAATACTGATGCCCTCAGACCTAATACCCAGACTTGCAAACTGATACATACGTTCCTATAGAGGCACACTCTAAAAGCACATAACAAGCAAATGAGAGCCAAAACACACCCTATGTTAGGGCAAGGTTTCCCTGTCCTATTTTGTCAGGAGCTAGGGCTTCACTACGCACACAGCGGTTTCAAACAACCTACAATCGGGTAAGCAACCTGTCCTAATTTGGAATAGTCACTACGGATTCCGATATGCACTAGGTCGAATGGTCAAAAAGGGTGCCTCAGCAAAAATCGAGGTTTGTGTTCCCGTCTTTGCAGAGCCCGCAATCGGTCAGCCTTATGGCATGCTTCTCAAAGCAAGCCTCCGGCAAACCGTTCAGGAATAGCATACGGCAAACACAGTGTCCTAGGCACACCAATGCAAATGCAATGCAAAGACACATAAGTGTAATCAAAACAAGATATCATGAATTCGAGTAAAGTTCTCTAACTTCCCAGCAGAGTCGCCAGAAACTGTAGACGTGCCCGGGAACTCCCCGACATCAGCGCGCGCGAAGGCGGACGCGAATCTCGTCTCGTTCTCTGAGCTACTACAGTTCGGACTCAAATGTCACGGTTCTGAATCTAATCTCACAATGTGCGATGCGAGATCGATAAATCACCAAAGAGTCCAAATCCGGCAAATCGTTTTGGAAAACTGATTTTTATAAAGAAGTGCCAAACATGGACTGCTTTGCCAGATACAGAGTCGCCACCTAAATATTTTATTTTGGGGGAGATTTAGGAAACTCTGACTCGTGCCTAAGGCCACGTGTCCGTCATCACCAAATTTGCCTCGGCTCGGGAACTTGGGTACGAGAGGGGAAGGTCATGCAATGAGCACCCCCGCTCGCCCGATCAAAGATCGGCCTGTACTAAGCATGATATTTTGTTTTTGAAAACACATGTGCTCTTACTACGGTTAATTAGCTAATCTTACTACGTGATGCGCACAGCATACAAGTATAGACTAGATCGCCTAATTTGGAACAAAACATTGCACGTTCATTTGTTTGAAAACAGTTTGAAGTTTGCTACTCGCAAGTAGGCTAAATTCAGGATTCAATGAATTGTTCCAATTCAAGTAATCCAACCTTCACCCACAGACATTCAGGCAGTTAATCACATAAGCAGTTAGCCTCATGGCAAGTATGCTTTCATGGCAACATACACATCTCATGCAGTATGCTAAAACATAAACACTCACAGCGTACTCCGAGCCAAAAAAAAAAAAACTAGTTAGAAATCATGCATGATCCTATTTCATGTTAAAATTGCTAATGCAACACATGCGAAAATGCAACTAAAATAGGCTCGGTAATTCTAGAATGGCATATGAAATGTAACTTGGTACATGTATTCAAGTAAATGTATTTGAAATACAATGCAGTTAGTATGATGCGCCGAGCCCGGTGCATGCAATACAGATGAATGATGCACGCATGCGAAGCATAAGTATGCTAATCGAAATATGCCCTAAAACTAACCATCGTAAGCGGTTAATTAAAAGGGAGAAAGAAATGGGGATTGGAAGACATTCATCACACACACGCACGCTTATTACAATAATTGGCCCTCTCGAAGGGGAGTCCGAATAAGAAGCTAACTAGCTAGTCTAAGCTAATTAAACTACTTATTACAAAATAAATTAATTAACTAATTATTACAAAACAAATTGAAATAGCTAAACGCGTTAACTATTAAAGTACAAAACAAAGCATAAGCTAGCTATCTAAGCATGGCAGCTAAGGAAAGCAATAAAGCAGGAGCCTCGAGGCGAGGAGAATGCATGCATGCCCGGTTGCTCCGTTCAGAAATCCAACGCGATGCCCCGACTTGCCTCTATTTGCAATTGTTTCCAGAACACGGCACAAAGCTCCAGAAAGCTGAAATTCCACCAAGGGAACCTGTGGGAGGGCTGCCGACCAGTTGTTGAGGAAGGAGACCACCTGCCAACCACTTTCTGTGCTAAAAACCAGAAAAAGTGGTCGGCCAACTAGTAATACTGGTCGGCTGACCAGTTGTTGCTGGTGAATTCCAATTTGCTGCAACAGAGAGCAAGAAAGGGCATGGCAATGTATTTGCAAGATATGTGTGCACAACCACCCTCCCTATCATGTCATGAGCTCAAGGGAGTGTGGTTCTCGACCCTCAGGCCACCATTCGCGCATTTCAATGAATGATGGCCGAGAGGCAAAGTTGCACGATTCAATGTAAAATAAATGCACAAGTAAACACATAAGGCCTAAAACTCTATCATGCTTGATCAAGAGCGTCAGCGACCGAGAATTAAGGCACGTTTCATCACTTCAAGTATGAAACGTCCTTCGTTTCCCGGGTTTGGACTAACATCTATTCCAAACAAATGCAACACATAACATGGCATACACAATGTGACTCGCGCATGCAAACATGCAATACAACATGAGCAACCTAACAAGGCTAATGGCATGCAAACAATGCTAATGCATGCATGCACAATGCAATGCTACAAGGGCAACTTAGCAATGTTAGGAACATGCATACTCAATGCAAAGAAACAACTTGGCATGCACAATGCAAATAACCACATGGCATGCACAATGCAATGTAAGATGGCATACTTAATGCAATGAACAATAAGCATGCAAACAACACGTAAATAAACATTCTAAATGGACTTAAACCAAAAGCTCAGTCATGCCCAAATCAGTAGCCATAACACCAAAACAAAGGCACAAAATACAAAGCATGCATGCACAATGCATTGGCCAGCCAAGTAGGCCTAAGAGCACAACCCTCAAGAAGGCTCAAGGAGTGATAAATGCGGAAGTGTAACAATACTAAATGCACTGAGATTAAGTAAGAAATTATGCCAAATCATTCAAACAACACAAGTATGGCATGGTAGGGTCCTTAAAGCATGAAGCTATCAAAGAAGACTACGAATCAGGCATGCAATATATGGCACAAATGCATGAACCAAACATGGACAGAGCTTAAGTAGGTCAAAACGAGGACCTAAACATGCTGAGATAGGGATTCAAAAACCTAGGCATGCAAGCATACAAGCTAAGCCATAAACTAGGCAACAATCTACAACACTCTAAGGCACTTAAAGAGTGAATGAAGTGGGAACATGGCAATGCTATAAGCTCTGAAATGAAGTATTAAATGATGCCAAATCATCTAAATATCTCAAAGATAGCATGCGTAAGTCAACAAAACACAAAGCTAGCAAGGCCAATTGCACTACAGCTATACAAAACATGAAAGATATGGCAAAGGAAACCTAAAACAGTCCTAGAACATGTCAAAATGATACTAAAACTTCCATGGAAGGAAGCCAAAATAAGCTAGCATGAAGGGCATAAGGCATGATGCATACAAGGCAAATAAGGTGGATTACACTACACCTATTAAGACCAAGCGTGGGATCACTTAGCCAACAAAAATCGGAGTTATATCATGGCAAGATAACCCCAAAAACACATTGAAATGATGGCTCGCAAGCTAAGGCATGAAGGCATATGCAATGATTCATGTTAAGGCATAAAGGGACAAACCCTCCAATGCATTGAATGAGTGATAAATGCAAGTGCATGAGCATGAAACATGGACTGAAATCACATAAAAAAATGATACCAAATCATTCAAATAGTCCAAGTAAAGCATGCTAATGGACTTGATGCACAAAGCTAACAAGCTAGATTGAACCATGGCTATACAAAGCAAGTCATGCACGGCCAAAACAACACAAATCAGAGCTTAGTCATGTTAAAACATGGACAAAAGCTTCTTAGAGTTAAGCCAAGAGCATCCTAGAATGACATGTTAAAGCATGATGCATGTTAGGCTATTTCATGGAATTGCACTACAAGTGCATGGAGCAAGCAAGGGCCAACCTAACCAAACCCTAACAGACATATGACATGGTAAAACAACACCAAAAACATGCTGAAATGGAAAAAAAAAGCTAGAATGACATGCTACTTCATGAAGCATACAAGACTAGTTTATGAAATTTACACTATAAGTGTGTAAGGCATGCAAGAGCCAACTAAACCAACCCAAAAAAGATCTAAGGCATGTTAAAATAACACCAAAAATCTACTGAGATGGCCCCAAAACATGCTAGAAAGACATGCTACCTCAAAAGGCATACAAGGCTAGTTTGCAAAATTTACACTACAAGTGTATTAAGCATGCAAGGGGTGACCAAATCAAGCCAAAATAGATTTATGGAAGGTCCTAAAAGTCACCAAAAAGTGCTTGAACTAAGCTTAAAAGAAGGAGAAATACATGCTCTTTTGATGAGCCATCAACACAAGTAAACAAGAGAAGAGGAGGGGGGACAACCCCGCCTATTTAGGGCCTCAAAACCACATTTCTACCACTAAAAATCCACTGGATTTCAGTGGTTAAAAGGCCAAACAAAGATGGTTTGAAAGGTGTTGAAAGATGTACAAAAGGCCTCACAAGCCAAGGAACAAAAGGAAGGAACACCCCCTAGCCAAACAAGGCTTAAACCACCACTCTGAGGACTGAAAAATAGATTTTTTTTCAGTTCAAAACCAAGCCAAAAACAGTTTGAAAGGATGGTAAAACAAGCATGCAAAGTTGGCCAAGATAGTGTACAAAAATGAGCTTAAAAGAGGGAGATGCTTACCCTTGAAGCACAGCTGCAAAATAGCCAAGATTCTGAGCTAAAACCAACTTCTAGGACTCAAAGGAGGCTCCGAGGAATCTCAGCCCAATGGTGAACAAGTTTGATCAAGGATGCTTAGGCAAATGAGAGATATATCTCCAAGTATATCTCTTGTATGCACACAAGGCCAAGAGGGAGAGCCAACTAGAAAGAAAAGCTGAATTTTAGCTCTAGAACTTCTAGAGAGAGAGAACTTTTTTAGAGAGAGAGGCTCCCAAAATCGCTTCAATCTTTTTCTCTTGCAAAATGAGTGAAAAGCCTTATATATAGCAATATACAAGAGTTGGTTCAAAATATCTGAGTTTAGAAATATCTGGAGCAATGCACAACAGCTGGAGGGAAAAGATCTTCGAAAAATCTGAGTTTGGGACCTGCAAACCACTTTTCTGGTCGGCTGACCACTTTTCTGGTCGGCCAGCTACTTTTTCTGGTCGGCAGGAAAATTCAGCCTTCCAGGTCCAACTTCAAATGGGCATAACTCCTTCATTTGGACTCCTTTTCAGGTCATTCTTGTGTCCAAATTGAAGCCCCGGAAGTACGCTTTCCAATGGTGGAAGCCTTGCATCAAAATTCCAACTGTGTAAAAGCTTATGCCTATTTTGGTGAAGCTGCTCAGTTTCGATCCTTCCCGGATTCATGCCGAACTTCTCCCAAACTAGTTTTCTTCTCTCTTTTCTCATTTTCTTCAACTCCAAACCCCTCAGAAAGGTGTTTTCAAAGATTTTTCAAAGATTTCATCTCTCTTTCATTCATTTCCACTTTGTCCTTGCTCGGTTTACCAAAAAGTGCAATGTTTAACGAAATGCAAGCCTCGGAACATCGTAGGAACTTTGTTTCAAAAATGTTTTGAAAGAGAGGGTTTTAAGGTCTAAAAACCATTCAAAATAGCTTTGGTCCAAAATAGGATGTGAGGTTAGGATTTGACTCTCTCTCCTTGCCGAAGAAACTGAACCTTTGCCCTGCACACCTTTCAACACCAACTAAACCATCAGTAGTGCCCAAGTCTTAAGGGCGGTCAAAAATGGGGTGTCTACAGTCCTGAGTCGTGGGCTGGACCCTCTTGTTGGCCCATCAATATTAGTAGTCCCCCATTTCCAAGTGCAGCTTTAGTCCAACGAAGGGAATAGGAAAGGTGGAGGGAGTCCCCCAAGCCCACGTAGAAGCAGGGGTGGGGTAGAAGGGGGGATGGTGGAATAGAGATGAAAGACCGAGCGACCGTAGAGGAGGGGGCCGAGAGGAATGAACATTCGGCAAGAACGGCCGACCGTAAGGAGGGTTGACCACGAAAGTGGCCAAGCGGGATGAACGACCGTGAGGAGGGCTGACCCCGAAGGTGGCCAAGTGGGATGACCGACCGGGAGGAGGGTCAACTGTGAAGGTGGCTGAGCAGGATGACTGACCGTAAGGAGGGCCGATCGTGAAGGGGGCCGAGCGGGATGACCAACCAGGAGTAGGACCGACCGTGAAGATGGCCGAGCTGGATGGCCGACCGTGACGAAGGCCGATCGCGAAGGTGGCAGAGTGAGATGACCGACCGAGAGGAGGGCTGACCGCGAAGGTGGCCAAGCAGGATGGCGCTAGAAGGAGGATCGAAAATTTAGTGACAGCGTACAGGGCTCGAAAAGCGAGTAAGCACGGGACGATGTGAAAATGAATAGACGGGGGAGAGGAAAGAGAATTAGTAGAGAGAGGGAGGGATTGTAGTCATGCACGTGGTGCGATGTGAGGCCGCAGATAGGAAATACGAATCGATAGGAGGAGGTGAAGGGGCTAGTGGTGGGGATGTAGGAAAAGGCAGGGGTTTGTAATTATTTGTCAAATTTCAAACTGGTGAATTTTAACCTCGATCCTTGGAACACAAGCAAACCCTGGGCATTTGGACTGGTGCCATTTACTTACCTTATTACGAAGAATCAACACATTCCAGACTTTAGCTCTTACATCTTGGTGGACTCTCCCCTCTTTCACATCGCCGATTTCCTCGCCCCCGCAACCAAGGCAATATACAGAAACATGAAGGAGATGGCACAAGACAATGCACCGGCGATGACATCAGATGCATTAGGGGATGATGACAAAGTGGCACTGGCGGAGCAATATAGAGTACAGAGGCGTGAAGAGAAGGTTGTGGAGCAGGCAGTGTGACCCTCTCCAAGGACAATAATGGCGGCGGTCCAGCCGATTAGCTAAGTGGCGCCAGACCACTGACATACCAAGGCTGACAAATTCACGCTAACGGTAAAGGATCTAGAGGAACTATGGAGCAGATACCAGATTCCGGCAGAGGTAGAGTTGAGAGTGCCCACGGTGAAGGAGAAGGCTTCTGATGCACGGCCAATGGAGTTTGCTCTATATGAAAAAGCGCTGTGGAGGGGTCTGAGGCTGCCCCTCCCATAGCCAGTGGTCGATGCGCTAAATCACCTGGAGGTGGCCCCAAGACAACTAATGTTGAACGCGTGGAAGATTTTATTTGCATGCGCAATCACGTGGCCACGGGCAACTGGAGGAAAGAGAATGACAGTGGACAAATTTTTCTCATACTACAAGGCGTCAGGGCAACAGGAGACATGGGTGACCTTACAAGCCATAGCAGGAAGGGGATTAGTGGCAAGACTACCCTCGTCAGTGAAGGGCTAGGGGCCAAAGTGGTTTTTTGTGTCGACGAGCGGAGGAAGAGAAGTGCGCACAATTTGGAAAGTCCCCACCAAGTCGTTAGAGCCAAAGTTAGATGTTGAGGTAGAGACGAGGGTCAAACAGGTGAAGGAGGGGCTAAAGTGGGACGACTTCGTCCAGTCCTTAGCCTTGTTCGCCCTGAATCTGTGGCCACAACCAGCCAAAGGAGATCCGTTGCCAGAGGGGATGGAGGCAAAGAGGAAAGCTCAGGAAACAGAGGACTAGAGAGCTTTGTTAATGGCAGATAAATATAAGGAAAAACGATTGGGCCTTGAGCCTAAGCTGGTTGTGAAGAGGTCGGTCCAACCACGCTCCAAGACCTTGGGAGAGAAGGACTTGACCGACTTTGTGCCCTTGCAAGCGCCAGTGGATCCACTAAAAGAGAGAAGCAAGAGGGAGATGGAGTCGGTGTTGAAGAAAAGGAAGAAGAGGAAGGTGGCTTCGGAAGGAAGTGAGGGAGGACCGGTGTTGAAGAAGGAGAAAGAGGGGGTGGTGGAGTTGCCTCCAGAGGTAGAAGAGGGGGAGACCAGGGTTAATATGGAGGCGGAGGAAGGTTTGGACAAGTTCCCAAGTAACCAAGTGGTGAACGAAGTAGACGAGCAACAAGGGTTGGCAAAAGCCAACTGGTCGGTAGACCTACCCTCCAAGGACATGCCCTTACAAGAAGTGCCCCTAAGTCAAGAGATACGGAGAGAGTGGGCGAGCGGAGCAGAGACGAGTGCCACGCTACGGACCGCCACGTATCATGTTCGCGCGGTGGTTAGCTACTTGGCGGGTGATAGGGGCGAAGCCAGGGTTGCCGCAGACTGTCTATTGGTGGTTGTTGAGGAAGTGGTTGTGCAGAATATGGCACAATTTATGGAGGTCAACCTCATGAGAGGGTTCTGTTCAGCATAAATGGAAGCAGCGACCCTAGCAGCGGTCCTACTGGGCAAAGCAGTGGGGGCGAAGGTGGAAACGGAGCTACTGAAGGCCCAGTTGGAAGGGGTGCAGACGCAATTGCGAAACTTAAGGATGGAAATGGCTGGCTGGAGAAAGGCAGCACGGAACGCCTGCGCAAAGGGATTGGCCTATGCTCAGAGGGCAAAAAAGATAGAGGTATTGGCAGGGGTGCAGAGTTACTTGACTGAGCGCGCCAGCGTAAGCCAGGCTGAGGTCACCTCCAAGCTGTCAGTCACCAAGTCTGAACTTGAAGTGGACCGCCACAAGGTGGTATCACTAGAGTTTGAGCTGGCGAGCAAGCAGACTGTAGACACCCCATTTTTTAGTCAAATGTATGAAGAACTCATCCTCCATATTTGTGCTATATTGAGTCAAAAAGTGTGTTTTCTTCATACATTTGCACTAAGACACCAAGTCAAACACCTTCACTTTGGAGCTGAGGTCCCTTGGAGCTTGGTTTGAGGTCTTAGGACTGGTTTTAGCTCAGAGAAGTTGCTGTCTTGCTGTGGTTCTTCAAAGGTAAGCATATACCCTTTTTAAGCTTTGTCTTGATTAATAGCTTGACCACTTTTGCATGCTACTTTAAGGCTGGTTTTAGCCTCTTTAAACTCTGATTTTAAGGCTTTAAATTGTTGGTTTGAATCTTATATGGTTAGGGGGTGATTCCCCCCACCCCCTTTGGCTCTTTGGCTTGTTAAACCTTTTGAGCCGCCTTTCTTGGTTTTGAATCACCCCTTGATTGGACTTTTTACCACTGAAACTCAGAGGAATTTTAGTGGTGAAAAGTTGTTCTTGTGGTCCAAAATAGGAGGGGGTGGTCCGCTCTCCACTTGTCTTGCTTGCATGCCTTGTTGGCCTCATACTTGAGCATGCTTTTCTACTCTCTTATGACTTAGCTCAAGCATGGTTTTGTGACTTTTTGGACCTTCCATAACTCTGTTTTTGGTTGGTTTGGTCATTAGTTGCTTGCATCTTATACTTGTAGTGTAATCCTACTTGTTGACCTAACATGCTTCATGCTTTATGCCTATTACCCTGGCTTGTGTTAACTCTATCTTAGCATTTCTTTGCCATTATTTTAGCATGCCTTAACTCTGTTTTGAGTGGTCTTGGCCATGTGAGACTTGTTGTGCATGGTTGTAGTGTAAAGGCCCTTGACTAGTTTTAAGTTTCAAAGCCTCTTGCATGCTTTACTCGTGGTGTTTGCATACCTTAGCCTCATTTCTCACATGATTTCAGTGTGTATAGTGTAATCACACTCTCATATGTTCTACTCTTTCAATGCTTTTGAGAGATGTGCCTTATGCCTTGTTTATGAGCCAATACGTATGCATGTTTGTCTAAGCTTTTGGGCTATCATTTCAGCATGTTTTGGCCTTTGATTTGGCATGGTTGAGCTCTGTCCAGAGCTGGTTTGGTTGTTTAGGCTATGTATTGCATGCCTCTTGTGTAAAGCCCTTAACTAGCCTTATGCTTTAGGCCTCCCTCTAACATGCTATACTTGTGATATTTGCATGATATGCCATCATTTGACATGTAATTTCAGAGCATGTAGCCTTGTCATACTCTCATATATATCGCTCTCTAATTATGTTTAAGAGTTGTGCCTCAAGTCTTGTTGATGAGCCAATGCATGAACATCATTTTCTTGCCTTTCATGCTATCATTTTAGAGCATTTTGGCCACTGTTTTGGCATGCATAAGGTCTATTTAGGGCTTGTTTAGTCCATTGAGCATTGTATTGTATAGTCCTAGTGTTGTGTACTTCACTAGCTTTAATGCTTAAGTCTTCTAGCATGTCATGCATGTGTTGTTTGTGTGTTAGAGTCTTGTTCATGCCACTTTAGCATTGAAATTCTGCCATCTCCCTCATTTCTCCACTTTTGATTCATTTTGAGGGTTGGTTTACCATGTGCTTGTGTTTAATGCTTGGGATTGAGGCTTACGCTTGAAAGGCATAGTTTCTCCTATGCCTTAAACCATTCTTTTGGTTGACCTCCTCTCCTTAGAGGACATGCACATTAGACTTAATCAATTAAGAAATTGTTTGGTAATGTAAATGAGTAAACAAGAAATGAGTAAAGTAAAACATGCCAAGATAACACATGTGTGTTGCATTGTATGTGTTTGGATTGCACGTTAATCCAAACACGAGGAATGTGGCACGTTTCATATTCAAAGTGATGAAACGTGCCACATTTTCTCAGTCGCCAACACCCTTGATGATACATGATAGGGTGGAGGCTCTTCGAGTCTTATGTGCGCATTCTTTAACATAGTGTGAGCTTGGCTCTTTGGCCATCACGCATCGAGAAGCGTGGTTGGTGGCTTGAGAGCCGAGTACTACGCTCCTTTGAGCTTGAGAAATGATAAGGAGAGTGGTTACACATTGTAACATGCCCGGGGGGTACCCGCGCGCGTTAAACAGTTCGGACTCCCGAGATCTCTTTGATCTCAAGTTTCACGAGTGCAATGTGAAACGTAGATGAGAGTCCAGATTTGGCAACTTTTATTGAAAATCCATTTTATTGCAATTTTGTCAAAAATGGACTGCGTCATCAGATCTCAGAGTCGCCACCTAATATTTTGGGAAATTAGGAAACCCATGACTCGGTGCCAAAGGCCACTGTTCGTCGTAACCAAGGATGCTTGGCTCGGAACCTTAGGTATGAGAGGGGAAGGTCAATAATGAGCACCCCCGCTCACCCGATCAAAAGATCGGCCTCTACTAAACCATGATATGACTTTTATTTTCTTTATATGTTCATGTTATGATTATTTTAGTAAATCCTAAAATTTACTATGTGAAGCATACAAATATAGACTAGTTTGCTCAAATTGGAACAATTCAACTTCATGTTTGTTTTCCGAAAAGGGTTTGATTTTGCCACCATCAAGTGGGCTTAACGCGTACATTCATTGAATCATTCCAATTCAGGCAACAAGCCTTCATCCACAGGCATTCAAACAGTTTATCACTTAAGCAAATAGCCGCATGGTAGGATGCTAAACATAATAAGAAAATCACACACAAATGGGATGCTAAAGCATAAAAACTCACAGATTTACCGACGTCCCTCGAACAACTACAAAACAAAAGTTAGTAAAATATGCATGATCTTATATACAGAATCCTAATGCAATTCACTCACGAGATGCACTAAAGATTTGGCTTCTAGAATATGGCATGTGAAACATTGCAAAACACGAGGTAGCGCACAAAATCATGGGATAATCAATTGAAGCACAAAGATGCAAATTTAGCCAAATCTTAATGCATGGAATATGGATGTAAAGCATGGATATGCATGGCATGTCAGATATATACATACACACAGTTAGGGAAAGCGATAAAGAATGGGATAGAAGGAAGCGGGGTAGGGGAATTATTACAATACTTGAATTATTACAAATCCGAATGAGGGAGAGAGGAGAGAAAAATAAAATAAAATAAAACCTCACAAAACACTCAAAATAAAAATAAAATAAAATAACTTCATCACTGGCACATGGATCATATGTCTTCAAGCTATTAGGTCACCTTTTCTCTCTCTAAGCCGAGAGAGAGAGAGAGAGAGAGAGAGAGAGAGCAACCCGTGTCTATTGTTTGCAAAGCGAGGTGTATCAGTGTATGTCAAGTGTGCCTGCCGTGGGTCTGCTAGAGAGAGAAGAGAGAGTGTAGCCGTGTGCATGTGGGTTTGGTGAGGTGGTGGTGTAGGTGCATGATATGTTAGCCGAGAGAGAGAGGCAAGCTGGGTTGGTGTGAAGATCAGTCCGTGTGTGAGGTGTGCCGATGTGTGAATGGTGAAGTGTGTGTGTGACTGTTAGCCGATGTATGAATGGTGAAGTGTGTGGTGTATCAGTGATCTGTCGAGAGGGAGAGTGCATTTGGTGGGTGTGTGCTCTTCGTTCTCGCTCTACCCGTGTGTATGTGTAGGATGGCAGTGGTGGTGCTGGATGGTGGTGTGTATATGAATGGTGTATGGGTGAAGCCGTGAGTGAGGGAGGGAGAGAGACCCGAGAGAGATTGAGGGAGAGAGAGCCCGAGAGTGACTTCGGTTTCCCCCTCCCAGCTGCTGATCATGGTGGGTTGGTGCCGATGGTGGCAATGGAGCCGTGAGGTGAGAGAGAAGAGAGAGAGAGAGGTTGGTCCTCCTCTCCTCCTCCATGTGTGTGTGTGTGTGTGCGTATGAGAGTGGTGTGTTGGGTCTCATGCATGGTGTCTGCCAAGGGTGGTGAGTGGGTTTGTATCAGTGAAGTCGTGTGTGCATGGTGAAGTGGTAGGTGTGCTGGGTCTCGGCTACAGTGGTGGTGGGTGTGGAGTGCTGTGTTGGGTGTGGAGTGCTCGGTTTGGGTGTGTGTTGAGTGGGTGAGTGTGTTGAGTGGGTGATGGGTGTATGTGAGTTGTGGCTTGGGAAGAGAAGATAGAGCTAGTGTGTGTGATGTTCATGGTGGAGCCGTGTGTGGCTGGTGTTGGGGTGGTGCCATGCATGTTGGGTTTGCTTGGTTAGAGAGAGAGAGAGAGTGAGGTGGCTGGGTTTAGTGAATGATCATGGTTCTGGTGTGTGAGAGTGAGAAGAGAGAGAGAGAGGGTGGAGCTGTGTGTGCATGTGAGGGGTGGTGAGGTGAGTGCAGGTTGTGGTGAGGTGGCTGGGTTGAGAGAAAGTCTCCATGGTGAGTCTCTCATCCCCTCTCCATATCTCCCTTGCTAAACCCGTGTAGCAGCCGAGAGTCCCCCCTGGTGTTGTGCCTCTCGAGTCAGTATATACCATGTCTCTTTTCTTTATTTTTCAGTGTTGTGCATGTCGAGTCAGTATACACCATGTCTCTTTTCTTTATTTTTCAGTGTTGTGCATGTCGAGTCAGTATACACCATGTTTCTTTTCTTTATTTTTCTTTTTGTTTCCTTCCACCTCCCCATTACCCATGTGCATGCATCTCCTTACAACCTTTTCTCTCTAAACCAACCAAAACAAATCACCCATGATCCCACTCCTCCGAATTTCTTTCTGCAAAAATTCTCTTCCCACCAAAATAAACATAATCATGCCATACACCATATTCACCACTTCTCTTTTTTTATTATATATATTTTTTATTTTTTATTTTCTTTTGTTTTTAAAAATAGTTCAATTAGAAAACACACTTAAAAGATATGCACACACCTAATTTAATACACACACATAAAATGATAAAACACACATAAAATTATAAAACACTACAAATTATCAAAATATTAGCGATGGCCAAATGGGTGAGGTTTGGAATTTGAAATTTCAATTTGATTTTTTTTTTTTTTTTTTTTTTTTTGGTGAGGGTGGTCAAAAATAAAATGCCCAAGTCTTAGGGCCGGTCAAAATGGGGTGTCTACACACATACATTTCCATGCAAATGCATTGTTGTGCCTTTGTTGACCTCTGTTGCAGCAAAGTTGGGATTCTGGAAAGGAAAGTGGCCGGCCGGCCACTTGCACTAGCCTGCCGACCACTTGTACTGGCCGGCCGGCTAGTTGAGGTAGCCTGCCAACCAGTTAAGGTGGCCGGCCGGCCATCTATGGCAAAATTTTCCAAAATGCTCCTGTTTTGGGACAGATGGAACCTGAAGGTGTGTTTGGTGCTATGAGGTCACCGCGAGTGCAAACAGAGGCAACTCATGGCAAGGCAGTGCATTTTCGGGCGAAGCAAACCGAGCATGCATCTATCCCTTGCCCTCGAGGCCATTTTAACTGCTTTACTTAGTAAATTTGCCGGTTTTGCAATTAATTAGTTAATGTGCTTAGCTAATTTAATTCATCTTTGTAATATTCTAATTAGCTTAGCATAGCTAGTTTTCAATTCGATTTGTAATTAATTAGCTTAGCATAGTTAATTAATTAGTTTGTAATAAGTAGCTTAGCTTAGAGTAGTTTAGTCTATTTATTCGGACCCTCCTTCACGAGGGCGTGTTGTTGTAATAAGGATGCGTGCGTATGTGCATGTCTTCCAACCCCCATTTATTTCCCCCTTTTACTTATCAGCTTTTGATGGTTAGTTTAGGTCATGTTTCAATTAGCATACCTCATGCTATGCATGCGTGCATCATTCATTTGTCTTACATGCACCGAGGCTCGACGCATCATTCAAACTGCATTGTATTTCAATACTTACTTGAATACGTGTTTAACAGCATATTATCAAGTGTTGCATTCATATGCCATCTTAGATAGCCGAGCCTATTTAGTTGCATTTTGCATGTGTTGCATTAGGCATTGTTAACATAGTTAGGATCATGCATATTTCTAACTAGTTTCCTGTTTTGGCTCGGAGTACACTGTAAGTGTTTACGCTTTAGCATCTTGCATGAGTGTAAGTGTTGCCATGTTAGCATGCTTGCCATGAGGCTATTTGCTTACTTGCTTAACTGCATGAATGCCTGTGGATGAAGGCTTCATTGCTTGAATTGAGACAATTCATCAAATGTGCGTTTTAAGCCCACTTGAGGGTGGCAAATCCGCACTTTAACCTCCTTGCGAGTAGCACTTTCAAACCATTTTCGAAAAAAAAACATGAATTGTTTTGTTCCAATTCTTGTGATTGAGTCTATACTTGTGTGTTGTGCGCATCACATAGTAAGTTAGTTTAACAACCGGAATAAGAACACGTGTGTTTATAAAAACAACATATCATGTTTAGTAGAGGCCGATCTTTGATCGGGTGAGCTGGGGTGCTCATTTCAGGACCTTCCCCTCTCGTACCCAAGTTCCCGAGCCGAGGCAACTTTGGTGACGATGGACACGTGGCCTTAGGCACGAGTCAGGGTTTCCTAAATTTCCCAAAATAAAATATTTAGGTGGCGACTCTGTAATCTAGCAAAGTAGTCCATGTTTGGCACTTTTTGATTAAAAATTGATTTTTCAAAACCAATTGCCTCATTTGGACTCTTTGGTGATTTATCAGTCTTACATTGCACTTTGTGAAATTAGATTCAGAACCGTGACAGGAGTCCGAACTGTAGTAGCTAGAACCCAATTTGCGCCCTCTCCGAAAGGGGGGTGCGCGAAGTGAGTTCGAGCGATCTACAGTTTCTGGCGACTCCGCTGGGGATTTAGAGAACTTGACTTGAACATTATGATATGTTGTTTTGTTTACACTTATGTGTTTCTTTGCATTGCATTTGCATTGGTGCACTTAAGTCACAGTGTTTTCCATCTGTTATTCCTGAACGGTTTGCCGGAGGCTTGCTCGGAAAAACGTGCCATAAGGCTGACCGGTTACGGGCTCTGCCACGATGGGAACACAAACCTTGGTTTTGCCGAGGCACCCTTTTTGACCATTTGACCTGGATGCATATCGGAAGCCCTAGAGACCATTCCAAACTAGGACAGGTTGCTCACCCGAATGCAGGATTCTATGAAACCGCATGCGTGCGTAGTGAACCCCTAGTTCCTAATGAAACTAGGATAGGGTAACCTTACCCCTTCATAGGGGCGTTTTGGCTCTCTTTAATTGGTATGTGCTTTACAGTGAAACAGTATAGGGATGTGCATATCAGTTGCCAAGTTGGTATCTGTTTTGGGGCAGAATTCAGCAAATAGTACAGTCATTCAGCTGTGCTCATATCTGTTCTAGTGAAACCAGGCTGAGAGGCTGTTTGTTTTCTCGTTTGTAAGGTGGTCCTGGAACCATAGCTTCAGAAGGCTCTGATTTCCCCCAAGTACATTGGACTTGTGTTGATAGACTTTGTCAGGTCAGAGATTTAGTTCAAGGGCAACCAGTGTTTCCTTCGCTAGAGGCAAGGCAAAGAAAGACCAGTCAGGGCTCACCGGTTCAACTAATCCGACAGTCACCAGTCGTATCGCCTTTGTTCAAACTCAGCAGCCCATGATGGCACAAAGTTCGGAAGAAGTTGTGGCCACGATAGCGGCATTAAACCAGGGAATCGCCATGCAAAATGAGACCAATGTTGAAATGCAACGCCCATTTGGGGCACCTACCACACATCCAGTCTCGGGAACCCAGCTGAACTTTGACCCACTTCCGCCAGCTGAAGATTTGCAAGGTCCGGATCCCCGAGAAGGGTTGGCTCAAGCTTGAGTTTTCAGACCCCAGGTGCAGCCTAATGAGAGGCTTTATCCCCTTGGTATTAATGAGCTCGACCCGACCTCATTAAAAATTGTAAACCTTGAGAAGCAATTCAAAAAGGTACAGGGCCTTAACTCCATTCCCGACATTGAGGATGGGTACACCGAAGCTACCATACGACTCCTAGACAAATTCAAAATGCCACATATTGACTGTTTCAACGGGTCTGGGGATCCTATGGTACACATCCGGCTTTTCTTGGATATCCTGAAACCAATGGGTCTGACTAAGCCGCAGAAATTCTCTCTGTATGGAAGAACTCTGTCGGGTGCAGCTGCCACTTGGTACGCTGAAGTAGAGGATACAGTGAAGCAAAACTAGGAAAAGTTGGCTGAGGCCTTTGCTGATCAGTATTCTTACAATATCCAACTTGAAATGACCATGCAAGAGCTTGAAGCAACCCACCAGAATCCTAAAGAGCCTTTTGTGGAATTTGTTGCAAGGTGGAGAGCAAAGGCAGCACATATGACAGATCGCCCTTCTGAGAGGGATCAAGTGTGGATAGTGGTGCAGAACCTTGAGCCTAATATGCTGCAAAAGTTAATAGTTGTTCCACTATTCACTTTCAAAAGTTTGCATAACTTGGGGGTTCAAATTGAGAATGCGTTCAATAGAGGGATTATTCCCAGAACAAGTGAACCAGTAAGGAGGGTTTTTTCCGGGAGTGCCAATGCTAGCGGTAGCACTGTTCCCAAACCCACTAAAAGCAATACAGTTGCTACAGCCGACCCTTTTGCCAAATCAAGCCTACGAACAGCCAGCCTAGCCCGAGCTCAAGGCAGAACTTTCACCCCCCCTCTATATGAGCCTAACCAGCGCACTTGAAATCTTGAGGGAAAGAGGGTATCTCAAACCCCTTGCTCCTTAACCTCTGACTGACCCACTCCCTGCCAGGCATAACCCCACGAAATACTGTGTGTATCATCAGCAGCACGGCCATGGCACCAATTGTTGCTACCGCCTTCGTCATGAGGTCCAAAATCTCATTGACAACCGAACGATAGCTCCACCTCAAGATCCCAACGACCAAGTACCTCATTCACATCTCAACCTCGTCCATACACTGCCGCCCAGCTACAACCCTAGTATATACACCCTAACCCATCTGCCCAAGCCTGAGGTGTTTATTCCAGAAAGCATCGACTTATGTATGATGGATGTACTTGAACCCCAATCATCTCAAACCTGTGAACCCACTACTTCTGAGTTGACGAGCATGTTTGAAGATCTTCAGAGAACGGTGGCAGATCTGGCCTTTGGGATATTGGCTCCATCATCGACCACATCACATGCCAGAACTTTCATGCCAAAAGGCTCTCCAATCTTGGGGCAAGCTGCAATTGAAAATAGCCAACCTGAAGCCATCTCAGATTTGGGTGGTGGCATATCGACGACAACTGGGCTCCGCTCTGATATAGCGACCCAATCCCTTGGCAAAGTGGAGGCAAATGGTAAGGACAAGGTGGGGGCAGGCACTGGTCCCCATGAACACCTTCTGTGGGCTGTTGAGGCTTTGAAGACTGAAGGACTGAACAAACAGCAAGTTCTCGCAGTTGTTGCAAAGACTGTGGATGACACTTTCGCCACTCAAGTTGGGGGGAGTTTGAATCAAGGGGCAAGTCGGGAAAGGGGATGTTGTACTAGAAACATTCCTTTCAGCTCCAATTCTACACTCAGAAGAGATCATCAAACCCAGTCAGCACCTGCCGACCCTTTTGCTGGTACATCCACAACTCCATAAACCTTGAAGTACCAACCCTGAGGCCAGAGGGTCTTCAATCCTCTCTACATGACTTTGTCCAAAGCTCTTCCAATCCTTATAGGACAAGGCCACCTCAAACCCCTTGAGCCGCGGCCTCTCCCGGATCCCCTTCCAGCCAAGCATGATGCTACCAAGTACTGTGCCTTCCATCAACAAACCGGCCATGACACTAACATGTGTTATTGTCTTCGCCACGAAATACAAGATCTGATTGATAACAAGGTCATCGTCGCGCCGGGTCCTGCAAAGTCTATCGACACTGGATCAGTGAACTTGGGGGATAATGTGACGACGTGATCGAGGGATGAATCACCTACTGTTGGCGCTCATTTTTATTCCAGATATGGAGATGGCACGTACTGTTTTGAGCAATTTGAAAATGTTGTTTGTTCTACTTTCTGACTTGGGTATCGAGTCAGTTTTGTTGTGTTGTTTTGAGTCAGTCTTTTTGTACTGAGTCAGTCGAGTCTGTCGTGTTGTATCCAGTCTGTCGTGTTGTATCCAGTCAGTCCTGTTGTGTTAGAGTCAGGTGATTTCGAGGGTGTTACCTCGAACATCACTTTCTTGTTTTGTGTTTGTCTTTTACACCCTTTGTTTTATGTCTGTTTCTGCCTTGGAGCCAGTTGTGCCAGAAGATCTAAATGAAACGGCAGAGATTTTCACCTACTTTTTCTATGCCTTAAAGTCATTGCATTGACCTAAGTTTTTCAAAACTTTTCTAACACTGTGATGAAAACAAAGAGGAAGGAATTCCTCGGGATTTGTAAAAATTTGATCAATTGAGAGAAAGAGAGGCATGCTAAGCCCTTAATGAATGAGATCATGTTTGTTAATGTGAGTACTGGGAAAGATCCTGGCCTGATCCAGATTGGTTCTGCATTGTCTTCAGCGTGAGCGACTAGTCGCTTTCTTAAAAGATTTCAAAAAATGTTTTGCGTGGTCCTGCGAAGACATGCGTGGAATCGCTCTTGAGATTGTGCAGCATAGGATCAATCTTGGCCTCAAGACTCGACCCCTTTTGCTTTCAAACCTTGAATTTTAACTCAGAATGTTCAACGATCAAACCATAATATAAGGCTTGTACGGCCAGATTTGAAGCAGCCCTCAAACTAGGGGTAAGAAAGTCAAATCAATAAGGTCGTATGATATCAAATGAGGCCCGCCAGGCCAGATTTGAAGCAGCCCTTGAACTAAGGGCAAGAAAGTCAGATCAATAAGGTCGTATGACATCAAAGGAGGCCCGCCAGGCCAGATTTGAAGCAGCCCTTGAACCAGGGGCAAAAATGTCAGATGTGCTCAAAGATTCAAAGGATAGGTCATTCTGCAAACCAATGAAGACTAGCAAGAAAGCCAAATTCCAGAATTTGAAAGAAAAAAGTATTGTTGAAGGGCAACCGAGTTCCTATCCACAACACTAGGCACAAATTCAGCCCCCGTTGGATGGACTCCTACATCATCGACGAACAGCAACCATTCCCCTGGATTCAAATGGCTTCGAGATTTCAAACCATTCAACATGGACAAAGCTAAACTTTTTTATCCTTGAGAGGCTCGCTGGGCCGAAAACCCAGAAGGGCGACCCAGGCAAAAGTTAGAGCAAAGAATAAGAAAAAAGAACAAAAATGAAAAAAGAAAAGAAGAAAAATGGAAAAGAACAAAAGAAGAAAAGAAAAGAAAAGAAGAACAAATGAAAAGAAAAGAAAAACAGAGCTCGCAAGGTCAAAAACCCAGAAGGGCGGCCTTGGCAAAAGTTAGAGCGCAAAAGGAGAGTGTCAACACCCGAGTGAACCTCAACCCCGAACTACGTAAGGCTTGATTCCCATCTGTGGGATATGTAGGCAACTTCATTCTGAAGTCCAGCCGTAAACACTTCAAATTCAACTGTCCTGTCCATGAGATTGAACGGGTCATCTTTGTCGTTTCTGTATCCAAGAGTTCGGTTGTGATCTTCACTCTGAGAGTTGGTTACAGTGTGTTGCGGTGCTATGCAAACTAGGGGCAATTTTCCATTGCGATATAGTGTTGTTCAGACAAGGGGCAATTTTCCATTGTTTTGGATTTGAGGTTGTGCATCTCGAGAGTAGATTCCTTGTTGGTCAAGCAATGGCCATTTGCAAAAGCAGTTTTGAGGATTTTCACTGAGGTTGACTAGTTCTCTCGAAAATTATTCCATTTTTTCCAAAACTGGACCATTTCTCGGACCCGAAAAAGGAAAATTTTCAATGCTCATAACGTGGCTTGCATGAATTCGAATCAGAAAATCAAACAAGTATGTTAATCTAACTCTCATGTTGATCAAAATTGTTTTAGTAGGAAGCCAAAACAAAAAAAAATTGGTCAAAATGATGAACTAGGGGCACAGTTGAGTCAGGTTTTCTGTCTTTTCCCCGTTATCACCATGCTTGTCAGAAAATGGCACAACTGAAGCTAACAGCAAAGGGTAGAAAGCTCTCTCATCCTCCAAGCAGCGAGATATCAAGCCAAGTGCAAAGCATGAACTGGAACTGGAGCGGGATATTTGGTTCCCTCATCTAGATGATCAAATCAAAAATTGGTGTCCGACCCGGAATGGGGACGTGGAAAATGCAATGTATGAGACCAATCAATTATATATCTGGCCGGTGAGACGTACCGACTCATTTCGGTCAAGTTAAGCCAAGTGCATCGTTAACCGATGTCAATTGCAGATCTGCTGCACATCCAGTCGTAGCACAACCCCTCTGTGGGAAAGCTCACTGTTGTGAGCCGAAGAAGGAGAATCTAGTAGAATACTAGGGGCAAGAGCCCACAACTTCCTGCTTATCCACCAACCACCCAGGGAAGGAATAAAAAATAAGAGAGATTGAAGAATAAAGAGATGTATGTTGAGAGGAAAAAGTGAGGAAAGGGCTTTTTTAGAAAACTGGAGATTGAGTGCCAGAGTGATGTGTGGCTCACAAATAAGAAAGGGTGGAAAACAATACCCGGAGAAGCTATGGGCTCCCTGTAAATCGAGAGGTCTCTCGCCATTGGAACACATTCAAGTGTTGTGTGTGTGTGTCTTTGTTAGTCCCGGTTCTTGTTTTGAGTCGTTTCGAGTGTCAATAGATGTGTTTAGGTTGTTTTACCTTTGTTTTCCTTTGTTGAGTCATGGAGTACTGTGGTCGGTCATAGGCTCAATACTCGGTTAAGAATTCATTTCTCAATTTCAAAAATAAATCGTTTTGTGCTCAGATTGCTATGTCATTCTCCACAAATGTGCAAAATAAAATTCTTCCTTTCATAAATTGCAGGGTTCAACCCAGTTCATGTGAGAACAGTAAAACAAGGACCTATCTGAAGCTATATGGGTTCCAGATTGCAAAGCAAAAGAAAAGAAGGAAAATTGAAGCATCTGAGTGTGTTTCACCTTCAGAAAATTTTGAGATTGCATTCCGGATGTACCTCTTCAGGTCTTGTCAATGCTCCAAAGTATGAGTGTGCTTCTAACTCAAGCTCAAGCTCAAGCCTACTTCAAGCCAGAATGGCAATCAAAAGTATTCTCCCGAAGTACCATTCCCAACCAAAGACATCTTGGCTGTGTTTGCAATGAGTTCCTAGGAGACCAACTGAGACGGTGGAAACTAAAGTTCGAATGGCTGATGCCTAGAACGCAAAGTTTCAGAATTTCCGAGACTAAAGTCTAGTTTAAATACCCAGGGGTGTATTCCCGGCTTGAAATCTATATAGAAGCCCCATAGATTGAGGTAACGGGTATGCGCCTTAATTCTGGATACTGAACCAACCTAGTCTGTCACACTGTTGGAGAATAGGGAAAGTTGTGAACATGGCCAGGAGGAAAAGTAGTCCTTGTGGTTTGGAATTATAACCAAGAAAAAGCAGAAGAGCCCAACAGCATAAGGCACGATATTGTATGTACGGTTCATTCAGAGAAGTTCCAGATAAGATCGTTCATGTCTCGGTAAGAGAACGCTTTCCTTCATTTTGTGTATCTATCGCACATATTCACCTAGTGTATCTATCACACTTTGTTCACCTAGTGTATCTATCACACTTTGTTCACTTATTTGGTCTTAAATAAGGTTTTCCGTGTGTTTTTATGGTTAGGGTTTGTAAATGAAGCCATATGAATAATAATTGATTAATTGTAAAATTGTTATATCATTTTGACCATTTGAGTTAGATTGAACCTTATAGAGATTAATTACATTCTATTCCCTCCTTTTCCATGCTTGAATTTGTGTATGTGTTTAGATGATTGCATATTTGAGAAACTAAGTATGGTTAGAAACTCAAAGTGATTAACTTGTGTTTATGAATTTAAAGCTTTTAAGGACCAAATTGAGTTTGTGAAATATGTTATGGTAATAATATATCCTAAAACTTACATTATTGTACCTATTTTCTTACTCTTCCATATGTTGGCTTGGTTGAATTAGTGTCTTGGTTCGGACTGCAAAATAGGGCAAAATCGCCGCACGTGCGGGGCTCACAGCCGCACGTGCGGAAAACAAGGGATTTTGGGGCTGAAGCTACTGGAATAAAAGCACGTGCAGGGCCTCACAGCCGCACGTGCGGGAACCACTGCCGCACGTGCGGGGCTCACAGCCGCACGTGCGGCCCATGCTGAAAAATCCTATCTACTCCGTTTTACTTGTTTGACCCTCTGTTATTATTAAAATCTGTATTTGATGTATTTAAAATGTTTGTAAATTCATGTAAAGCGAAACGAATCAGATATTGTTTAAAAAGGAAAATGAACTAATTTCTGAACTGCGTGTGTATGTAGGGCACATACCAGAAGGAACTGCCGCTCTTCCACAACACTGTGAGTAATAGTACTGTAGTAGCATATTTGTTTATCATTAATAATCATTATTAACGCTCTGTTATCTGCTAGTTAATTATGCCAACCTATTTGAACGAATGGAAAATCTGTGTACATCTGTACAACTCTGGAAGTATTCTACTTTGTTAGTGCCTGGGCCAGAGGCCGATCTGTAAAATCTGTTGGGCCAAAGGCCAATCTGTAAAATCTGTTAGGCCTAAGGCCATTCTATATGTTACTGGGCTTAAAGCTTGGGCCTAAGGTCGTTCTGAAAATGTATACAAAATAAGCTTAGTCATTTGACCTCTGCACTTATATACATTATATTTCAAGTTTAATCATTAAACTATTTGAGTACTATTATTCACTGAGCCTTGCTCACTTTGTGTTATGTTTTTTTTCTGTAGGTAGTCAACCTGGAAGTCGGTCTTAGTTCAGCTTTGGTCACTCCTTTTTGGTCAAGCAATGTAAAGAAGCTTATGTATTTTGCGAGATTCCCTCAATGACCCCTAGTTTGGTCCTTAATCTTATGTCTAATGTAATTGGTCGTGTATAACCTCCTTTACCCACATTTTTGTGTATGCCCAAGTGCGGGGCTGATTCTGTATATATGCCTATATATGTAATTGTGCGTATGCAAATATCTACTTCTTGTATATCTGTCTATCATACGAAGAACTGTGTAATGACACATTGAGATCCTGGCATATAGGTGTGAGCTCGATGGATGTTTTTTTTATGTTATTATTTGCTTCCATTCAAGCACCACATGTTATGCAATCGAATTGATGTCCGTTTCTGAAGTGATCATGCCCAAACTTTTAGGGGCGAGTTTGGGGCATGACAGTCTATGTGGTGTTTCAAGTTAACAATATAGTGAAAAAAATTACGAGTATGAGATACTAACTCAACTTTGTTAAGTAGTAAAAGAATACTGTTGGCTTTTTTTGCTTTCAAAGATTAATAATGTAAATTTAAGCATGCTAGCAAGGATCAATTAGTCCTTACAGAATATTAATTGCCAACCAATTATCAGACGATTGTGTTATAGTTCTTTCATCCTCAATGAATAGGACTTTTACTGGTAGCTTGTTTAGGAAAAATTAGATAATAATAATAATAATAATAATAATAATAATAATAATAATAATAATAATAATAATAATAATAATAATAATAATAAGTGAAGAACAATTTCAGAATCTGAATTTCATTAAGCAAATGAAAACTTACAATGATCTGACCCAGCCTCATAGAGGTTCACAGCAACAAACTATTTGAAACTACTCCTAGGAAATGAAGTGCAGTACAGGAATTGAAGTGCTGGGAATGTAAAGAACTGGAAATGTAAAAAACTGGAAAGAAAATATTAAGTAAATGACTGGTTTCTGGATCTGAGTCTGGGTCTCTTCTCTTTAGCCTTCTCTGCTATTTATACTCTTTAGTGATAACCGTCGAAGTGGCCTTCTAATCATCAAAATACATCTCCACGATCTTTGGTCATGGCTTCGCTCAACTAGCTCCCACTACGCCTCTTTTGCAGTTAGGCTTTCTTTCTGAATTTGAATTTGAATTTGAATTGTAGGTAACCATTAGGCTATATCATCTCGCGCCTCTTGACTATTTAGATGCCACGCAGATCCGATACTACCAATATGAATTGTCACGTGTCTGTCTTTGTTTGGAGACTTGTATTAATTCCCCAAATTACCCTTTAGGTGCCACGTGTCGCTCTACGATTATTTTTTACAAATTATACAGCCAACATTACCCCCCGTACTAATATACCCAATACTTGGTGATATTAGTGGACTCATGCAATCTACGCACGTTCTAGGACATGCATGGACTCTGTATATTCTGGAAGTATAACTACTTTTTGAACAATGAAGCAGTGAACTTCATTAAATCCTTGTGCTTTGCACTTCCATTCTTTGAGTAGACGGAAAGACTGGTACATCTCAAATGGCCAATCACACCTTCTCTTACATTGATCAAGCATACGAGGAGTCTTTGGAAGATGATTACAGGCCTCGAAAGAACCTTAACGCATTTATTGGCTACACTTATCCGCCTCCATTTATACAAGTCATGGAAGCTTTTGCAAATTACTAACCTTTAGACCAAGAATCTGCCAACTACAAACCTTTGGACCAAGCATTTGCAGGAATGGATATTGGAAGCTCCTCTTCTGCCCCACCACCCTCTGCATGGGGCAAAGCTGGTTCTTCTTCCTCCAAGTCCACTGGCTAGGAAAGTTGGTCAAATATTGATGAACCCCAATTAAGGGAGTGGATTCATCATCGATTTGTTGAATTCGATGATCCTTTTTATGTTCCTCCTTCTGCTTGGAGCTCAGTGGTTTATCCCTATGTACCCATTGATCACTGACGCAGTCTGGAGGACAACTTGCATGTGGCGTGATACACGTCTTCCATGCCAGCGAAGATAGTACGAGAAACTCCTCATCCAGACGAAGCACAGGGATATAATCCATCATTCTTGGCCAAGAAGGCAAAGCTCTGCTCTTCTGACTGGCTCAAATGCGTGAATGACCCCCACTTCCCCTCTTCCTTCGAGATGGATCCCTCTGCACCTCCTCTCCCTCAAAATCCTCATTGAATGGAGGAATTGAAACTTACTCTTTTTTAGAATCAGTTTTTTCCTTCCTACCAACCTCTAGCTCTTCCAACTGTATTTGAGAGATACAAAGTTCAGCTTCTGCTTGCTGCCTTCTCTCACTTGCCTTTCAATGTTCTTAGAGATGAGATTCCTCTCAAGAACTTCCGATGCGCCTGTGATATTATGACTCGGGGTCATGTTCTCAACCCCATTGCCCAGATAGAGCTTCAAGATTTTTTGGATCAACTTCCACTCCTTCTTCATTGGCACAAAATTTCTTTGGCTACCAGTGAGTCTTTAGACGAAATCACAGCCAATCGAATTCAGACTCAGTACGAAGCAGAGAACCTTATTGAAAAATATGATGACTTCAAGAATAAGGATTCAGGGTACTGTGATGATTTAAATATGGACGAAATGGAGCAAGGTTTGAAGGAGACAGAGTTTGAGGTGAAAGATGAACAGTTTTTCCACCAAATAAGAGCATACCAGTTGCAACAACCTAGCTTTGATAGGATAGAAAATAGAATAAAGAAACAACATAAGTTCATTGAACACTGCTAGGTTAAATTTAATGAACTTGTTACTTTTTCTATTCCCTATTATTATGAAATCAAATTCGTAGCCAAGTAGGCTTTTCTAATGTAATTACATATATATCAATAAAACTAAGGGTTTTCTTCCCCTACTTGGCATGATCTAGTTTTATGTTCCAATTGTATGCTTGATTGTATGGTTGATGTGACTTTACTCCTTATTGTGCTCCCAAAAACTTCGAATCAACTAATTTTGCTCCGAAGCTTAACTTAAGTATTTTCGAAGTGTGGAATTTGCTCTTAAAAAAGGCAATCTTTGTCCTAAGTTTTACATTCCAATTACATGATTAACATAATCTGTATAACCAACAGCTTCAAATTAATCATTTTTGCTTCGAAATGCAGTCTATGTGCTTCGAAGTATGGAATTTTCCCGTAGGAGTTACACTGTTTATTCTCAAAGAGTGAATCCTTTTCGGTTCCTTCACTACTTGGCCAAGTATTGGTTTTGTAGTGCTTACTTTCAGAATCCACAAATTTAAACAAGACAGGCATTCTAAAGATTCTTTCGAAGGACATTACCTTATAAAGATGATCTAGGAGTATGCTTATAGAACCTTCAAAAAGAACAAGCCTTAACTATTTTCCTTTTTTGAGGCATAAGCTTCAAAGATCTTGGGAGAAAACTGGCTTCGAAGCCAACTACAGGTTTTCGAAGCCAAGATGAGTATTTAAAAATATACTTCCCTCCCAAAATTTACTACTGAAAGAGACTCCCTATTATGTGGTTTTAAAACCCCTTATGTTCTGAAATTAGTGTTTTAATTCCACATAAGTCAAAAACCATCAAATGGTTTATTTCAGGTCAAACTAACCCGTTGGATTGAATTGGTAATCTTTTGGACAGAAAGGTTAAAAACCCTTTTCCTTCGCGCTTTGCCTATTCACTTGCCCAAAATTTCCCTTCTCACCCCTACTGCTCTTGCTTGCAACTTTCCACTCCTCATCCACCTTCCTCTTTCAACTCCTCAATAATGGCTTCTTCATCTCTAAAAGTGCTAGTTGTCGAGCGTGTAAGCCCTTCTGTGACTTTGAGGAGACTCATCAATGAAGAATGTGAAAAATATAAAGCTGGTGAACAATGCGCTATTGATGGATGCATCCTTATTCCTCGTCACTATGCTCAAGGAGAGTATGTGCTCGAACCCATTTTTAGGCAGGCCCCTGTTTAGCTCCCTGCCTTATACCTCGTCTGGAGGACCACTGCCTACTCTACGAAGGTGGCCTTGATTGGGGAAGTTGGAGGTTGAATCGACCCCACCGCTGTTGGCCCACAACGAGACTTGAATGAGAAGAATGGTATGATCGAGTTGGCCACGTTAGGTCGCTAGACATTCAGGAACTCTGCCTCCTTGATGCCCCTCGATTGGCCAGGTTTTCTATCCATGAAGACCCTTTCCTTATACCTGCTGCACTCTGTTTTTGGAATCCATCTTTCAATTTTTTCCAATTTTGATATGGCATGATGGCCCCTACCATTCTTGATATATGCCATCTCTTAGGGTTATCCCCCATTGGCACCCCTTTTGGTCCTGATTATCCTGACCTTAATGTGACTTTTTCCATCCCTCCTTTGAATTCCTCCTTTAGTGATTTTGTACATTCTGAAAACCCAAGGGAGGGCTCTGTGTCAGACAGAGAGTTTTTCTCTTTTCTTCTATATTGGCTTTGCAAATTTTTGTTTTGTACGTCGTCTCAAAAGATTATGCCTGAGTTTGCTCCCCTTGCTAAGGCCGTTGTTTTGGGAAAGAAAATAGCCTTAGCTCCATACGTTTTAGGCCATATGTATAGAGTCTGCTCCCAATTTTGTGAAAAACCTTTGGATGCTAACCAAGGGAGGCCACTATGGATATTGCAACCTTGGCTCTTTACTTATTTCACTGCTTTACACTCTAGGTGCCTGAGATTTTTGGTATCAGACCCTACTTCTTATGGAGTAAAATATGCCAGAGTTTCACTTTACCCTTCCACTTTTGCTTATTACTTTACTTTCTTCTATCAACTCTCAGCTTCCCCTCATTCTCAAACCTTCTTTTGTTCCAAGGAGCCAATTTTATACTTTCTTTTTCCTCTGTTTGACCTTTTGACTGGGCCAATGAAGAACTCTCTCCACTTTCCTTCAGATCCTTTTGGTACTAGGTGTACCTTCGCTGGATCTTCCTCCTTTGAGACCTAGTGATTACTGGAACCATATCTGGTTCCTTTGTTTTTGGGTGCTTGAGTAATACCCAATTATTTGAAGCTACCAAGGGAGGTTTAATCATTCTGCCCTTGTCTCCAAAGACATTTCTCTGTGCAGGTATTTCCTTAGGCTTGTTCTGCATGATAAACCAGTCTGGCACCCCAGGTACCCATGAACTCACTAGTTCAGCTGCTGAACTTGCTTTCCCAATCTTTGAAACCACCTTCGAAGCTAACTGTTGAGGCCAATCACTGGCTCTGGCACCTTGTCTCGAGCCTAATTTAGGTCTTCTTTCACGATAATTGCCTTGCATCTTGTTTGAAATTGACTTTGGAGTCCAATTATTGGCTCTGATTCCTTGACTTGAGCCCAATTCAGGCCTTCTCTGAACATAATTGCCTTCCATCCTGTAGTAATTGGATGGTTTGAACTCATGCAGAGGTCTCTTACCCTTGGATTGCATTCTAGTAGCCGGTGGTCCAGCCAAGAATGGCTATTATCTAGGACCAGTTGGGTATAGCCTCTTGTTGTAGGTATTGGTTGGCTTAAGGCGTCTATGTACATCTTTGTAATACTAATTCCTATCAATTAGGAGCCCTTTCAGCCATTTGTAACTTAACCTGCATTTGGGACACATCCTTTGCATGACAACTGCCTCAAGAGAGTCATCATCCAGTGCTTCCTCACTAAAGTCATCCTTTTGGTCTGCAAAGCTCTGTCCATTTGCTGGTGAACTTCTGGTATCCTTCTTGAAAGTAGTCTGGCTGGCAACATGCATATACACATTAACATCCTCTAATTCCTTCAAGGATAGGTTTTGAAAATCTGGCATGCCAACATTGGCTGTAGCCTCCCCAATCTCTGGAAATGGGTTGGTGTCAATCCCCATAACTTTCTCTGCTTAGGCTGGAAACTTTAACCTCCTATTTCAAATCTGTTCTTGGATCCTATCCTGAAAAACAATACAGTTTTTAGTTGAATAAGACCAAGAATCGTGCCATTCAATACATTTTCCCTTTAAGTTCTTCTGGGGTAGGGATCTTAACTCCATTTGGTAACTTTAGGAAATTTGTTGCAAGCAAATGATCAAAAATGCCATCTTCTTTTGGTAAATCAAAAGAATACTTCCTATGAAAGTCTTTCCTTTTAAACTGCTAGTTTATTAACATCTCACATGTCATAGGCTCTTTCCCTACGATTTCTGCTGCATCAATTTCATAATTAGGGTCCCTATAATAGGTCTTATATGATGCATTACTTCGATCCTGTTCTTCCTCAAGTAAAGATTCATATCTAGACACCTTATAGGTTAATTCCACTAAGTCTCGAAACTCAGTTGAATCGAACTTCTTTCAAAGCCTAAACTCTAAACCATTTTGAGCCAATCTCACAAATTCAAGCTCTGGTATAATGACCCTACACTTGTTTCGTGCTCGTTTGAATCTGGCAATAAATTGAGCAGCCTTCTCATTAGGCCTTTGGCTTAACCTTGCCAAATCTGCCATGGAAACTTCAAGCTCTGTTTGGAAGAATTGGGCATGAAATGCCTCCTCTATTTGCTGTCAAGTTTGGATAAAGCCAAATGTAAGGTTAATATACCATACAAAGGCTGCCTCAGTTAAAGAATTTGGAAAGAGTCTCAACTTCATATAATCATTATTGGTAAATTCACCGCATTGGCCTGCGAACCTGGCAATGTATTCTACTGTTGATTGGTTTTCATTTCCATAAAAGAGAGCAAATTCTGGAATTCTAAACCCCCTTGGGTATTCATGCACCCTATCCACCCATTCTGGGTATGTGTAGACACCCTATTTTTGACCGCCCTTAAGACTTGGGCGCTACTGATGGTTTGCTCAGTGATGAAAGATGTGCAGGGCAAAGGTTCAATTTCTTCGGCAAGGAGAGGGTCAAATATCAACTTCACACCCCATTTTGGACCAAAGCTATTTTGAATGGTTTTTAGACCATAAAACCCTCTCTTTCAAAACTTTTTTGAAATAAAGTTTCTGCGATGTTCCGAGGCTCGCATTTTGTCAAACGTTGTACTTTTCGGTAAACCGAGCAAGGACAAAGTGGAAATGAATGAAAGAGAGATGAAATCTTTGAAAAATCTTTCAAAACACCTTGCTTAGGGGTTTGAAGTTGAAGAAAAGGGGAAAGGAGAGAAGAAACCAAGTTGGAGAAGAAGATAGGCAATAAATGCTAAGAGATGGACGAGCGGCCCTCGCTAAATCAGGCTTATCTATCTATACACTTGGAGTTAAGCTATGAGGCCACCACCGTTGGAAAGAAGACTCCTGGGGCTTCATTTTTCATTCAAGAATCTCTTAAATCCGAGTCCGGAGGGCGGAGATATGATTGGTTGAAGTAGGGCATCATCCCGGTTGGACCGAAACTGAGCAGCCTTCACCAAAACAAGCATAACTTTTTACACAGTTGGAATTTTGATGCAAGGATGGTGCCATTGGAAAGCGTACTTCCGGGGCTTCAATTTTGACACAAGAATGACCTGAAAAGGAGTTCATATGAAGAAGTTATGCCCGTTTGAAGTTGGACCTGGAGAGCAGATTTTTCCTACCGACCGACCAAATAGATGGCCGACCGACCAGTTAAAGTGGCCAGCCGACCAATTTTGCTGGCCGACGACCTTCCGGAGTATTCTACAGATTGAATGCATGCCAGCTGTGCCAGCTGGAATGCACAGACTCTGCTCCTCCGTGCATAAGTATGGTTGTTTTGCACCTTTGACCCCTTATTTTGCACCCTTTGCTCAAAGCTTCTTGAGGAAGCTTTGACCCCTTCTCTTAGCTTCCTTAGGAAGCTTGCACCTTTGGGGATAGCTTCCATTGGAAGCTTGATCCCTTTGACCCTTTCACTTAGCTTCCTTGAGAAGCTTTACACAATTCCTTTGCCTATATAAGAGAACCATCCCCTCCTTTGTCTTGGTTGAGCAAAATCCAGACCTAATACACATATATATCTTATATACACCTTCTCTCTCTATATCTCCCTCTCTCTCTTCATTTGTGTGTGTTTGAGGGTCTAAAAGGGTGATTTGTTCTTACTTTTGCACTAAGACACTGTGGGGAAATACTCTTCAAATCCTGGGAGACGCTCTTGATCCTTAGCTTAGTCACCTGTAAAGACAAACACTCCGGTCGGGGGTGCCGGGGTTAGCACTCCGACGGGCAAGTCAGTTCTTATGCTCAAGAAAGCTTGTTTTACTAAGTTTAGTGAAGTGATTCTTACATACCATTCCAAGAACGCTGCTTCTCTATTTATATCTATTCCTTCTGAGGCCTCGGGGCCTGGGCCTACTTTTCAATCATTACCCGTTCTTTTATTCGGCCTTAAAGATCCTTTCTCAATCGGCTTATGTATTGTGTTCGGATCATCCTAGTCTTGCAGGGTGCAACCGGTTAATGTCTGCAGTATGCGGCCGGTTAATGTCAATCTACTAAAATATGCCCCTTTCGATTTATCCATATATTCAGCTCCCACAATTGCCCCCCGAACTCCCTATTGACGGTAGTTAATCAGCGTGTTTGGTCTAGAATTCGAAAAGCTTAGCATAGATCAGGCGGCTTCGCATTCCCCAAGGCGTCAGGGGATGTCAGAAGGCGCACACCTTTTCGTTTATCATTACACTTTCCCGCGCCATTCATGTGTCTCTCGCATTTATTGCGATTTGAAACCTCAATCCTTTTGGGTGCACATTTCGTCGATCATCTGATACGTTTGGACCGCCAGCGCGCATCTCTCCTCTTACTCACATTTTTTGCAACTTTCGCCCGTCTGCCTTTGCCTCATCTGCTCCTCGTAAGTTTTCCTCCCTTTTCTTTGCGATCCTATTCTCTGTTTATCGTTTTTACTTTCGGCGAATCCTTGGGTTCCCGTTGGAATGGCTAAACACTTGAAAGACCTACTTTCTGAGAGTCGCATTTCTAGATTCCGGCAACATTTTTCCATTCCCGATGACGTCCATTTGTCTCTCGTAACGGACAACACTCTAGATATGGAGAGAGAGGATCAGAATACGATCGTATTCCCCCTCCTGTCCATTGCAGAGGGCAGAGTTCGTTTCCCCTTACATCCACTGCTTAGGGTCGTTCTTCGCTATTGGAGTCTGATTCCTTCTCAGCCCAATGTAAATTTCTTTCAAATCATTATGGGGGTTATAGAGTTGAATCGACGCCTTAAGATCAATCTCGGAATTCCGGCCATTCGGCACTGCTATGCTTTAGCCAAATCTTCTGGTCGGCTGGGGCGGTACTTCCTCAGGGCCAAGGATACTGACCATCATTTGGTGACTATGCTTGCCAGCTCTGGTAAGAGGGTTGACGATGTAATGGTCAATGTCCGAGGTAACTGGGAGTTCGCCGAAGGCAAAGATCGCCTAGACCCCATTCCCAGACATAAGGGTGATCCAGGTTACCACGTAGTATCTTATGTTTGTCGATCTGTCTTTTAATCGGCTCTCTTTCCTGAAGCTTTCCTTATCTTTTGCAGATAACAAATTGAAGAAGATTCTGACGTCAGTTGACGACGCGGTCTGAAGGGACATTAAGATTGCACTCGACTACTTCGGTCGCCCAAACGTGCAAAAACAAGGGAGAGCTGCCCACATTTTACTCCGGTACGAACCCACTTACACCACATTCTCGGCTACGGAAAACATCCCAATTCCACTCGGCGATCAGAACCTCTCGGCTCTTATCTTCCCCAGCTACAAGAACCTTAGGCAGATTGGTCTCGAAGCTTCTGATTCGGGGCAAGACGCAAAGCCGGTGATAGAGGTGGTTGCCGACCCGGCCAGAGAATTCACTTAGGAGGGCGAAGAGGTTGACGAGGCCGTTCGTTCGGCGTTCGAGGCTGCCGGACTCAACCAGCCTTCCTCACCATCCGCTTCGGGTCGGACAGAGTTTTTTTTCGGGGATATTTTCGTGAACTTAGGAGATCTACCCGGCGATTTCTTCGGAGGCATGGCAAAGGAAAGCCTTACACAGATGGCGCGTAGGCGAAATGCCGAGCGGATGGCTGCTCGAAAAAAGGCCGAGGCCGCCGAGTCCGATCCCAAGTTGACTAAGGCCTCTGTACCCATTACTGAAGGAACGGCTCAGGTTACGCAGGTCGAAACGGAAAAAGTGGTCGAATAGCAGGCCAGCGAAGAACGGCTAACTCCGGAGGGACGCGGCCAAAAACGTAGCGCCGAGGAGGAGGCTAGTTCAGAAATTAGTCCCATTGACAAACGGCCTCGCCTCGAAGAATCGGACGTGGTCGCTCCTTTTGTTATTCAGCCCAAGATCAGAGATACGCCGATTCCTTCCAATGCTTCGGCCATTGAGGATCCGGTCGTTGCATTGAGCCTAGCGGCCTCAATTTCCTTGCCGGCTGACAATGCAACATTTTGCGCCGTGCCGGATATTATGGCCGTAGCTTTGTCTGCGCAGTCGGCACTCTTGGTAGGTGATTTCAAATTCGCTTAAATCTATTTTTAGAGAGGTATCTAATGATCACTTGTTGTTTGCAGACCGTCGGTAGGATCGCCGACTTAGGCCGCCGCCTGCATGATGCTCTTGGCAGAATTGACCGTTTGCAAACAGAAGTGGACGGTCAGAAGAGTAGGGCCGAGTTCGAGAAGATGAGAGCCGCAATGGAGAGCGCACGAGCCGAAGCGAAGAAGGAGAGGGCTCGCACTGCCGAACAACTTCGTTTTGACGCTGAGGCCAGAGCGAGTGCGAGTGAGGAATCGCTCAAGCTCTCCAAAGACGAACTTGCCGAGGCGAAGAGTCAGTTGGAGGAGCTCAAGGCGGCCCAGGGGAAAGTCGAATCTGAGGCTTTTGAGGCGGGAAAAAGAGCCGCCTTCACGGAATACGTTGATGAAGTTCCCAAATTTGAGAATAGGGGGTTCAAACACGGGTGGCTCAAAGCCCTTGCTGCCGCTGGGATTACATTGGATTTGCCAATTCCTTACGAGCAAGTGGATGTTGAGCCCCTTGAATCCGACCCCGAGGAGTGATCTGGGAGGCGTTTCCTAATTCATTTAGTTTTTTGATTTTTGTTTGTTAGTTTTTTGATTGTTGTTTGGTAGAGTTTTGTTAGTTCAGGGTTGTTTTCATGTATAAATTGGTTACTATCTTGTGCGCAATTTATTAATGAAAATTTCCTTGTAATTTCATTACTATTCGTACACAATTTGTGTGGTTATGTTGATGAAACAATATTGATTCGTCTTTCTTGTGCCGATTGGATTCGAATCATGAACTATCGATTTGTGAGCCGGCTGGGGTACCCGAGTATAAATTGGTTACTATCTTGTGTGCAATTTATTAATGAAAATTTCCTTGTAATTTCATTACTATTCGTACACAATTTGTGTGGTTATGTTGATGAAACAATATTGATTCGTCTTTCTTGTGCCGATTGGATTCGAATTATGAACTATCGATTTGTGAGCCGGCTGGGGTACCCGAGCCGAATATAGCGATGAATCTGCCCTTGCCCCAGGCGGTTCCTGCAGAGGTTAGAGTCGATTTGGGTACCGGCTGGGGTACTTGAGCCGAATAGATTAATGAATCTGCCCTTGCCCCAGGCGGTTCCTGCAGAGGTTAGAATCGATTCAGGAGCCGGCTGGGGTACTTGAGCTGAATAGATTGGTGAATCTGTAGATGTTGACATTTATACTCTATTCTCTTTTTGTTCTTATTACTCGTACATTTTTTCTTTCTTCAGATGCCTTGTTTTTTAGTAGAACCCTTTCTTTCTTCCTTTGCTAACACGGACAAACGATATTGTATGTACGGTTTATTTAGAAGAGTTCTAAATAAAATCAGACTACGGGGCAATCCGAATTACGAACTATCAATTTGTGAGCCGGCTGGGGTACGTGAGCCGGCTGGGGTACGTGAGCCGAATAGATTGATGAATCTGCCCTTGCCCCAGGCGGTTCCTGGAGGTTAGAATCTGGGGTACCCGAGCCGAATATAGCGATGAATCAACCCTTGGCCCAGGAGGTTCCTGCAGAGGTTAGAATCGATTCCGGAGCCGGCCGGCAATATTTGAATAGATGGTAAAATCGTGCCCCTACCGTCGACTCAGCCGGCGTCGGGCGATTCAGGATCTCCAATTAATGAGATTGCCTCGATCGTGCTGCCTCTATGAAGGATAAATGAACAAGGGTACATCCGTTATGAGCTTCGTATACAACTGACTCGAGCTCCTGGAGGAAGACTAATTGCGTGAATGTCGAACCGACTCTTCTTTAACAGTAAAGGGGAAGCGAAGACCCTAGCTGAGCTGGGCGGAGATATGAACCGAGGTGGTGAACCCTCGCGTACAGGAAGTAGGAGTTCCAGGGATTGAGAGAGGCGTCAGTCTTCCCGACGTCGCAGTAGATCGCCCAGGCGAGACAAGCAGTCGCAGGGTAAATCTCCACAACCCCGAGTCGAGAGGAGGTCTGACGCGAATCCGTGCCCATTAAGCTTTGCGGTATTCGTGAAGAATAGACCCATGACGAAGGCGGACTCGATCGTTCGAGACCCAGACGTAGCGGTAGACTTTGCCCGACAAATATTTCCTCCTGAGGTTCAGCAATCAATGCTGGGTCGACAGGACTACGAGGTGTTTCGCGAGGGTATTCACGGCACGGTGAAGGGGCTTTACACTGCTTCCGAAGTCGGCATGCGACTGCGCGCTGCCCGTCAAGAGATGGAGAAGAAGGAAGAACGTATTCGAAGTTTGGAGGCCCGCGTGGAGGTGGCCGAGCGGGAACTAAGGAAGGCCAAGGCGGCTCAGGCACAATCCACCGCGCACGCGAACCCAATTGTGGAGGAGAGGGTTACTAGTCGGCTTATCAGCTCCGCACTCGCTGATCGAGAGACGGGAAGTATGTTCGCGATAGAGAGCGCGAAGGGGAGGGCCTATGAGAAAGGTTTCCATGAGGGCCGAAAAGTGGGGATCGAGAAAACCAGAGAGAAATTGGCCGAAGAAGTGTGCCGATGTGAAAACCGTGGGTTTCGGCACAGTTGGATCAAGGTATCTCAAGCCGCAGAAGCTGTTCGGGCGTCGGGAATTGATTTGGCATCACCGCGCTACAGGAGTGAAGATTTTCCGTTTTCTGCTTTTGAAGTTGAGAAGAGTGAGGATGAGGCTGACGCCGTATGAGTTTAGTAGTTGTAAAATTGGAACGCAGGGCGCGTTTGAAACTATGTAACTTATTGTTTTATTAAATAAAGAACATTTCATTATAACCGTTTCGTTGTCATTCATATTCGGCATATGTGTATTTCATGTTGCTTAAATGTCTAAATATTGTCCGACCCAGGTAGCTGTTAACTGTCCGGCGATATGCGGGCTTATCGATAGGATCTGCATGGGCAGGGTCGACACATTCGCGATGGGCGTTAAGGTTTCAACGGCCATTTATCTTTGATTTGGGTCAGCGCATTGATGCTTGGCCAGTTGGATTAGTGGGCTGGTGGTCGTGGCGAATGTCAATCGACGCTCGTTTTATCCAGCCAATGCGTTTTTTTTGGCGTTAATAAAATTTTCTTGGGATTGGGACCTCGAGATCGCGGTCGTCGCTGAGAATAAAAAGAGTAGGTGCTTCGCACCAATAATCCCACTTGACTCGTCATTCCTTGCGTGGGATGGTGATTTTGGTTACAGAGGCTCAAACTTCGGTCAAGTTTGGTGTTGAGACGGTTTGCAGCAGAAAACCTAGTCGTGAGGGGGTTAGGTCGTACAAAGAGCATGAGATCTGTGAGTCTCCAAGTCGTCGAAGCAGATCACCCCGAAAGGAGAGTCAACAACTGTCAAGTTCATTCTTCCTTGTCCTGGATCTTTGCCTTGACATTGTCAATGGTATCAGGGGAAGTTTGGCGCTATGGAAGTCGTGGGCTTAAGCATAACTGGTTCAAGGTATTGCACGCCGTGGAGGGATTTAGGGCGACGGTCGTCGATCCGGCGATGCTGCTTTACCGACGCGTCTTGTTCCTTTTTTGCTTTCGATATTGTAATGCTCGAATGCGGGTTGTGTTCATATAACAACTGTTTGATCAAATAAATGGTTTTATTTTAAATCTATCTGCCTGTTATTCTGAATTTTGCTTGTGTACTAAAGCACATTACTTCAAATGTATGATCTGTTCTAGTGTGTTACATAGGATCAATTATCAATATCTTTTGTTCGTGCCAACGTTTGCTCCGGATTCGGAGACGTAATTAGCACTTTGCACTGTAGACCGATTAGTATGGCCGAACGGATTAATGCAATAATCCTCTGAAGCACTAAAGCGGGCTCCGTATTTGGAGGCTTGAACCCAGGGTCCATTCGGCCTCAAGGAGATTAATCGGCTCGAATCCGGAGACTTAATCGGCCCAAAGGCGTAATGCGGCAAAGGGGGCTCCGAATCCGGAGACTTAATCGGCCTTAAGGCGTCTTGCGCCAAAGGGGGCTCCGAATCCGGAGACTTGATTTGGCCAATCGTGGCATCCACGAAGGGCGCTCCGAATCCAGAGACTTAATCGGCCCAAAGGCGTAATGCGCCAAAGGGGGCTCCGAATCCGGAGACTTGATTTGGCCAATCGTGACATCCATGAAGGGCACTCCGAATCCGGAGACTTAATCGGCCCTAAGGCGTCATGCGCCAAAGGGGGCTCCGAATCCGGAGACTTAATCGGCCCTAAGGTGTCATGCACCAAAGGGGGCTCCGAATCCGGAGACTTAATCGGCCCTAAGGCGTCATGCGCCAAAGGGGGCTCCGAATCCGAAGACTTGATCAGCTCAAAGGCGTAATGCGCCAAAGGGGGCTCCGAATCAGGAGACTTGATCGGCCCTAAGGCGTCATGCGCCAAAGGGGGCTCCAAATCCGGAGACTTGATTTGGCCAATCGTGACATCCACGAAGGGCGCTCCGAATCCGGAGACTTAATCGGCCCTAAGGCGTCATGCACCAAAGGGGGCTCCGAATCCGGAGACTTGATTTGGCCAATCGTGACATCCACGAAGGGCGCTCCGAATTCGGAGACTTAATCGGCCCAAAGGCGTAATGCGCCAAAGGGGGCTCCGAATCCGGAGACTTAATTTGGCCGATCGTGGCGAGTGCCCCACTGGGAATTGACATATGATTTTGAGCGACGAGGAAAAATAGTTCGTATTGCAGAGGTGAAATATATTTACAGGTATCAGGGCCCACAGATCGGGTCAGTGATAGGGTTTTCATCAGAATTCTGCTTGTGCCGATTGGGGGAACCACGTATTTCTTCAATGCCATGGGTTGTTGGGAAACGCAGGATCTGATGGTAGGTGCTTGGGACGGCCTTCATGATATGTAGTCAGGTTCTTCCCATGATGACATTATACGGCGAGGGGAGCTTCACGACCAGGAATTCCGTTTCGACCGTTCTGGAACCCGCTCGAACAGGTAATGTGACCTTTCCCAATGGATATTCGGGATTCGTGTTAAAGCCGAACAGTGGGTGAGGCGCCGGAGATAGATCCGACTCGTTGAGGCCGAGCTTGATGAAAGTTTGGTAGTACATGACCTCTGAACTACTCCCTGGGTCTATGAGAATTCGTTCAATGATGAACCGGTTTATGCGTAATCCAATGACCAACGGATCAATGTGGAAAGCCGTTGAGCCATTGAGGTCGGAGTCATTGAAGGCAATTGTCGGGGCCTCTTCGGACCGGTCAGTCGAAATACGACGCCCCTGTAGAGTTGGATACGATCGAATTATGTGCATGGCTGGGGGTGTAGGCAGGCTGTAAATTACATGGATCACGCCAAGTAGGGGAGAGTCCTGCCTCAATGCTAATGCCTTGGTTGGTTTTCCCTGTTTCACATACTGCTGCAGTCGGCCGTCTTGCACCAGTTCTTCCAGGTGATCTTTTAATGCGTAGCAACTCTCTGTTTCGTGGCCGTGGTCTTTGTGATATTCGCACCTCCGGTCCCTTCGTCGTGTATCGGGTGGCCCCACCATCTTTGACGGCCATCTGAAGAATGGAAGGTGTTGGATTTTAGTCATTACCGCGGTGATTGGCTCTGACAGTTCCGTGTACTTTTTGTCGGCGCGCCTCGAGCGTCTACTGTCGACTTGCAATTGTTCATTCGTCGGGTGGGAGCATTGATCACTCGATCGGCGAGAGTCCCGTCTTTTGTCTCGTTTAGCACGTTGTCATGGCTCAGGGCTCAGAGGTGGCACAGAACTTATCGGTTGAGCAATTTCAGGAGCTGCCGGTTTGGTAGACACTTGTCTGGCTTTAATCCTCAAGGCATCGTCTTCCACTTTGCAATACTCTTCGACTTTCTTCATCAACGCCCAGACTGTTTTGGGGGGTCTTCTGGTCAGGGAGTTGCGAAGAGCACTGTCATGATGTAGTCCCATTTTGAAGGCGGTGACGGCCATGGAGTCATTGCAAGCGTCATCAACGAGATTGAAGCACTCCCAATATCGCGCCGAATATGCTCTCAGCGTTTCTCCTACTTCGATTTGCATAGCCCAGAGAGAGTCGGCCTGTTTCGGCTGTACCTCGTTGGTGATGAACCTGGCCCTGAAGGATTTTTGTAATTGATGGAAACTTCTGATCAAAGCTGGCTCCAGCTTGTAATACCATCTGACAGCTAATGGCCCCAAGCCGCTGGGGAATATTCGGCACATGAGGGCTTCATTGTCTGCATGCAACGTCATGGCCTGCTTGTAGTGACGTATTATGATCAGTGGGGTCTGATTTTCCATCGTAGAGAGTGAATGATGGAGCTTTGAACTTCTTGGGCAGGGCCGCCCTCGCAATTCGTCGGATAAAAGGATCGTGCCAGTCCTCTTCGTCTGAACTGCTTCTTCTGCGCTTGTTCCTTGTGTGTGGACTTTTTTCAGAGGAGCTGGAAGTGTCTGAGCGTCCCTTGTTATGCTCCGTGGATAATGAGTTGGAGTCACTATCGGTTTCCCTTGGTCGGGCTCGAGGTCGTTGTCTACCTGCCCTCAGGGGTCGTTTGGGGTCTTGGCGTACGGCTTCTTTGGATTTTGCTACTTCCAGGGCCAAATCTTGACGGAGGCGTTCGTTTTCTGCGATCATATTTTCCAGCCTTTGTTCATTCTGTTTAGCTTGTTCTATGATGGTTTGCATCGTCTCCTGCGCTGAAGTCGTTGGTGAGTCAAAATTCAAGGCGCGTCTCGCGGCGATGGTTTCCTTCCCGAGCATATTTGCCGGAGTGATGTCGTCTCTCTGTGTAGTCTCGTCGGTGGCTATCGGAGGATCTTGCGTCACGCCTTCCATGGATGTACTTGAGTATTCCCACAGACGGCGCCAATTGTGGGGAAGTGGTTTTGGAAATACTCTTCAAATCCTGGGAGACGCTCTTGATCCTCAGCTTAGTCACCTGTAAAGACAAACACTCCGGTCGGGGGTGCTGGGGTTAGCACTCCGACGGGCAAGTCAGTTCTTATGCTCAAGAAAGCTTGTTTTACTAAGTTTAGTGAAGTGATTCTTACATACCATTCCAAGAACGCTGCTTCTCTATTTATATATGTTCCCTCTGAGGCCTCGGGGCCTGGGCCTACTTTTCAATCATTACCCGTTCTTTTATTCAGCCTTAAAGATCCTTTCTCAATCGGCTTACGTATTATGTTCGGATCATCCTAGTCTTGCAGGGTGCAGCCGGTTAATGTCTGCAGTATGCAGTCGGTTAATGTCAATCTACTAAAATATGCCCCTTCCGATTTATCCATATATTCGGCTCCCACAGACACATACCATTACACCACACTTCAACTTTGGGAGGTGTTGAGGGTTTGTTCTTGAAGTTTTGGGCTGGTTTTGATCAGGAGAAGGTGGCTGGACCTCCTGTTCTTGAGGTGTTCTTCGAGGGTAACACTTTTGCTTTATTTTCCCTAATCTTGCACTAGCTTTTACCCTATCTTGCATACTGATTCAAGCTTTATGTATAACTGAAAAAAGTCTTGTTTTGAGCCCCTCTTGAAGTTTGATTAAGGGCACATTTCTGTTTGGGGTCATCTTCCCCTTTGCATGCTTCATTTCCTCATGATTAGGGCTATGCATCAGAGCATTTGTATTGGCCTTGTTTTGGCCTCTTAGCCACTGAAATCCAGTGGATTTTCAATGGCTTTGATGTGTCTTTGAGCTCCAAAATCATAGAGGGGTGACCCTCTCACCCCTCATTCTCTTTACTAGCTTTGTTGACCTTCCAAAGGGGCTCCATCTTGCATGCTTTGAAGTCACTTTCCAGGCCCTATTATGTGAGTTTTAAGGTCTTCCTTGACTCTATCCGGGGCCCCTTTGGTCATATTCTATGTCTTTGATGCATGTGTAGAGCAATCCCATCCAAGGCCTTTCAAAGGGCCTTCCATTTGCATGTTTCTTGGACCAATTCCAAGGCCTATTTGGTGAGTTTTAGGGCTGTCATAATCCACTTCCAGAGGTGGTTCTACCCTTTTGTTTGTCCATCATGTATGCTTAGAGTAACCCACTTCATAGCCCTCTAAAGGAGCCCATCATTTTTGCATGCATTGGCTACATTTCAGTGGTTATTTGGGCATATTTTGACATGTTTTGTTCACTGTTTTTGGCTGGTTTTGTGACTTCTCTTGTGCTTCATATACGTGCCATGTAAACCATGCCTACTAGCCTAGGTTGCATGTTGCTTTAGCCCTTCATGTTAGCACTTTTTGGCCATGCTTTGAACTAATATTGTGCATATTTTGGGACTGCCTTGGCTCTGTTCTTGTACTTCATGATCAAATAATGCTTGCTTTGCATAGTTATAGTTCAATGCATTGGACTAGTTTTGAGCTTCGGGGCTTATTTCATGCATTGGGTGCCATATTTCCATGATTCGGGACCACTGTGCATCATTTTCCAGTGCTGGAAATTACATGTTTGTATGCCATCTTGCATCCCTTGCCATGCTTTGGTAGAGTGGCATTTGATGCCTTAGGTTCGGTCCATTGCATTCGTGAATGTGTGCACGCATTTCGGTTGTCTCATTTCCATCACATGGCCACTGATTTTGGTATGCTTGCGAGCTATCCATGTTAGTTTAAGTCCATCATCGCATGTTGTTGCATGCCATGTTTGTTTACATGTCTAGGTTGTGTGCCTATTGCATATTAGATGCATTGTATAATCATGTTGCATTAGCCTTGCTTGCATGCTTAGGTTGCATTACATTGTGCATGCATCCCTTGCCTCTTGATCAAGCATGATAGAGGTTGGGGCCTTTGATGTGTTTTGTGTGTGCATTTCATTTGATATTGAAGTTGCACACTTGGCTCTTGGGTCATCATGCATTGAAATGTGTGATTGATGGCCCGAGGGTCGAGAGCCATACTCCCTTGAGTCCATAACATGATAAAGGAGTGTGGTTGGTGCATACATTGCTTGAAATGCATTGCCATGCCTTGTTTTGCCCTCTACTGCTGTCAAAATAGGATTCTGCAGGAAGCTTTGGCCGGCCGGCCATCTGCAGTGTCGACCGGCCATCCATCAGTGGCCGATAGCTTAATCAGTGGCCGGTGAGCATTCCCCATGGCCGGTGGCCATTCTTCTCAGCCGGTGGTGTTCCCCAGTGTCCATGGAGCATACCTTAGGAGTTGTGCAATTTTCAGAGGAGCAGAGCAGGGAAAACAGAGGCAACTTGTGCATGGCAGTGGCTTTCCGAGCGGAGCCGAGCACGCATTGCATTGGGCCCTCTTCCCGAGACTGTTTACTGCTTTATTAGATTAGTTAATTAGCTTAACTAGTTTAATTGGTCTGTAATAGTTAATTAGCTTGTAGGTTAATTAATTGTATTATTCTTTCGGTCCCTCCGAGCAAGGGCGAATTTGTAATAAGTGTGGGTGCGTGTGTGCATGTCTTCCAACCCCCACTTCTTTCTCCCTTTTACTTACCTGCTTTTGATGGTTAGTATTAGGGCATATTTAAATTAGCATCCTTATGCTATGCATGCGTGCATTCATTCATTTGTCTTGCATGCACTGGGCTCGGCGCATCATGTTAACTGCATTGTATTTCAAATTCCAAATTGAATACGTGTTATTTGTAGCATCTCACATGCCATTCTTAGATTAGCCGAGCCTATCTTAGTTGCATTTTGCATGTGACGCATTAGCCATTTTAACATGAACTAGGAATCACGCATGATTACTAACTAGTTTATTGTTTTGGCACGGAGTACGATGTAAGTATTTATGCTTTAGCATCTCGCATGAGTGTGAATGCTAACGTGACAGCATGCTTACCATGTGGCTATTTGTTTATGTGATATTACTGCCTGAATGCCTGTGGGTGAAGGTTAGATTGCTTGAGTTGGGACAACTCGTTGAAATCCGTGTTTTAGCCTACTTGCGAGTAGCAAAATCTAAAACGTTTTCCAAACGAATGGATATGCAATACTTTATTCCAAATTAGGCGATCTAGTCTATACTTGTTTTGCTGTGTGCATCACGTAGTAAATCTAGGCTAATAACCGGAATAGGAATGCGTAATGTTTTCAAAACAAGATATCACGGTTAGTAGAGGCCGATCTTCGGATCGGGCGAGAGGGGGTGCTCATAGCTGACCTTCCCCAATCGTACCCAAGTTCCCGAGCCGAGGCAACTTTGGTGATGACGGACACGTGGCCTTTGGCACCGAGTTAGGGTTTCCTAAATTCCCCCATTAAAAAAAAAATATTTAGGTGGCGACTCTGTATCTGGCAAAGCAGCCCATGTTTGGCACTTCTTTACAAAAAATCTGTTTTCAAAAAACGATTTGTCGGATTTGGACTCTTTGGTTCAGATTAAGAACCATGACACAAATCGAGTCCGAACTGTGGTGGGGCCCTCACGAAGGGCACGTCCACCACAGTATGGCTTTCTATATACAGGAGTCTGGACCCCCCAAGCCATAAGTCCACACATTTCTCTAACAATATCAGCAATTTGGTCCCTAGGAACCATATTATGTGCTTGTTGGACTACTACTGGAGAGACAAACACAGGGTTTGGTGGAATCCCATGTGCTTGAGGTCCTCTTGGTCCATAGGGAGGTATATTTAGGACTGTCTTTCCCTGTGGTACTGGTTGCTATTGAGGGTATGGTTGACCTCTCTGGGCCCGTCCTGCGAAAGGTGCTGCAAGAGGAGGAACATGTGTTGTTTCTCTCCCAGCCGCAGGAAACCCTTCCAACCCCCCAGGTGTGAATTCGAATAGAGGGATTTGGAAACATTCTCATGCCATTTTCTTGTGTTGGGCCAGATCCACCAATTTGTACGGCTTCGCTGTTAGGTAATGAGATATTTTGATTTACCAAAGGCCTCGAAGGAGGCTCATACCATGACTGAGGTACAGGTGATTGTCTTTCATAATTTTGATTACTAGTTTGACCATGTCCATTCATTTGCATAGGCTGTTTATCTCTAGCCAATCTTTGCTGAAGAACATTTGAATTTTCCTCCATATGCCTAGTTATAGTTGGTTGATGGGAATTCATTCGATCCATGAAGGATGTTGTCTCTCTTTCCATTGTATAGATTAACTACTATCCCATGGCATCTACCAAGCCTCCCCATGGATTCATTGGCTGGGTAGACGGAACAGTGAATGGTCCAATTCCATGGCCTCACCCAATATTATGAACATGTGGTGCATGTTCCGAGGTGCTGGTCTGTTCGACCATAGGTTCCTATGAGATAGGTGCTTCCATAGGATGTGTTATCACATTATCCTCTAGATTAGGTACTTCTACCTCTCCCTCCACACCTTCTTCCAGGCGTTCATTTTCTCCTTGTCTCTTACGTCTAGCCATTTTAGGGTCCCATTGGGCGTGCCAAAAATATATATTGGCTTTTTTAGCTTTTGAAGGTTAATAATGTAAATTTAAGCGTGCCAGAAATGATCAATTAGTCCTTACAAAATATTAATTGCCAACCAATTATCAGACAATTATGTTATAGTTCTTTCAGCCTCAATGAAGAGGACTTTTACTGGTGGCTTGTTTAGGAGAAATTAGATGATGATGATAATAATAATAATAATAAGTAAAGAACAATTTCAGAATCTGAATTTCATTAAGCAAATGAAAACTTACAATGATCTGACCTAGCCTCGTAGAGGTTCACAGCAACAAACTATTTGAAACTACTCCTAGGAAATGAAGTGCAGTACAGGAATTGAAGTGCTGGGAATGTAAAGAACTGGAAATGTAAAAAACTGAAAAGAAAATATTAAGTAAATGACTGGTTTCTAGATCTGAGTCTGGGTCTCTTCTCTTTAGCCTTCTTTGCTATTTATACTCTTTAGTGATAACTGTTGAAGTGGCCTTCTAATCATCGAAATACATCTCCACGATCTCTGATCATGGCTTCGCTCAACTAACTCCCACTACACCTCTTTTGCAGTTAAGCTTTGTTTCTGAATTTGAATTTGAATTTGAATTTGAATTTGAATTGTAGGTAACCGTTAGGCTATGTCATCTCGCGCCTCTTGACTATTCAGATGCCACGCAGATCCGATACTACCAATATGAACTGCCACATGTCTATTTTGATAAAAACAACCTCAGACATTTTATTTTCGTTAGCCAAATAAAGACAAATCGTTATCTTCTCCCACCTTTCTCACTTTGTTATCCAAAAAGAGAGAACACCCTTTTTTTTCTTTTTTCTGTTTTTTTTTTAATCTCAACTTACAAAGAGGCCCCAAGAAGCATCAAACACTAATTATGTTAAAAATACTGATTATTATATCAATAAACATATTAACTAAGATATAAGTGTTGGCTTTTTGGCTTTCGAAGGGTATTTTTGGAAATGCGAGCGTGCCAACAAGGATCAATCAGTCCTTACAGAAATTATAATTGCCAACCAATTATCAGACAATTGTGTTTTAGTTCTTTCAGCCTCAATGAAGAGGACTTTTACTGGTGGCTTGACTTAGGAGAAATTAAGCAAAATAACAGTTAAATGACGAACAATTGAAGTATTTCATTAAGATGAAAACTTACAATGATCCAAACTCAGCCTCGTTGAGGTTTACAGCAACAATCTACTTGAAACTACTCCTATGAACGAAGTACAGTGCAAGAATTTAAAGTGCAGGAAATGTAAAGACTGGAAATGTAAAACTGGAAAAGAAAATATGAAGTAAATGACTGGTTTATTGGATCTGAGTCTGGGGGTTTTTTCTGGGGGCTTCCCTGCTATTTATACTCCTCAAGGATGACCATCGAACTGCACTTCAAACCATCGAACTGCTCCTCCATGATCGCTTGATCATGCTGCCTTAGAAGTAGTTCCACTACGCCATTACTTGCAGTTGGGCTTCCCTCCTATATTTGAATTTGAATCCGAGTAACCGTCGAAGCCACGTCACCTTGTACCTCTTTATTGATCTAGTGCTACTCAGATCACGTGAGAACCAATACTAACTGCCACGTGTTCGATCCGGATGGAAGACTAAAATGGTCTTCCTATATTACCCTTATTCTGCCACGTGTCGAATTCTGATTGGCTTTTACAAAATATGTAGCCAACATTACCCCCCGCACTAATATACCCAATACTTGGTGATATTAGTGGATCAAAGCCTTTCCCGCGCTTTTTGCAACGTGCATGGGGTCTATATTCTGGAAACGCAACCGTCATTTATTGATGATCATTTGCATTAATTCACTTTCAATCTTTTGAACACCCCAATACCTTAGCACTCGCACAGACTGATACTTCTTTTATGGCCGAATCAACTTTCTCCTCCATTGATCGAGCACACAAAGAGTCATATGATGATGTTGTTCCTCCTCGAAAGAATTTCCATGCATTAATTAGCCTCCTTTATCCACCTTTCCATATTCAGGTCATGGATGCCTTTGCAAATTATCGACCTTTGGATTACGAACACATTGCCCTTAATCTTTCGATTCAGAAACTCGCGAATATAGTTACAAGAAGTTCTTCCTCTGACTCACTCTTGTGCTTCGAACAAACTACTCCCAAATCTTTGATTCAGAAAGTTGCAAATATGGACTTGGGAAACTCTTCTTCACAAACCTCTGCATGGGATAAAGCTGCAACTTCTTCATCTTCTGGGGTTTCTGACTGGACAAGCTGGTCAACCCCTGAGACCTGTGATTTGAGGGAACGAATCAACCATCATTTTGTTGAGTTCACTGACCCTTTAGAGTTTCCTTCTTACTCTCGAAGTTCAGTGGTCTACCCCTACGTGCCCATTGACCATCGACGTAGTTTGGAGGAGAATCTGCTTGTGGCATGGTATACATCTTCCATGCCTACAAAGATAGTGCACAATGCCCGGCGCCTGGAAGAAGCACAAGGATACAACCTATCATTCTTAGCCCAGAAGGCAAAGATTTGTTCTTCCGACTGGCTTGATTATATTAATGCCCTTGTTCCTTCTGCTCCCGTGCCATCTCCTATAATAGAAGCATCCACACCTTCTTCTCCATTTTCTGAAACAGAAGCATCTACACCTTCTCCTCCGCCAATTCTTTGCTGGACAGAGAGACTGAGGCTTGCCCTTCCCATGGATGAAGTCTTTCCACCTTACAAACCTCCACCATCCCCTACTCCAGCTGAGCGGAAACAAGCTCAACTTCTACTTGCCGCTTTCTCTCACTTGCCTTTCAATGTTCTTGAGGACGAAGTCCCTCTTAAGAACCTTCGATGGGCTTGTGATATTTTGACTAGGGGCCATGTCCTTAATCCTCTTGCCCAAGCAGAACTTCATATGTTCCTGGACCAACTTCCATTGCTCCTCTACTGGCATCGAAATTCTATGGCTACTACACAATCTTTAGACCAACTTTCGTCTCTTCGAATTCATGCCCAGTACGAAGCAGAGAACTTCATTGAAGAATTCGATGATTTCAAGAATAAAGATTCTGCGTATTGGGATGATTTGGTCATAGACAAATTGGAACAAAGATTGAGAGAGGAAGCTTTCGAAGTAAAGGCTGAAGAGCTCTACTACGAAGTGAGAGCACATCAACTCATGCAGCCAACATTAGAAGAAATATAAGACATAATAAAGAAAGAACAAAAATTCATTGATCATTGTTGGACTAAATTTCATGATCTTGTTATTTATTCCATTCCTTATTTTTATGAGCTTGAGTTTATACCCAGATAGGGTTATTGATGTAATTGCCTTGGCTTGAATATAAACAAAATTCTTCTGTATTTGGCATTGTTTGACCCTGTTTCCTTTTGTCTTTAAAAGCCAATTCAGAGCTTCGAACTGAACAATCTTATTCATCGAATATGGACTCAATTGTTTCAAAAATGAAACACTAAAAATCAACACGAACCTTTCCAATTTATGGAATACGGTTGACATTTTTTGCTGATCTTCGTCTAGAAACAATGCTTCGAATCTAGCAATCTTATACTTAAAGCTTGTTTCAGCCATAACCAACATCTGATCATGGTTAATATGATCAATTTAGTTTTAAAATTGACCATCTTTTGCTTCAAACAACAGTTCATGCTATTTTAGTTCAAAAGATAAAATCTTTCCGTGTATACACCAACCAACTATTAGTTTTGATGTTTCGAACAACAATTCACATCCTTAAGAGGCCTTAAGTTTTGTTTTGAAGGACTTCACCTTCTGAAGTAAACAAATACTCCAGCATTCTTGCATCCTTAAGTATGGAATGTGCTTCGAAGCCGACTTCTCTGTTTCGAAGTTGATGTTATTTGACTTTTGGCGCCAAAATCTGGTTTTGAAGCCAAACATCTTACTTCAAAGTTGATCTCAACATCTGGGCTGTGTTTTTCCCTCCAAAAGTATCAATATTGAAGGAAACTTTTCGTATTCATACTTCTAGTACTTAGCGACTTACGCAATATATTTTTCAGACACAAAAGCTTTAAAAACCCTTTTGTTTCGTGCTCTGAAATCACTTGCTCTTTTAACGCACAAACCCTTCTTTCTACCGATCTTCTGTCAACCCTCTCTTCCTTGCTGCTTGCTACCTATGGATCCCTCCTCGCTAAAAGTGCTTGCTGGTGACCGTATCAGCCCTACCATGGCTTTGAAACGATGTATTGATGAAGAAATCGCCAAGCTAACAACTGGTGGGCCAAGCGCCATAGATGGACGTCTCTTTGTTCCTCACCACAACAACCAACAAGAGTACGTTCTAGGTCCTATCTTTCAGGAAGCCCCTGACCAACTTCCAGCTTTATACCCCCGTTTGGAGGACCACTTTCTTCTCTACGAAGGAGGGCTTGACTGGAGCAATTGGAGAGTGACCCGGCCTCATCGTTGCTGGCCGACATTGAGAACCAATGGGAGGAATGGTATGACAGAGTTGTATCTGTGAGAGAAGATGACCTACAGGAGCTCTGTATCCTTGACGCCCTTCGTCTTTCCAGGTTCATCATTCCTGAGGACCCCTTTTTAATTCCTGCTGCTCTATGTTTTTGGAATATGGCTTTTAATTTCTTCCAATTTCGGTGCGGCATGATGGCCCCCACCGTTCTTGATATTTGCCATCTCTTAGGGCTTTCACCCCTTGGCTCTCCTTTCACTCCCAACTACCCAGACCTCCCTGTCAAATTTTCCCTTCCAGCCTTAAACTCCTCTTACAGTGACTTCGTAAAGGCTGAAAATAAAAGGAAAGGCCCCGTGAAAGACAGAGAACTCTTTTCCTTCATTTTATACTGGTTATGCAAATTTCTCTTTTGCACATCATGTCAGAGGATTATGCCTAAGTTCGCTCCACTCACGAAGGCACTTGTCTTAAAAAAACGTATAGCTCTTGCTCCTTATCTTTTAGGTCATGTTTACAGGGCTTGTTCCCAATTTTGCGAAAAACCTCTCGATGTTAACCAATGAGGTCCCCTTTGGGTGCTCCAGCTCTGGCTCTTTGCCTATTTCACTGATTTGCATCAAAAATGCCTAAAATTCCTTGTTCAGGATCCTAGCACCTATGGGGAAAAGTATGCTAGGATTGCTCTTTACCCTGCTTCTTTTGCTTATTACTTTGCCTTCTTTTACCAACTCCCTATTTCTCCTCCTGCTTCCCTTTTTTGTCCTTTTGACGCCAATAAAGGACCTGCTTGGCTGCAAACTTTTCTGGCTGATAAAGAGTGCTCCACCTCACCCCACAAAGATATGTGGGCTTCAATTTTGCTATTGAGGGAGCTGTTCATTGGCACTTTAAACCCTCGAGGTTATAAATGCATATCTGAGGTGCACTGCCCCTCTCAGTTTGCCAGACAATTTGGGCTCACTCAAGGGATACCTGTTCCACTTTGCAGTCTCTCGAATGTCCACTTTATGGCTAGAGACTTGAGAATATCTAAATCAAAGCTAGAGGCGGCAATATTCAAATTGCTGAAGGAATTGAATGAATTTCAATTTGTCCCTTTTCTCCCATCTGGCTTAGTTTTGAAAAGATTCCAGAACTGGTGGACATCCAATATGGAAGTGCGCCTATCTGCACAACCTCATGACTTGCTAATAGGGTTAGGAGTGCCTTCGAAGGCTAAGTCAACGACAGTTGAGAACATTCCTCCCTTTTCTGCAGCTACCACAACTTCTCCTACAGCCTCACCTCCTCCAGCTAGAGTTACCAGAGCTGCTTCGAAGAAGGGTAAGCATTTCTAAGTTCCTCTTTCCTTCAACTCTTTTGTTTGTCTCCTCTATATTCACATATTTTGGTTCAGGGTCTCCACAAGAAGAATCTCCTAAAAGAGTTGAAACTCTAGCTGCTCTCAAGGCCAGACAACAGCAGAAAAAGAAAAGAAACTGGTACTCACTCTGAAGAATCTGAATCTCAAAATGAAGAGAGAGAGAGAGAGATTGAGCAAGAGCAAGAAACACCATTACAAAGAAAGAAGAGAACAAGGGTGGCTGCCCCCTCTTCTGATTTGGTCAAAGACCCTAATTCTGAGACAGTTGACAAAGCAATGGAACAGGAGCTTACTTCTGAAGAACTTGATCCCCAAATTGAAGAGAGAGAGGTTGAGAAGGAGCCAGTAGTATCATTGCCAAGAAGGAAGAGAAAGAAAGTAACTGTTCCTGCTACTGACTTGATTAAAGATCCTATCCATGAAGCTGCTGCCAAGGCAGTAGAACAAGAACATTCCAAAGCAATGATCGTCTTTGAGAGGGCTGAGAAGAGACGGCAGCAACAATTTGTAAGAGATGAAGCTACTGCTGCTGATGCACTACAAAGGGAAACTACAAGAAGGCAACAAACTGCCGAGCATTACTCCCTTCGTAGCTCTCCCATTACTGCCAACATCTCTGAAACAAGTAATTTCTTTCATGCTTCTGCTGTTTTGCCTTATCAAATTTTGACACTAGAGCTTGACCTTACGTTTCTTCCTTTTTGCAGCAACAACTACTGAGGCTATACTTCCAATGAGGACTCCCTCAATTTCAGTTGAAGTTGATCAGATGCAGAATGTGAAAGCCATTCAGATAATACTTCCACTTCCTAGGCCCACATTTCATGTACCCCCTTTGAGCCCTAGCATTCCTTTAACTCTTTCTTTTGATTTGACTCCATATCTTCCTCACTTGACCCTTGACACTTCTCTTTCGAGCCTTGCTCCTCCTCCTTCTCCCAAGGAAATTCCAACTGCTACTCCATCTACAATGGCAGTTGATTCCCCTATTGAGGATGCTGGTAGCTCTCCAACCCGTGGTTTATCACCTTTACCTAGCTTCAGCCCTTCTTCGCTTGATTCATTGGTGGCTAGGACCATGGAGACTGCTAAAGATGCTCCATCCACTTCTTCTATCCCTATGCAGTCCTCTATGCCTTCCACCACAACTCTCTCTGCACTCCTCATGTCTACGGATGAGGTAGACATCTTCGAAGCCAGACTAGCTAGTCTCTTCGACGTAAATTTTTGAGAGCTCTTCTTCTTCCAGCAGCAAGCCTTATGCCCCTTTGATAGACTGGACACATGACTGAAATGTTGATTTCTTTTCAAGATTCCCTTCGAGGCTCTGCAAAGACCTATAATCAGAAATGGGTTCCTCCAATACTGCAAAATTGCTGAGGCAGTCTGGCTGAATATTTCAAGTCATCTATCTCCGGCAGCAGCTACTGTCGACTTTTACCTCAGCATTTGTCATGCTGCCAAGGCTGCGGATGAGAAACTGGCTAGAGATCAGAGTTTTGTTTCCCAAGTACATACTGAAGTATCAATCCTTAAGGAACAACACTCCTCTGCCTCCCACTTTCGAGTCCAGCTGCTGGAAAGGAAAGCTCACTTGAAGAGGAGCTGGCTGCAGTGAATCAAGCCTTAGTCCGAACTGATACCAAATTGCAAATCACCAACCAAGGACTGGCTGATCGAAAGGAAGATGGTGCAGCTATTCAACTAGTTTCATCACTTAGCAATAGGAAATCTATTGTACAAAAACAATTAAGACATGTAATGATTTTTGGGCCAATTTGTGGCAAAATGTACTTAATTCTTTATGAAAGCACAAATTTTTATCTATCATCTGAGCAGTAATCTTATGTTTTGTACTTAAGTTTATTTTATTCCTTGTGTTTCCCAAATGGTTGGAAAATAAGCTTCAAATATCTGTCATTAATCTTTTTGGGATGTATATACCCATTCAAATTCTCAAATGGTATGCTCCAAAAGGCAGAAACTCTATGAATTTGATATGGTCCTTCCCAGTTAGGTGACCATTTGCCAAACTTATGGCTTTTAATTCCTATTGGGAGTATTGTTTTCCATACCAAATCACCTTCATCAAAGCCAATGTTTTGACTTTTTATTATAATTTTGGCTGCTTTCTTCTTTTGGAAAAGAATGCTATTTAATGCCAAAATTCTGGCTTCATCTATGCTTTCTAATCCAAGCACATACTTTGATGGTATGCTCAGGATCTAACTGATCTTGGCATCTTACCCTCAAAGATTTAACATTAATTTCCACAGGTAACACTGCATCATGCCCATATACTAAGGCATAAGGAGTGACTCCTGTGCTTGACCTTGGGGAAGTTCTGTAAGCCCACAATACATCCAACAATAAGTTATGCCAATCCCTGGGTTGTCCTCCACAACCTTTTGTATTCCTTTTTCAAGGACTTATTGGATGATTCAGCTTGACCATTGGCTTGTGCATAATAGGGGTGGAATTAACAAGACTAATTCCAAATTCTACACAAAAGACTTCACCATTTTCCCATCGAACACAGTCCCATTATCCACAGTTATGGTTTTGGGATACCAAATCTATGGATAAATCCTTAATAACCCATAACCTCAGTCTGGTCTACAGCCTTGTATGGCTTAGCTTCGACCCACTTAGTGAAGTAATCAGTGGCCACTAGAATGAAACAATGATGCTTCGAAGAAGGTGGTGTGTATTTTTCCCATCATATCCATGGCCCATCCTCTGAATGGCCAAGGCTTCACTACTGCATGTAGGTCAGTTATGGGCACATGCCTTATTGTGCCATGCTTTTGGCATGCCTGGCAACCCTTTGCATACTCTATGCAGTCTTTAAGGATAGTTGGCCAATAGTAGGAATGCCTTCGAAGCAACCATCTCATCTTCACACCAGGCTGATGAGCACCACAGATGCCTTCATGAACCTCAGCCATAGCTGTTAAGGCTTCTTTTGGGCCTAAACATTCCAGCAATAAGCCATCTCCCCCCCTTTTTGTAGAGAGCATTCCATATATCATATATTGCATAGACTGCAATTTAATTTTCCTGCTGGCCTTCGAAGATGGACCAGCCAAGTACTTGCATTATTGGATGCCTCCAATCTTGTTTTTAAGTCATTATGATTGACTTCCAAGACCACATTCCTTTTATTCAAGGTGGTATCAATTTCTGATATGTTGTTTGGTTATGTCCCTTTGGGCATTATCCCTTCTCTTGAAGTTCGAAGCTTTCTGAGCCACATCATTAGCTCTATTATTCAAGAATCTTGGAACATGAGTTACATTTGCTATTTGAAATTGAGAAAGCAGATGTAATGCAACAACATAGTATGGTAAAATGCTTATGCTTTGACACTTGAAAATCCCTTTCACTTGGTTAACCACCAATTGAGAATCTCCCAATATGTCAACTGCATGAACTTGTAATCCAATAAGAATCTCTAATCCCACTATTAAGGCTTCATATTCAGCTTGGTTATTAAACAAGGTAGCTTCATCCACTCTGAAACCATGTGTGGTTTCTACCCCTTGTGGAGACCTAATCACAATACCAATTCCAGTTAAGCCATTGGCTTTCGACCCATCGAACCACATCTGCCATGGCTCAACACTAGCCATACCAAGTTCCATTATCTCTGGCTCTCTGTTTGAGATGGATGGTCTGCCAGAAAATTGGCTAAAACTTGCCTTTTACTGCCCTTTGAGGGACATATTCTAGATGAAATTCTGATAAGGCTAGTATCCACTTGCCAATTCTTCCCCTCAACATAGGTCTAGATAACATGTACTTAACCAAATCTGTGGTTGCAATTACCAAGACAGTTGTAGGTAAAAGATAGTATCTTAATTTCATTGCAGCAAAATACAAAGCAAGACACAGCTTTTCAACAGCTGAATATTTACATTCACAAGAATTTAAAAACCTACTAAGGTAATAAACAGCTTGCTCCTTGCCTTCTTCATTATCTTGGGCCAAGAAAGCTCCCAATGAATCTTCTGCTGCAGCTATGTACAACTTCAAGGGCTTATCACCCTTTGGTGGCATCAGCACTGGAGGGTTGGCCAAGTAGGCTTTGATACCTCGAAAGCAATTTGATGCTCTGCTGTCCACACAAATTCCTCTTCATCTTTCAGCCTTAACAAGGAAGAAAATACTTTAGTTTTCCCTGCGTAGTGTTAGAAATGAACCTTCGAAAAAAGTTAACCTGTCCAAGGAACCTTTGTAATTCTTTCTTACTTGATGGAGGCCTGGCTTCAATGATGGCTTTGGCTTTATTCTGGTCAATCTGTATTCCTTTCTTGTGTACCACATAGCCCAAGAAGTTTCCAGATGATACGCCAAAAGCACACTTAAGAGGATTGAGCTTCAACTTGAACTTTCTCATTCTTTCAAAAGCTGCTTCTAAGTGAAACAGATGCTCCTCCATGGATTGGATTTAACTACAATGTCATCAATATAACACTCTAAATACCCTCCAATGAGGTCATGAAAGATAGTGTTCATAGCCTCTGATATGTAGCCCCAGCATTCTTCAGGCCAAATGGCATTTTAACCCATTCGAAGGTGCCAATATTTCCAGGACATCTGAATGCTGTCTTGTGGACATCCTCCTCTGCAATGCAGATTTGGTTATAACCAGAGTGTCCATCCATCATTGATAAAACTTGATGCCCTGCTGAACTGTCTACCAACAGATCCACTATAGGCATAGGGTACTCATCTTTTGGAGTTGCTAGATTTAAGTTTCTGAAATCAATGCATACCTCATTTTACCATTCTTCTTGACTACAGGCACAATATTAGATAGCCATTCAACATACCTGGCTGTCCTAATAAAGCCTGCCTTGAGTAGTCTAAGAATCTCTTCCTTGACTTTCTGAATTACTTCTGGACTCATTCTTCTTGGTTTCTGCTTGTATGGCTTGAAATTAGGCTTCATAGGGAGCCTATGTTCCACTAATGACCTATCCAATCCTGGTAGTTCATTATAAGACCATGCAAAGCAATCTTTATATTTCTTTAGAACAACCAACAACTGGTCCCTGTCCAGATCATTCAAACAAGCACTTATATAGGTGGGCTGTTGTATAGAACCTTCCCCTAAATTTACTTCTTCTAAGGGGTCTTGTGTCTGAGAACTTATTGAAGCTTCTTCCTTGGTTTCTTCTACCTTCGAAGCAACCTTCCGCTTTGTTCTGCTCCCAGGTTCTTTAGTTCAACATCTTTGCCCTCCTCCTCATAGACAAAATCTGTCCATAAGGCATCCTCTTCCTGTATCTCCTGGACTTTTGTTTCAATGTCCAATGCACAGTATTTACCAAGGGTCAAAATTCTGACCTGTTGCTGCTCCTGTTTGCAGCCAATTATCATGGCTTTTCTCTCTTGCTCCTGTACTTGCTGGACTATTGATTTTACATCCAATGTTGAAAACTTAATTAGAGCCAAAGACTTGGCTTCTTGTTCTTCATCTCTTGCCTACAACCAGGCATCATTGTCATCCTTAATGACAATCTCTTCATCAGCACTTTCTTGGACTAAGTGCTTCAGGTGTGTCACTTCCTCATCAGCCGTCACTTCGGCTGAGCCATCAGCTTTCCTCAGTATACTGAGTGGTGTCACTCCCTCAATATACAACTTGGCCTCTGCAAAGTCTGCACAGGCTATGAAGGTTGAGGATCTGCATCAATTTCCTCTGTCTCTCCATTGCCTAAGGCCATCATAATTTTCTGATGCAAAGAGGAAGGCACACATTTGTTAGTGTGATCCAATCTCTCCCAAGTAAAGCATTGTATTTAGCATTACTGTCGATTACGAAGAATGCTGTCATGCAGTCCCTGGTTCCCACACTCAAGTTAATGGGTAGAATCCCCTGAGCCATCTGTTTGTCTCCAGCAAAGCCAGCGATGGTTGTGCTGGTTGGGATCAACCTGGATTCTTTTTCCCTAGTTTCTTCAAAAAAAGATTTCGGTAGTAAGTTCACTGCTGCCCCATTATCTATCAGGACTCGGTTCAGTTGTATCCCATCGAAGAAAGCCTTGATGTACAAAGGCTTGACATGTTGTGTCATAGAATTCGAGGGATATTCAAAAGGATATGAGAGGTTAATGCTCACCTCTTCTTCACTCTCATATTCAGTTTCCATTGGGGTAGCCATTCCAGAATCATCCTGTACCATACTCACTTGTGATCTTCACTAGAGACTGGAATTGGATCCATGTCTTGGTCATCTTGGTCCTCATCTCCAGCCTGGAACTCATGAGGCAGTATGTGTACCATATTGACTGATACTGGAGGAAATGAGCCAAATTGGATGGCTGGCTGTACCTGCTTCCCCCCTTGGCCACTTTGTTCAGTTACTTCAGCAGCATCCTCCATGCTGCACTCTGGCACTTCGTTGTTAACTGATTCCTTCGAAGGATCTTTCTCAACTGGTTTTTCAACCAAAAATGTTTGCTCAGCCATAAAGGCTTCGAACATTTCTTCCTCCACCATTTCTTTCTTTTGGCTTATGCCAATTTCTTCTTCTGTCTCGCTATCACTCTCCATCAGAGCTTTCTCCAATCCTGCTAAGCTAGACTTCTCTCTGGCTTTTAGTTCAGAATGAACCTTGGCCAACTGTTCTCTGCTGCAACCCACTTTTCCATGTAGAGTTGGCTTTGGAGTATGGTCTGACTTTGGAGTCTTCTTTCCTTCTGTCTGGACCAATGAAGAGCTCTCTCCATTTTCTTTCATATCTTTCTGGTACTGAGTGTACCTGCGCTGAATCTTTCTCCTTTGTGATCTCGAAATGACTGGGACCATATCTGGTTCCTTTGTCTTTGGGTGTTTAAGCAATACCCAATTGTTCGGAGCCACCAAAGGAGGCTTGACTATCCTGCCTTGGTTTCCAACATCTCTCTGGACAAGCACTTCCCTAGGTTTGTTTTGCATTACAAACCAATCGGGAACTCCAGGTACCCACGAACTTACTGACTCAGATGTTGAACTGCTTTTTTCTACCTTCGAAGCCATCTTCGAAGCTGGCTGTGAAGGTAAGTGCTTGGCTCTGACCTCATGTTTCGAGCCTGATTCAGACCTTCGATGAAGGTAGCCACTTTCTGTCTTGCGTGAGGCTGGTCTAAGGAGCCAATCTCTGGCTTTGATCCCATGAACTGAGCCTTTCTCCAGTCTTCTTTCAAAATGACTGCTCTCCATTTTGTAATAGTTAGGTGGCCTGGATTCATATAAGGGCCTCTTGCCTTTAGCATGCATTCTGTCCATTGTAGGCTCAACCACTAGTGGTCGCTGCCTATCACTAGCCGGATACGGCCTTTCGTTGTAAGCATTGGTTGATTTAGGACGTCTCTGTACATCCCTGTAATATTGCTTCCCATCAACTGGAAACCCTTTCAACCATTTATAACTCAGTCTGCACCTGGGACACATCATTTGCATTACTGCTGCTTCTAAGGAATCATCTGTGACGACCTAGAATTTTTTTTTTCCCTCCGCTCGAGCGGAGGAGTTGACGCTCGAGCGGACTTTTGGGGTTCCCAGCAATTTTGCAGACAGCCGGAGATTCTGGGAGTTGTGAATCTCCGCTCGAGCGGAGGATTCGACGCTCGAGCGGACTGCTTTATTGGTCTGTGCACGCTCGAGCGTGGGAAGAGGCGCTCGAGCGTGAAAAGTAAGATTGCCCTTGACATTGTAGTAGTGTATTTGGAACCTTCTTATTTTATTTTGGAGTATTGATTGAGGTGGTAATATGATCGTAAAGTAAGATTGGACCAAAAGCTTAAATTAGAGTAATTTGTCTGCGACCAGCCGTCACTCTTTTGCCCTTTCCTTTTTTCTACACTTTGAATTTGGATGTGAGGTTAGAACCATTGGAAAGCTTATCTCCGGGGCTTCAATTTGGACACAAGAACGACCTAAAACAGAGTCCGGATGAGAGAGTTACGCATATTTGAAGTTTTGGAATCTGTGCTGAGAGCAGGTCCGCTCGAGCGGGAATAAGGACGCTCGAGCGGGGTTTTCGGGACAGCAGCTTTAAAAACGAGATTTTGGATCATTTTTGATATGTTTCTTCTTCCCTCTTCCTTCCTCTTCGCCTAAGTCCGAAACCCTAGCCCCAAATCCTTGAATCCCTTTACTTTGCTCACGATCCACCATGGTTTTTGGCATCAAGGATGGAGAACAAGGGAGGATCAATGTTTTTACCCGATTAGAACTTGGATTTGTGAAGGCTTCTTCTCAAGCTCACCCCTTTGCTTGATTATTGAGGTAAGGGTTTGAATACTCTTCAATACTTACATCCATAGATAGATTTGAGGTATTTTCCTTGTATAAGTATACAATTTTCATTTTGAGCATATAGATTAATTATGAGATTGGGGGATTTCGGGTTTGAAGCATTGAGGGTTCAATTGATGGGTTAATGTGATGGAGTATAACCCTTAGATGTATAATCAAGGAGAAAATTGGGATGTAAGGTCATGGTATGAGAAGTTTAAATTTTTATGGAAAACTTTATTTTTCTTGAAACCCTAGGCTAATTTGTGGTGACAAATAATGATTTTGCCCAAATTGAACGAAGAATCATGAAATTGGGGGGATGAATGATATGTGTACAAGTTTAATTGGATTTCTAAGATGTTTCAAAATAATGTTAAAATTTACGAATGAACTTTGTTATGAGCATTGTGAATCATGTTAAAATGAGAAAGGAAATTAGGGGAAATGATTTAGAGAATTAATGTGTGATTTCGTATGTGTGTAGGACACGCTTCGGGAGGAATAATTTCACCACCAACACACTGTGAGTACTAGTATGAGGATGTACCTTCTATTTACCATTGATAATTATTATCACTAACGCTCTGTTACTTGTAAGCGTTACACGAACATGTTAGACGAACATTTATAATGATTGAAAGTCAATGTGAACGTTGAAAGATTGGCATACATCGGTATGACTTTGAAATGACTCTGTTCTGTTAATAATGAATAATAATTCTCTATTATTTATAAGCAAACCACGTCGTTCCTGAATGAATACATGGAATTATGTTCATCTTTAAACCAAGTATCTGTATGAAACTAAGATTATCCCATTGTGATACATATGGACCTAAGGTCGTTAAGAACCTATGACATGCATGCAAATGTTTAACATTATTATGTGATTCACGTTAGAATGTGGGTTATTTTGTCCTTATTAAGCATATGGTAATGATATATGTGGCCTCGGTTAATAATTCATTTACGCATGATTCCTATGTCTCTACATGAATGAAGTTAATTATGTAAAGAAGTAATGGAATGAATAAAACAACTTCATGTTGATAAAATACGATGTGAGACACCGCTTGAGTTCATATAAGTATTCAAGGGCTTTATGCCATTTTCAAGGGCTCTATGCCATTACAAGTTACAAGGGCTTTATGCCATTACAAGTTACAAGGGCTTTATGCCATTTTCAAGGGCTCTATGCCATTACAAGTTACAAGGGCTTTATGCCGTTACAAGGGCTTTATGCCATTACAAGTTACAAGGGCTTATGCCATTACAAGTTAAGGGCTTCATGCCATTTTGTCAAGAATTTCATGCCATTTCGTTAAGGATTTCAAGCCACTCTGTTTAAAGTTGGGCCTAAGGCCGTTCTGTAAAAGATACTTCCGGATAAATGATTTTGAAAATGACTATGATATACAATGTCTAATGAAATCCATATTTTGGATTACGAAATGTTTAATATGATAAGTATTTTTCTGAAATGATAAAAGTGTTATGAACTTTTGACATGTTTATGATATGATACGTTTCCTGGATAATTTTCCCAAAATGCCTAGATACGCTACGGAACTCCGAATGTTCAAGATATGACAAGTTCTCTGAACGAAATACTTTGCTATGTATACAGAAACAAATTAACCATATGTTCTCTTTATTGATAAATACACGGGCACTCAACCTGGAGATCAACCTTAACCTGTGGCTTCTGTCACCCAGTTGTCAACCCCTGAGTATCTAAACTCTTAGATGTTGACCGTTCAAGTTATGGAGTTTTTGCTAAATTTCTAATTTGTACCCTAAATGTCTGTTAAGCCTGATGTGTATATAATCCGTTTATCTTTCCATGTTTTTGTTATACGCCCGACCTAGAGGGTTGTGTCTGTATATGTATATGTACATAGCTATTTTCAGATGCACGTCACTGTATATTTATCTGCATTTTGTTCTGTTTGTGATCCTGGCATAGTAGTGTTAGCTCAATGGATATTATTTTACGCTATTATATGATATTAAATGCTTCCGTTCAGGCCCCATAGATTATATTCATCAGGTTTTATGTCCGCTTCTGAGGTGGTCATGCCCAAACTTTTAGGGGCGGGTTTGGGACGTGACATCATCATTCAGTGATTCTTCATCAGAGTGTTCCCTCTGGTATGAGAAACCTTGTCCAATAACTGGCAAATTTCTGGTGTCCTTTTTGATGGTTGTCTAGTTAGCAACATGCATCTACACATTGACTTCTTCCAATTCTGTCAAGGACAAGTTCTGGGAGTCTGACGTTATGACATTGGCTGCCGCCTCTCCAACCTCTGGAAATGGATTACTGTCGATCCCCATGGCCTTTTCTGTTTTGGCTGGGAACTTCAAACTTCCTTTCCGAATTTGTTCTTGGATCCTGTCTCGAAAAAAAATGCAGTTTTTAGTCGAGTGAGACCAAGAGTTATGCCATTTACAATATACTTTTCCCTTAAGTTCATCTGGAGATGGCAATTTTACTCATTTAGGTAACTTAAGGAAGTTAGCCGCAAGCAAATGATCAAAAATGTCATCTGCCTTTGTTAAATCGAAATAATACTTTCTGTGAAAGTCTTTCTTTTTAAACTGCTGGTCAATTGTTGTATCCTTATGGATTAATGCCTCACAGATCACAGGTTCTTTGCCCACAATCTCTGCTGCATCGATCTCATAATTAGGATCTCTATAATATGTCTTGTATGATGCATTATTTCGATCTTGTTCCTCCTCTAGTAATGCTTCGTACCTAGACACCTTGTAGGTTAGTTCCACCAAATCTCTGAATTCAGTTGAGTCAAACTTCTTTCGAAACTTGAACTCTAGGCCATTTTGAGCCAATCTTACGAATTCTGGCTCTGGCAGGATGACTCTACATTTATTTCGAGCCCTTTTAAATCTAGCAATAAACTGAGTAGCCTTTTCTTCAGGCCTTTGACTCAATCTAGCCAAGTCTGCCATGGAAACCTCTGGCTCCGATTGGAAGAATTGGGCATGAAATGCCTCTTCTATTTGTTGCCAATTTTGAATGGAGCCAGGTGTAAGGTTGATGTACCATACAAATGCTCCCCCAGTTAGAGAATTTGGGAATAATCTTAGTTTCATATAGTCATGATTAGTAAATTCACCGCATTGAGCAGCAAACCTAACAATATGCTCTATTGTTGATTGGTTTCCACTCCCATAGAAAAGGGTAAAATCTGGTATCCTGAACCCCCTTGGGTATTCATGTACCCTATCTACCCATTCTGAGTATGGTTTTCTGTACACAGGAGTCTGGACCCCCCGAGCCATCGGTCCACACATCTCCCTAACAATATCAGCAATTTGGTCCCTAGGGACCATATTTTGTGCCTGCTGAACCACTACTGGAGGGACAAACACAGGATTTGGTGGACAAACTTGTGCTTGTGGTCCTCTTGGTCCATAAGGTGGTACATTTGGGACTGGTTGTCCCTGTGGTGCAGGTTACTGTTGGGGGTGTGGGTAACCCCTCTGAGCCTGTCCTGCGAAAGGACCTGCGAAAGGTGCTGGAACAGGTGTTGTATTCCTTCCATTTGCAGGCCAACCTTCCAACCCCCCAGGTATAAATTCGAACAAGGGATTATTATATCCCCTAGTGCCAGGTATGGCTTCGAACATGAGATTTGTAACCATTCTTACGCCAGTTTATTGTACTTGACCAGATCCACCAACTTATGTGGCTTCATTGTTAAGTACTGAGGCATTTTGGCCTGCTATAGGCCTCGAAATTGGTTCATACCAAGACTGAGGTGATGGTCTTTCATAGTTCTGATTACTAGTTTGACCATTAGAATGTCCATTAACTTGCATAGGCTGTTTGTCTCTAGCCAATCTTTACTGAGGGACATTTAAAACTTCCTCTGTGTGTCTTGTGTTCGTTGGTTGGTGGTTATTCATTCGATCCAAAAAGGACGTTGCCCACCTTTCCATTGTGTTCATTAATTGTTGTCCCATGGCATCTACTAGGCCATCCCATGGATTTATTGGCTGAGTAGATGGAACAGTGGATGGCCCAATTCATTCGTTTCGTCCAATATTATGAACATATGGTTCTTGTCCAGAAGTACTGGTCTGTTCGACCATAGGTTCTGATAACATGGGAGTTTCCACAGGATGTGTTACCACATTATCCTCTGGATTAGGTATTTCTACCTCTCCTTCTATGCCTTCTTCCAAGCGTTCATTTTCTCCTTATCGTCTTCGTCTAGCCATTTTAATTGGTCCCACTGGGCGTGCCAAAAATATATGTTGGCTTTTTGGCATTCGAAGGGTATTTTTGGAAATGCGAGCGTGCCAGCAAGGATCAATCAGTCCTTACAGAAATTATAATTGCCAACCAATTATCAGACGATTGTGTTTTAGTTCTTTCAACCTCAATGAAGAGGACTTTTACTGATGGCTTGACTTAGGAGAAATTAAGCAAAATAACAGTTAAATGACGAACAATTGAAGTATTTCATTAAGATGAAAACTTACAATGATCTAAACTCAACCTCGTTGAGGTTTACAGTAACAATCTACTTGAAACTACTCCTATGAACGAAGTACAGTGCAAGAATTTAAAGTACAGGAATGTAAAGAACAGGTATTTAAAGTGCAGGAAATGTAAAGACTGGAAATGTAAAACTGGAAAAGAAAATATGAAGTAAATGACTGGTTTGTTGGATCTGAGTCTGGAGATTTTTTCTGGGGGCTTCCCTGCTATTTATACTCCTCAAGGATGACCATCGAACTGCACTTCAAACCATCGAACTGCTCCTCCATGATCGCTTGATCATGCTACCTTAGAAGTAGTTCCACTACGTCATTACTTGCAGTTGGGCTTCCCTCCTATATTTGAATTTGAATCCGAGTAACCGTCGAAGCCACGTCACCTTGTACCTCTTTATTGATCTAGTACTACTCAGATCACGTGAGAACCAATACTAATTGCCACGTGTTCGATCAGGATCGAAGACTAAAATGGTCTTCCTATATTATCCTTATTCTGCCACGTGTCGAATTGTGATTGGCTTTTACAAAATATGTAGCCAACAATAAGTCATAAATGTAAAATCAATTACTTAAAGTGAAATTTATTTAATATTATATTTAATTAATGTATTTTTAATATATTTAATTGTATTTCTAATATTATTATAAACAGACATGAAGAAACTAAAATGATTTGAATTAGGGGTCTTGCATAGTGATGTCCCAAACCTTCCACAATACTACTAGCTATTAAACCCTTCCAGAGTTGCCAACACACACTTCATTTATAGGATGCCTAACTTATGACATTGGTGGTGGTCTTGATACGACAAATGTTATATTAAATTATTTTAAAGTCATAAGTTAAAATATAATGAGTTATAATTAAACATTATTTAAGATATATTAATACATTTTTTTGTCACAATTAAAATAATAACAGCGATAATGATAATCAACATCACAATGAATAATAACTACATTATAATCAAACACCGCATGAGACTTAATCAAAGACTTTTTCGATCATAACCAAAATAAAAATTGTCATAACTAAATCATAACTAATAAAATAAGTCATAACTAACAATACAATAAATCCTAATTTAAAAATAAAAAAAATAAAAAAAAGGCAAACAAACAAACGTCATAACTGTATATATGATAAATACATATATATATATATATATATATATATATGTAGTTGGATACAAATATTAGATATCTAATATTGTATTGGAATCTTATATTTGTTGAACTAAAAAACAAAAAATAAAAAGAAAAAGTAAATGAATTAAAAGTTACATTCTTTTCTTTTTTTCATCTATATATATTTTCTAGAATTTTAAATCCAAACACAAACGCATCCTGGATAGCTAGTAGGAATAACAGTGATGCCATAGATAAGTTGTATTAAGATCACGAGTTGGCCTAATTGGAAAACACAATATAACCAACTAGGCTTAATTTAATTCACCGTCATGAATTTTTTAAAAGTTTAATTTTAAGGGTGAGATCATGAATTTAATTCTACAAAAACAAGTTAAATTAGAAAACAAACATTAAATGTTTTGCAAGGGTTGGGAGGTTAATCTCTATAGGTGCTAATTTAATAATTATTTCACCAATAAAAAAAAATGAAAAAGACACTTTCACTATAAAAAATTAAAGTTTTAGAGACGAAAATTTAGCACAAAATTTTTTTTGAGGACTAAATATTTTTATTACGAAATGTGTCATTATATTTTTAGCAACGAAAATTGAATATTAGTGATTAATTATTATCTTTTTGGGACAAAATTTTTTGTCTCAAAAAATAAACTATTTTGAGACCAAATTATTTTGTCCCTAAAAGTCTATTTATTAGTGACATTTTTAAAATTTTGTCACTAAAAGCCTTATTTTTTACTTTTCGAGACGATCTTTTAACAACTATCCTCACAATAATAGAAATTGATCCTTAAATGTCTTTTATAACAAAACTTTCACTTTTAGAGACCAAAACATTTAGTTCCTAAAACTCTTATGTGTTGTAGTGTCTTATCTCGCAAAACACCTATTTCGTTTGGAATTTTTAAACACATCATATTTTTTGTTTTCAGTAAATTTTTTTAATATTTTAATTTTTTTTTTTTTTTTAGATCTATATAATTTAAATACGTTTAAAAAGTATAAAATTTGTACAAAAATCTTTAAAAATTCATTGAATATAACAAAATATAAAAATGTATTGAATTTTTGTACTTACTCTTTTCTTGTAGAAAACTAATATAGAAGTCCACCTTCTAAACCCATTTTTAAAATTCAATAACATGTAAAAGAGATAATTGATTGATAATCCGAAAAGACATAAGAAAGAGAAATTACCTTAGATATTTAAATATGTTGTCATATCATTGCGTTTGAAAAATAAATATAACTTTTGGACTAGAATAGCTCTACTTTTTTTTTGTATTCAATGAATTTTTGAAAGATTTTTGCACAAAACTCGTATTTTTTAAGTGTATATAGATTAACTAAATCTAAAATCTATAAAAATAAATAAATAAATAAATGATTAAAATACTAAAAAAAATTCATTAAAAATAAAAATAAAAATTATAAATTGAAAACTCATAAAACTGTTTTTGAAACTTCGAAAAGAAATTCAACTTACTGTTAAAAAAATAAAAAAACCTACAAGGGCAACACCCTCCCGTCAAGCTCTTAATCAAAAAATGAGAGTTGACACGGGTAAACCCATAAAAGATATAGCCCACCGTTTAGGGCCCAATACATAATTCAAATATTAAAGCCTAACGTTGCTGAAACTCAACATGGCATTAAGAACCAATGACATCTAAACACGTGGCAAGAGAAAGACAAGCCACATAAGCAGACAAAGATCCTGCAAAGTTATTGCACTGCACATCAGCCATTAATGAGGCCCCTTACAACATTTATTGTGATAACCCCTCCCCGTCGAGACAGAACGACCTCACCATGAACAAGGCAAGCTAGAGCATAGACTTTCGGCCAAGATGGCAGGTTGGAAGGGACAACGAAATGATTACCAGAGGATATAAGCAGACGTCAAAGACAAGAAGAAGGTTAAGCTTTCTATCTCTAATCTATCTCTACATTCCACCTCTCTTTCTAACTTGCTCGTCGGAAGGTTCGCTGGGGGACTCCCCGTTCCCCGTTGAACTCTTGTGCAGGTCTTCTGGTAGGCTTGGTACCTCGGCCATTGGTTTGGAAAGCGTGGATCAGTCCGACCCGTTCCATCTAGAACTCGCTGCATCATCAGTTGGCGCCGTCTGTGGGAATCCTTTCTGTTCCGCGCGCCAGTTGTGCTCATTGCCGCCGGAGACCCTTTCCTAATAACCTCTTCCTGCCACCCACCAAAGTGGATGGTCACGACTAGATCCATGGCTTCTCACCACAATGTTGCCGACCACCAAGCCGACCCTTCCAATCCAAACAACCTCCCACAGTATTTCACCGAGCTCACCAACAGCATTAACCGCCTGGTCGAGCAAAACCAAGCCCTGATTAATGTTCTACTCCAAAGAAACCTTCCTATGCCTCCTCCACCACCTCTAGATATTCCACCCAACCAAGAACGAGCCCCGAGCCATACTATCCAGCAGCCCCATCCACCCAACTTGGAAGGCTTGCGACCCCCTCCCCCAGATATGAACCCTTCACCTCAGCTCCCACACCCATCGGCCTTGGCACCCACCCCCAAGGGAGAGGCCAGTAGCATCCAGCCTCCACTCCAGTCCGGAGGTGACAATGTCCCTTTCTGGGACACAGAACTCCGAGCCATGAAGCTCTAGCTCCAAGGAGTCATGCAGAATATACCGAATAAACCATCTACTACAGCCAACTCACCATTCGTTGCCTCTATCCGAGACAAACATCTACCTCCTAAGTTTAAAATGCCCACGATCGACTCTTTCGATGGTATATCAGACCCAGTCAATCACTTGGAGACCTACAGAACCTTCATGATCCTCCATGCATTCCCTGATGAAATCATGTGTCGGGCTTTCCCCGTAACACTCAAGGGGTCGGCTCGACTCTGGTTTAGTCAACTGCCAGCAGACTCTGTTTCCACTTTCCAGCACCTCAGTGACTCCTTTCTCAGCCATTTCATTGGAGCCCAGCGCTAGCGTCGTTTGGTAACCCAATTCCTCAACATCCGTCAGACTGAGGGGGAGTCGCTGCGCAGCTTTGTCGCCAGCTTCAACACCGAAGCCCTGCAGGTAACGAAAAACGATGACAAGTTCATCCTCACGGCGTTCATGGCCGGCCTACGATCATCTAATTTCCTTTTCTCCCTCTTCAAAAACCCCCCGACCTCCATGGCAATCCTACTTTCCAAAGCCCAAAAATACATGAACGCCGAAGATTCCCTAGCCGCCCGCCAAGATCCTACAGCCAAAAACCCAACCCCTAGAGAGAAGAGAAAGGACTTAGAAACCATAAACACCCAGTACAATAACCAAACACCTCAGTATACCGACTGACCACCCCGAGCCGACCGGTCGGCACCAACCCAACCGCCCGGCCGGTTCGAACGATACACACCCCTCAACTCCCCCATGGAACAAGTCTTGAACCAGATTCACCGAGATTATCCCCTAAAATGGCCCCAACCATCACGGTCTCCTTCCAATCTGCGAGACCAGTCCAAATACTGCCGTTTTCATCAGGACCACGGCCATAACACGGAGGAGTGTGTTAACCTCAAAGACCAGGTCGAGGGCTTGATACGTCAGGGACGTCTCAGCCGATTCACGGAATCCCACCCTCAGCAGAGGCAAATGACTGAACCTATTAGAAACAACCGCCGGCGCACCCCTCCCCAACAACCCGCACAACCTAATCAAGGTCATGATCGCCCTCCACAGCACCCCCGGGCACAAGGGAACCCCCCCCCCTGCTGGAGAGATCAAAGTTATTACCGGCGGGCTTGCTTGTGGAGGACCATCTCGCTCGACTCAGCGGGAAGAACTCAGAAAAATAAGGCATGGCTCAGACAAAGAAGTTGCCACATTAGACCAACCCTTAAAACAGCCCAAGCAGTGGACGGAGCCTATCACCTTTACGAACGCCGACTGCACAGGCATCCGTTACCCCCATGACGACCCTTTCGTCATTTCTGCCCTCCTCTCGAATTACAAGGTCAGACGGGTTCTCGTCGACAACGGCAGTTCTTCAGACATCATCTTCCTAAATGCCTTCCGCCAGCTCAAGATTGGGAAAGAAAGTCTGTCTCCTCTCCAAACCCCATTGGTCGGTTTTATTGGAGATCGGGTGACCTCCATCAGCTCCATCGATCTTCCCATCACAATCGGAGAATACCCACGGCAGACCACAAAGTTACTCACCTTCCTCGTCGTCGATTGTCCCTCTGCTTACAACATCATCCTCGGCCGCACCGTCCTAAATGCTTTCCAAGTTATCACATCCACTTTCCATCTTACCGTCAAGTTCCCCACTGACCTAGGGATCGGCACAGTAAGGGGAGAGCAGACCGTGGCCAGGGAATGTTACGTCGCTTCACTTAAAGAGGTCAAGCTAAAGGAGGCTATGATCATTGAAGGGCTCGACGTCAGGGACGAGGATGAGCAGGTCAGAGGGGAACTAGTGGAAAAGCTTGTCGAGGTCCCCATCAATCCCACCAACCCGACAAAAACTGCCAAGATCGGCAGCCAACTATCCTCCCAGGCAAAGGCCGACCTTACTGCCCTCCTGATTGAGCACAACGACGTATTTGCCTGGACCCACTCCGACATACCGGGTATTGACCCCTCCTTCATAACATATCGTCTCAGCATTGAGCCCCACTTCCGACCCTTCTGCCAGAAGCAGCGCATCTTTCACCCGAAGCGCAACACTCTTATCGCTTCCGAAGTAGATAAGCTCCTTGAGGCACAGTTTATCAAAAATGTAGACTACCCCAGATGGCTTTCAAATGTGGTCCTGGTCCGTAAAAACAACGGTAAATGGCGACTCTGTGTCAACTACTCTGACCTTAACCGAGCTTGCTCCAAAGACAGTTATCCCCTTCCTCGCATAGATCTACTCGTTGATGCCACAGCCGACCATCAAATGCTCAGCTTCATGGACACCTTCTCTGGGTACAACCAAATTCTGATACACCCATCTGACCGGGAACACACCTCATTCATCACCGACCGGGGAACTTACCATTATTGTGTCATGCCATTTGGGTTGAAAAATGCTGAGGCCACTTACCAACGGTAGGTCAACGCCGTCTTTCATCACCAGATAGGCCAAAACATGGAAGTATACGTCGACGACATGCTAGTCAAGAGCAAGCTCTCCACTGATCATCTAGCCGATCTGCGAGAGACCTTCGGCACCTTATGAAAGTATCAAATGAAACTCAATCCGGAGAAATGCGCCTTCGGCGTAGGATCTGGGAAATTCTTGGGTTTAATGGTCAGTCAGCGAGGCATCGAAGCTAACCCCGAAAAGATCAAGGCCTTGATAGAAATGCAGTCGCCCAGAACGGTTAAAGAGGTTCAGAGGCTTACTGGCAGAGTCGCCGCCCTCAACTGCTTCATTTCCCGTGCAACGGACAAGTGCCTCCCCTTCTTCAAAGTTCTTCGACAAACTTTTGAGTGGACGGCAAAATCCGAAGAGGCCTTTCAGTAATTGAAGCAGTGCATGGCCAACCCCCCCTACTTTCTCAGGCAATCACGGGTGAACCCCTTTTCCTCTACTTAGCCGTGTCAAACATCGCCGTCAGTGCAGCACTCATCAGGGAAGACAGCTCTGTCCAACGACCGGTCTACTACATCAGTCGGGCTCTCAGGGGAGCAGAACAGAACTACCCATTGCTTGAAAAAATGGCCTTAGCCTTGGTCATAGCCTCAAGACGACTCCGATCTTACTTCGAGGCCCACCCCATTGTCGTCCTCACTGACCAACCGTTGAAGAAAATAATACAACAACCAGAGTTGTCCAGCCGACTTATGCAATGGTCAGTCGAGCTTAGCCAATTTGACATCTCCTACCGACCTCGAACGACGATCAAGGGGCAGGGTATTGCCGACTTCATCCTGGAGTTCACTAACCCCACTCTAATCACGGCTCCCCCGCACCCGCAATCCCATACTGAGGCAGAAGACCCCCACTCTTGGACCCTCAACATCGACGGATCATCCCGCAAAGAAGGCAGCGGGGCTGGTCTCATCCTCACCGCTCCCGAGGGTGGTTATTTCAAGTGTGCTCTCCGTTTCTTGTTCGACGCAAACAATAATGAGGCTGAATATGAGGCAATCATCGCAGGTCTCCGCCTCGCTAGAGACATTTGTGTCAACCATATCCAAGTGTTCAGCAATTCCCAACTCATTGTCGGACAAATCACAGGGGAATTTGATGCCAAGGAAGACACAATGCAGGCATACAGGGATATTGCACTCCCCCTTGCTCGCCTCTTCAATAATTTCCACATCAAGCACATTCCTCGGACGAAAAATTCCAAGGCAAATGAAATGGCTCGGCTAGCTTCTGCCGACCAGTCAGACCTCAGCCATGGTGTCTGCCTCGAATATCTGGCTCACCCTGCCATTTCCCCGAACCAGCAGCAAGTCCATTTCCTCCAAAATGACCTATTCCATGGGCGGCCGACATCTTTCTATTTTTGACAAAGGGGGAACTACCAGACGACAAGCACCAGGCCGCCAAAGTCAGGGCTCGGTCATCCAACTACATCCTTATCAGCGGTCTCCTGTACAAACGTGATTTTTCACGCCCATACCTGAGATGCCTCAATCCTGCTCAAGCGACCTACGTGATGAGAGAAGTCCATAAGGGGGTATGTGGCAATCATTCGGGTGCCAGATCACTAGCCCACAAAATACTCCGCACTGGTTACTTCTGGCCTACTCTCAACCAAAATGCCACTGAATTCGTGCTTAAATGTGATAAGTACCAACGCTTGGCCAACATCCCTCATGCTCCTCCTACAGAATTGATCACATTTTGCAGCCCTTACCCATTCGCCAAATGGGGGATCGACCTAGTTGGCCCATTACCCACTGGCCGAGGCCAAACCAAATTCGCAATTGTCGCCATTGATTACTTCACTAAATGGGTGGAGGCGGAACCCCCTGCCACAATTACCGAGCGGAACACCACCAGATTCATCTGGCAGTCGATCGTGTGCCGATTTGACATCCCTCAAGCCATCGTCTCTGACAACGGCAAACAATTTGACAATGCCAAGTTCAGGAAATTCTGTGCAGAACTTCAAATTGAGCCATGTTTCTCTTCCCCAGGTCATCCCCAAGCCAATGGCCAAGTTGAGGTTACTAACCATTCTCTTCTGAAGATCATCAAAACTAAGCTGGAAGCTGCTCAGGGACTCTGGGCGGAGGAATTACCAAACGTACTCTGGGCGTACCGTACTACAGCCCGAACCCCCACTGGGGAGACCCCCTTTTGCTTAACATACGGCGCTGAGGCGGTCATCCCAATGGAAATCGGTCTGCCTACCCCGAGGGTTCTGCACCCAAATCCAGAACTCACTGAAGAACTACGTCAAGCCGACCTAGACCTGATTGAAGAACTCCGAGAAACCACTGCTATCAAATGGGCCTCATATCAACAAAAAATGAGAACACACTACAACCGCAAAGTCCGACCGAGGGAGTTCGCCGTGGGGGACCTTGTTTTGTGTGAAGCAACTCTTGCTACCAAAAATCCGGTTGAGGGCAAGTTGGCAGCCAAGTGGAAGGGGCCTTACGTTGTTAAGACCAGACCTCGTCCGGGCACTTACCGACTTCAGGACATGGAAGGTCGAGATCTCCCCCATCCGTGGAACGCTGAGCACTTAAAGCGTTATTTTCAATAAAGCCCTATTTTTGTATTGATCAGTTGTTGTATTTTCTTTTTGACAATCTACGCACTTGAATGTTCTTATTCTCTTCTCACATGGTGTAAATTTATGATCAAATGGGCTGCACCTTAAAAGACAACAATATTATATCTCAATTATCTGTGTGGTATTTCAATAACACCCTGCTTGCAGCCTCAGCCAGACTGAATTACTTAAAGCCTCAGCCAGACTGAGCACGAAGGGCTCAGCCAAACTGAGTTACTTAAAGCCTCAGCCAGATTGAGCACGAAGGGCTCAGTCCGACTGAGTTACTTAAAGCCTCAGCCAGCCTGAGCACAAAGGGCTCAGCCAGACTGAGTTAATTATGGCTCAAGCATTCTTACAACTTCATGTTTGTAGCATAGTTGTCATACTTAGTCCAATTCCAGGTCCATGCTTTTACGCCTCTTAACATTCTTTATATTTTTAACTTTCATTTGCCAACCATTTAACATTTCAAGACTCTCATTTCAAGACCTTTACATTTCAACATTCTTACTGTTAACATTCTTTGCATCATAATTTTCTCACAAACTAGATTGGCTCCTTACTTCTCAATTTTCACTGCGATTTATACACAAGCCTTATTTGAATAACCATTCTCAGATTTACAAAAATAAAGGCCACAGTGTGACAAATACAACTCAGAATTTTATTTATTCACAAACTTATACATAAGTTTACTACAGAAAAAAAAAAAAAAAAAAAAAAAAAAAAAAAAAACAAACAAACAAACAAACAAACAAATAACAACGACAACAAAACAAAACAAAAACAAAAACAACCAAAATTCTATTTACAAATTTTGTTCACACCAATCATTCATCTTCACTTGAGGCAAGGTCCTCTTCGTCAACACCCTCGTCTAGGGGGGTCTGGGCCACGTCGTCTTCGTCTATCCTTACGTTGCTGAAGTCCAACTCTGGAAACAGCTCTTCTGCTTTACGCTTGAAAGTCTTCCAGCCGCTGTCCTAGAACTCAGCCATCTCATGCTTGTAAAAGTCCGACTGCTAGAAGCTCTGGATCACTTCTTCTTCACTCCTGCTCCCAGCGGTCGCTCCCGACGGGCCAGCCCCCCTAGACCCCTCTCTCGCCAAGCTGCTGGCGATCGCAGCATCAATGGCCATCTGGAAGTCAGCGGACCCCTTGAACTGCTCAACCGCTGCAACACATAAGTTGGGGTACGCCGCCCTCTCAGATGCCAGCTTAGCCCTTTCTTCCTCCAAGGCCTTCTCCAGCCCCGCCTTCTCCGCCGCTGACTTGGTGCGCTCCTCTGCCAGCTCCCTCTCCAACCCAGCGATCTTCAGATCTGCTTCTTCTTTTTCTTTGATCGACTAGGCACGCAGATCTTCGTTTCAGGTCATGGCCTCATCCCACCGTTCGTTGGCAACGGTGCAAGCTTTCTGGGCCTCTTCCAGCTTCTTCTGCTCGCCAACCAGCTGGAACTCGAGCGACACCACCTTGCGGCGTTCCGTCTCCAGCTCCAACTTGGTTGCGAGCAGCTCAGCATGGGCACGGTCGGCTGAATTGCCATGCACCACCGCCAACACCTCCATCTTTTTGGCCTTCTGGGCCTCTTCAAGCCCCCTGACACACGCACTCCGCGCAGTCTTCCTCCAGCCTGCGCTCTCCTTCCTCAAACTTTCAAGTTGGGCCTCCACCTCCTCCAACTTTGCCCTCAGTGGCCTCACTTCGCCCTTTGCAGCCGCCGCCTTGTTTAGTAGGGCCCCTGCTAAGGCGGTTGCCTCCATTTGGGCAGAGCACAACCCCCTTAACAGCTCAGCCTCAGTAAAACTGGCCATCGAGCGCACGGCTGCGTCTTCTACTACTCCCAAGAGGCGATCTGCAGCAGTCCTTGCTTCTCTTCCTTCTCCTTCTAGTCGCCCACACACTGCTGGGGCGTGGTAAAAGGCGGTCTTCAACCTAGCCCTCTCTTCTTCTCCTTGGGGCGCAGGACCCCCCTTGGGCTGCTGCTCTGCCCCCTCCAAAGGGCCAGTCGCCCCACCCTCCACTCGCTTTTCAGGGGCAGTCGCCCCACTCTCCACCCCCTTCGCTGCCTCCTCCAGTCCCACTTCGGGGGTCTCCTCTGCCATCACCTCCTTCGTTCTCTTCAAGGCTGGCCCCTCCTCCCTCTCCCTTACTCTTTTTTTTTTCTTCAATACGGTCTCAACCTCCTTTTTGGTCTTCTCCTTCAGAGGATCGACTAGAGGTGGTCGTGGCTCAAAACCACTCAGATCCTTCTCCCCCAGCGGCTTAGGGCGTGGTCGAACTTGCTCCCTTGCAACCGGTTTCGGAGCAGGCCCCAGTTGTGTCTCCTTATATTTGTTCGCTCGAGCGAACAATCTCCTTTCCTCCTCCTCTTCCGCTTTCCGTTGCCTCTCTAACTCCTCCCTTGCCGGATCTTCCCCCAACGGTTGCAGTCCCAAGTTCAGGGCAAACAACGTTTACGGAAGAACCAACTCGTTCCACCTTACTCCCTTCTCCTCCTTCCATTCCCTCACTTTCTTCACTCAATCTTTGGCCGCCCCGTCCAACTTGGGCTCGACCGATTTGGTGGGGACCTTCCACGTTGTCCGAACTCCCCTTCCACCATTCGCAGACACAAAAAACCATCTCGGCCTCCATCCCTTCACCGAAGATGGAAGACCCGCCACCAGACCTCGCCCCGCCACTATTTGCAGAGTCACCCAAGTCTCCTGTTGACCGGAGGCCTTGTAGCAGGAGAAGAACTCCTCTACTGTCATTGTCGTTCCTCCGGTTGCCTGCTGCCAGGAACTCGCACACGCCATCAATATTTTCCAGGCGTTCGGCATCAACTGCCCTGGCGCCACTTCCAGCTTATTCAGCACGTCCACCACAACTTGTGGGAGATGTAGCCTCAAACCTCCTCGCAACGCCTCCTCGTAAAGGCTGAATTCGTCCGGCTGCACATCCGATGCCTTCTCCTTGGATGTGGGCAGCCTCAGCCCTATCTCCGAGGGAATTTGGTACTTCCTTCTTATTCCCTCCAACTCCTCTGCCGTCAGTATGGATCTGTCCGGTTTGGTGTGTCAATGGTCCGGCTCCACCTAACTAATAGGCCTCACGACTACAATCATTGTCCTAGAACTAGCCCGCACTACCTGCCTCGTTACCTCCCCCTCCCTTCGCTCCGTACGATATTGTTCCGCCAAATCCACCGCATCGTCGTCGCCTAACGGATCAACCCTTACGTTTGCTACTCCCTCTTGGGCCATTTCTCTTGTGTGTCTACGAATGGTTTCGGACGCGAGCGCAAGAAAGTTCACAAATTGTAGCAAAGGTGTATCACTCGACACGAAAGAGTTTATTTCTGGAACGTTTTGGTTCTTTGCAAAAAGATAGGTAAAACGGATAATACCAAAAGCCCAAGGCTTACCTATATTCCAAGGGTCACAATTAAATTTTTCCAGTTTGAAAATTTTCAAAAATCCGCCAAAACTGTCTTTTCAACACCCTATATTGACCTATCGCTTCATTTCTTACTCAACGCCTAACCTTCCCCACTACAGGATTCCGCAACGTGTATGACCACGATCCACGCCCCCTTTCTCCTTTCCTGTCTCTTCCACTTCACTTCACCACGTGCCCCATTGCCTCTCGAGCCCCACACACCGCCACTCACTTTTCACGGTCGGTCCCTCCACTCGGCCACCTTTCGCGGTCGGCCCACCTCACGGTCGGTCCCTCCACTCGGCCACCCTTCCGGTCGGTCCACCTCACGGTCGGTCCCTCCACTCGGCCACCCTTTGCGGTCGGCCCACCTCATGGTCGGTCCCTCCACTTGGTCACCCTTCAGGATCGGCCCACCTCATGGTCAGTCCATCCACTCGGCCACCTTTCGCGGTCGGCCCACCTCACGGTCGGTCCCTCCACTCGGCCACCCTTCGCAATCGGCCCACCTCACTATCGGTCCCTCTACTCGGTCACCCTTCATAGTCGCCCCCTCCACTCGGACTCATGCAGTGGTCGGTCGAGCTCAGCCAATTTGATACCTCCTATTGTTCTCTTTATTATTCCCTTCGTTGGACTAAAGCTGCACTCGGGAATGGGGGACTACTGACATGGGTAAGCCCATAAAGGATATAGCCCACCGTTTAGAGCCCAATACATAATTCAAATATTAAAGCCCAACGTTGCTGGAACTCAACATGGCATTAAGAACCAATGACATCTAAACACGTGGCAAAAGAAGGACAAGCCACATAAGCAGACAAAGATCCTACAAAGTTATTGCACTGCACATCAGCCATTAATGAGGCCCCTTACAACATTTATTGCAATAACCCCTCCCCGTCAAGACAGAACAGCCTCACCACGAACAAGGCAAGCTAGAGCATAGACTTTCAGCCAAGATGGCAGGTCGGAAGGGACAACAAAATGATTACCAGAGGATATAAGCAAACGTCGAAGACAAGAAGAAGATTAAGTTTTCTATCTCTAATCTATCTCTACATTCCACCTCTCTTTCTAACTTGCTCGTCGAAGGGTTCGTTGGGGGACTCCCCGTTCCCCGTTGAACTCTTGTGCAGGTCTTCTGGTGGGCTTGGTACCTTGGGCATTGGTTTGGGAAGCATGGATCAGTCCGACCCATTCCATCTGGAACACGCTGCATCATCAAGAGTGAACATAGCCCAAAGCAGCAAAGAGAGAGCGGATGTCATAGATACCATGGCAAGGCTCTCGCAGAACTTGGCAAGAAATGAGCAGCTGGTGTTGTCATGGATTAACAAGGCAATCAAGGAGCCCGTGAATGCATACAAGAGCGATACAACAAATCCATGGAACGCCGTTGACGGGATACCATTGAATATCACCGTTGGAACAGGGTTGCCATTTTTGTATTGGTAAGGAATGATTATGAGAAGTGTGGCGATTAAGAAAGAAGTTATCAAGATTGTTTCCAGAAAGCTCGTTCTGATCGCTTGCCTTGATGACTTCCACTTTGAGCCATTTGAGACTAGAGCATCAATAACCGAAATCACTTTGGCATTCATCACTTTATATTCTTTTGTTTTGAGTCCGAAACACCATTATATATATATATATATTAGACGTCTGCTATATTGCTATACTAGGTTTTTTTCAAGATGAGAAATTCTGAAAGTTTATGAAATGTGATTATGTTTCATTCGTATTTCACGATTACTTATCTTTCACTTTTCAAATTTTTCTTGAAATTCATAAATCAAATACAGTCTTAAACTCTTTCTTTCACCATTTCCTAACTCCATCAAACATAATTTGAAATTCGAATTTTATCAATTCTTTTCTATTACATTTTTTAACCAAACATAATTTAAATGGAATAATAATCTTAACCATAAGAATATATTCTTCATGTTCTAAAAAAAAAATAATCTCAAATTATAAGTGCTGTCACACTACGTTCCACAATTCACTCAGTAGACATCACACTTGGGGTGTGCGGTAGTTATTGGGTGATGTTGTGACATTGTCTTGCAAAACTTTGAGAGCCACAAGACAATGAAAAATTATGTGATGGTTTTGGATCAATTTCATATGGTGTCTCAATCAAGGAAAATGATATGGTGTGGACCGTTTTGGGACTGTATATGATATGTATTCTATTATAAAATTAATAATTTTATTATAAAATTTTATAATATTAATCACAAAATGCGTAATTTAACTATAAATTAGTATAACAAAATGTTTACAACTTTGTGGTTGATGTTATAAAAGTTTGTAACTTGATTATAATATTTTTTACTATGTCAATTTGTAATGAGATTATACATTTTATAATTAATGTTAATAAATCTTGTGACAAAATTATACATTTTCTAATAAGGGTGCACACCATAGGAGAATCCCTCAATTTAATATTTATTAGTTAAAGCTTTGGGATTCATGGTTCGTTTGGAAAGTGTATTGACTTTTTAGCTTTTTAGTTTTTTGGCTATTTTAGTATGGGATTAAAAAGTCTCGTTTGGGATGAGCTTTTTGACTTTTGTGAGAGAAATAATGTAATGATTATGGGTTGGATGTAATGTTCTGTCTTATTGAACTAAAGAGCCTATTTTGTTTTTTTAACTATTTTAGCCAAAAAAAATCCCAAACCTAACTTCCCAAACGAAGACTCAATATTTCTTGATTTTAGGAGACAACTTGATATATGTCAAGTAATGAGTTGTGCAGAGCAATACTTCCAAAACCACTAAATAATTACTCCAAGATAATGGCGGCTATTTTGGAAAGATGGTTATAACCAACTTTTTGATTAAAAGCTGATTATAAGCTGCTTATAAGTTATTTTTTTGTAAGAGGGGAAGTGGGTTATAATCTGAAAAGTGAATTATAACCCACTTCCCAAAGGAGGCCGGCGTTGTTTGGGCTAACTTATTTGGTGCAGGATGTATGAGTAATTTATAATTTTTAACTTTATTTTAAAAATTCGTGCTAAATATTTGATGTAACTTGGTTACAACTAACTCAGTAAAAATAGTTTCACTAGTCTAGAAAAATTGGTTATTTGGATGTTAGGGAAAAACATGTTTCTGACTTCTACTTTTTTATTATCAATTTTTAACTTACAACAATCTATACGAAACACGTTTAATATCAATCTCATTCCGTAAATATTTTTGAGACTCTGTTTGATTAGCATAATTAATAGTGAGATTTAACAATTTATAAGATTAATGTAAAATTGATTATTCAAATGAATTAATGAGATATATAATTTCCTCTAATTCACGTTTATTTTACAATAAATATTAGAATATATAATTTAAATTAAATATTTTATTGGCGATAGCAAGATAAGTTCATGCAAATATGTCAACCACATATTTTCCATTTGCTTCACCACTACTATTTTGATTAGCTACTCTCGTGGTTGTTTGCACAACCTCAATTTTGCTTCTTCATTATCTTTAATTAAAATCAAGGACTAGTCCACTGAGATCCAAGACCAACAATGATGGAATCAAGAAACGCCACTGAACCCAACAGAACATACATCGTAGAGAACTAGGTTAAAATTTATTCTTGCTAAGTGAACTTTCACAACTTCTCTGTTATAAAACAGAGAAATTTAATCCTGAAAATTTTTAATTTCTCTGTTTTTTAACAATAATTTTTTTTTAATTTAGGCTAGACTCCTATTTTTCAATTTTTAGTTTAAATTGAAATTTTCATTATTTTTTGTAATAGCAAGCACAACAAAATTTAGTCAATATTTCTTTAAAAAAATCATATTTATGGTAAATCTTGTTTGAAAGATTTCAACAAGAATTCTAAAAATACTAATTTTATATTGAAAAAAAAATCCGTATACAAAAGGGCTAGTTACATATACCCCTCGAGGTTTAGCTAAATTATAGATATTCCCTGAGGTTTCAGAAATTACATCCCGCCTCCTGAGGTTTATATTTTCATAACAAATTGCCCCCTAATTTGTTATGCAAATATAACCTTCAGGGGGGAATTTGTAATTTCTTAAAGCTCAGGAAATATCTGTAATTTAGCTAAATCTCGGGAGAGGTATATGTACTGTGCCCTATACAAAATTACTATATTTTTAAGTTTGAAACAATTCCAAAATTGAAAATATCACTCAATATGTGTCATGTTAGTATGCTCTAAAATATTAGAGGACTGCAAATAAACTTTTTGTTTTGTATAATTTTCCAGAATCTTGTATTAAAATATTCTAAAAATATATTACTTTCAACCCTCTCAACTTTATCTAAAAGGGAAGCATTTGCATAGTTTTTATGCTCAAAGAGGACAATAAGATACTATAAGATGAGGGAAGAAAATGATATTTTTTAATAATTGAGTGAATCTTAAAAAAAAAATATATATATATATATATATAGACATGAATGCCCTCCTATTTTAGAGTGAAAATCAAAAATGGCCTCCATTCAACATTATAGTTTAACAATTTGTCATATATAATCAACAAAAATTAAAGATTTAACTCAAATAAAAGATGTTCTTTGGTATATGTAAGCCCTCATCTTCGAAATCGGTGTACATGGGGGTAATTACTGTTGAAAAAATTGGTTTTATAAGACTTATTTTGAGCTAATTTTAAGTCCAAAATTGAATGGGGTCTCAAACGTCTTTTAGAGTGGGTCCGAAGAGGTGACGTATTCTTTACCGCATGGCAAATCACCAGAGCCAGCCCTGGCCTAAGACTAGTAAGACCTGGGCCTTAGGCCCCAAAATTTTGGCCCAAAAATAGGGCCCCCAAATTTGATAAAATATTATAGGCTCAATGTTTTTTTTTTTTTTTGGTTTTTGGATCAATTTAAAGGGCCCCAAAATATTTTACTGGGTCCATATATGGTTTAGTCCATATTTATTTATTAGTGTAATTTGGTCCATATTTATTTATAAGTGTAGTTTGGCCCATATTTATTAAAATGAAAATATATATATATATATATATATAAAAAGTGTTTGGGCCCAAGAAAAATAATACATAATATATGGGCCCTAATTTTTTTATTTTTTTTACCTTCTTTATCAATTAAATTTTAGTGGAATAAATAATTTTGCCCAAATTTTTTTACCTAGGTCTTTATCAGTTTTAATTGAATAATTTTTTCCTAATTTTGTTTCATTAAATTATTTTGTTTATAATTTTAATAATTATATGTACAAGTAAATTTTTTTGTGGTTACAAACAAATAAAAAAGTTATAACTTATCGTTTTATTTATAAATTTTTTTTTTTTTTTTTTTTTTAATGTAAGAGAGGCCCCCATTTCCAAAATTCGCCTTAGCCCCCTAAATCTCAGGGCCGGCCCTGCAAATCACACGGTGAAGACGGTTCGTCAAAACCATTTATGAGTGAATGAGAATTTGACGTCATTTTCGGGTTCGTGGAATGGACATTTAAAGAAGTAAAATATAGGTTTCCTTGAAATGGTTATCCCACATTGAAACTTTAAAAGAGCTTGTATATGTATATAAGTTCTAGATTGCAATACTTGGATTGGCCCCAAGGGGCACCCTAATTTTGTAGAAGGAAAGAGTTATGGACAAATGAAACCTTGGCTCAAACCACCACACGCGCGGTGTGAGTCGGTTCTAATATTAATTTTATTTGAATTTTTCCAGAAATTTGTAATGAAATTAAATTCCAATTTTGAGCCAAAATTGAAATTAATTTTCTGTCCAAAATTTTACCACCTTCAATCCAAAATTCCACACAAGTTCAAATTGTTTTACAACTATAAAACTGCCAAATAATTGCCCAGCAGTTTCTAGCAGCAGTTTCTGGTTGAATCTGCCTCCAGATCTGTTTGAATTCAAACGGTATCTGTTTGAATTCAAACGGTATCTGTTCAAATTCAAAACTACACCTATTCACTTCCTTGATACCTGTTCCGGTCAGATTGATTGCCTATAAATACCAGCCCTATTCCAGCAGTTTATACATCCGAAAATTGATTGAAAACTTTATTTTGCTATCCTATTTTTCTCCTTTGCATTATTTATTCTTCATTTTAATTTTAGAGAAAATTAAAGAGAGTATAGAATACAATATTCTAGTTCGCCGGACAAATTTGTTTGAAGTGCTACTACAAAAATAAATTTGTGAAGATCATTGTATACTGGGAGATAGACACCACTTAACCATAAATACTGTAGCGGGGCGAAGACACCACTTAACCGTAAGCACTGTAGTGAGATGAATCTGTCTTAAGGACAGAGTATCACACACTCGACTTGATCTTTAAATATTCATTCGTTTCGGTAAAAATAAATTCGGTATGTAATTTATTTTATTTGTTTGATTTGTTTCAATTTATTTATTTTTTACAGAAGATTGTTCCAACAATTACACCCCACTGGGTGTCAAGAAAAAAATATATATTCATAAAAAAAAATTACAATTTCAATTATTAATATGTATAAAACATTGTGTCTAAATTTTTAATTTTCTTACACAAATGAAAATTACTTATAAGATCTTTAATTGATGAAAAAAAAAAAATTCAACATGAAAATATATTATTTTTTTTGAGCACGCAAAGTACCATATATATTAACCATAGTGTAAGGAAATTACAGACCTTGCAAGTTTATGTGCTGGTTCAACCAACACTCTATGCACTTTAATTACACATAAAAAGTGAAAGACAGACCTTAACATCAAAATATCTTGTAACACTACGTCTACCTCCCAATCAAAACAATTTTTTTTTGTGCACAGCTATCAATTAAAACTTTACAATCAGTAAAAAGGGACAGGCATGTAATTTTCCTAGTAATCGCCCACTTAATAGCTTCCAAAAGAGCACTTGCTTCTGCTAGCAATGAAGATGCCAGCCGAGTTAAAATTCCTCGTTGATATACCTGCAGTTGATATTATTTTTAATTTCAACCCGAGGGAATATATTACTATTAGATATTTTGCATTTAAATATCTATTGATGTCAAATGGCAAAAGGAAAATGATTTGGAGCCCTAAAAATACCTCCCCTAATGCCCCTAATTTCCAATTTGGGCAACTTCTTCCTTTTTTTTTTTTTTTTTTTACTTGATATAGAAATTAGAGGGATTATGAGAGATATTTTTATGGGATGTAGCAAGGTCCATGGCAAAATTACTCCCTCTTACAGAATGAATTATCTACGGGCCATTCTGGAGTACAGAACCTCAAAAAATGTGCATCAGAGGTAAATTATGATATTTGTAATATTAATTATTATAAATATCATAATTAAATTATTTTTAACCATAATTACAAAAATTTTAAAATTATAATTAAATATTATGTAAGATATAATAAAAAAAATTATCATAATTAAAATAATAATCATAATAGATCATATTTAACATCACAATAAATTCTAAATAATACCACAATAAATTACAATCAAAGACCACAACCATCATACCTGTACACAGCTCATCTTGGAATGTGTATTATAAAAATTCCGTCAAATAATAATTTTTATTTGCTTTTTATTATTTATACAATGTTTTAAATTATGAGAAATAAAATTTGCTGAATAAAATAAATTAACTCATATTTGTTAAATAATTAGGAGATAAAACATGACTAATTCAATCTATAGTGCGTTCACTTATTAACCAAAATTATCACATACATTGACAAAGTCGAGTAGTATTTCAGTAACACCTAAAACAATTCTTCCATACTAGTTACATGTAGGGAAATTCTACCATACATACATCTATATATTGCCCTCTTAAATTATGTTATTTTATTTTTTAATTATAACTAATTTTTTATTTATAATTATTATCTTATTTTAATTATGACTCACGAAATTTTTTTATTATATTTCATGTGCTGTTTGGTTATATTTTTTTTTAATTATGACTCAAAAAATATAAAATTATGTTATTTTCTTCTTTAATTATAAAATATATACACAAAATGCTCACAGATCGATTTTTAACAGTTCCGTTTGCAATTTGGACCCATCTGCATGTTTGCGATTTGAAAAAAATTAAACCCGCAACCACTATAGATGGTGGTTTGTGTGAAGGGTTCGTAAATGTACGGGTGGTTGCAAACAGTTTACGAATTCGACTTTTTGTTTAAAAATTTATTTTTGAACTTGTTTTTTCCCACTTTTAAATATTCTTTTTGGCATTTTTCCTCCATTTTTTAAACATAAAATCGTATATTTCTTATCATGAAAGACCATAAGCAGAGACCGCGATTAGTCAATTTGCTCACATTCACTTCGTAAAACAGATATAAATTAAACAAAACTCATTATTGTTTTAATAAAAATAAAACAAATATCTCTTCTAAAAAATTAATTTTAAGGTTCACTGAACTCACTAACTCGTGAAAAAAAAGAAGCATAACTATGAATGAGCATTTTTACTCATTTTATTACAAATTGGCAGTATTTGTTAAGTTTCTACACTTGCACTTGCAAATGAATGAGAGAAAAGAAGATTAAATTTACACACTTATAAAACTCACAAAAATATCTGCCGATCTACATTTAAAATATATATATATATATACCGATGCGGATAAGCAAGTGCGAGTGCGGGTAAAAACTGCGACTCATCCGCAACCCGCAAAACAAAAAAAATTAACGATTATACTTGACCATTCAAATAAATACGGACGGTTCGAGTTGGGCAATTTTCGCGGGTGAAATAATTCTATACCCATCCTTTTCCATTAGGTGTAGTGGTGAAATGTGATGCCATGCATTACATCACCTTCACAACAATGTCATGCATCATGTCACCTTGCACAAGACCATAATTAAATCATTTTAATCATAATTAAAAAAATAATCACTTATATCCAAACACCACATAAAATATAGCCATTTGCCTTGGGGTCATGTGTATGTGCCTGTTTGGCAGAAATTATTTACATTTTATTTCAGCTTTCAGCTTAATTTAAGTTATTTTGATGTGTTTGGTTTAACTTATAGCTTATAACTTTGTAGAAGTCAGAAATCAGCTTATTCTTTGAGTGGAGCAAGAAATGCTTTAAGAATAAGCTGGAAATCAGCTTAAGCTGAAAGTTATAAGCTATAAACTGTTTAGACATAAGCTATAAGCACTTTCCCACAGCTCTACCAAACAGGGCTTATATCCCCTATTTTTTTCAGAATCTTTGCTTGATTTCAAAATCTGTTTCTTAAGAAAATATATTCATAGAAAACTTTAATATAGACTGAGAATGTCTCATAATTTATTACTTTACTGTGATACTAGCAATATATTTTAGGTTTAGAGTAGCAGATATGAAATTGTTTTTTATGCTCTTTTTGTATTTTTGTTTTTTGTTTTTTTTCTTTTTTAAATAGTGCAGGTTATATTGGAGGAAATCAGAGTATATGGCATCTTTCATAGCCTCTTTGTAACGGATTTTTTTATTAAATTTTTTTAAATTTTTATTTTTTTTTATAGAACATCTAATAGACTAGTGTTTTGAAGGCATTTGACAGTTTCTTTGCGTTGGACTTTTCTAATATGGATTGTGTTATGGATTTGACTTTGGTTGCTATGATAAACAGAAATTTGAGACTACAAATGGCTTATGGCCTTTAATGAAAATAAAAATGAAAACATAGTAAGAAATATAGAAACAATATAATGAGTGTATATATATATATTAAAAATAATTTTTTATAACATGTAAAATTATGTAGTGAAAAGTGTAATAATTTATGGTTATGTAAAAAATATCGTAAAAGATTACACACAACTTAAAAATTATATCATAAATATATTAAAAGTAACATTTTATGACATATAAAATTATGTTGTGAAAAGTACAATAATTTATGACATGCAAAAAATATCGTAAAGGATTATCTACAACATACAAGCTATATCATAAATGTTTTAATTAATTACTTTTTATAACTTTACATGCTATAAAAGATAAATAACTTTCTACGACATATCATATAACGACATTTGAGTGCATATTGTGAAAGAGCTTTTCCGGCATATATTACAAGTCATAAAAATTTAATTTTGTTGTAGTGTACACCACAATAGGTCATAACTAAATCATAATCAAATCATAATTAATACCACAATACATCATAAATAAAACCACAAACGCCAACTAGAGCATATGCGTACGGTTCTTAAAAATTTTCAAAATGAAAACACTACAAATCAAATCTTATCATATATATATATATATATATATATAATATTAAAAGTAGTGTTGGTTTTAATTTTTAGACAAAATTCACTTTATCCCATGTGATTTTAATTTGGAGCACTTTAATTTCATAGGGACTCAAATATAAGCAGCTATCCCCTTATAATTTTGAATTGAAGTACAAAACTACTTCTGTTAACAAAACAAACAAAATTACTTAATTATTCCCATGGCATTTTTTTTTTTTTTTTCACTCATTAAGTACATATAATTTTCTATCTTAATTAAAATTTTAAAAGGCACTTAGGCCAGAATTCTATTTCTAAAACTATTGTGCCAATAGGCACAAAGTTAAACCTTGTTTTCCGCCAAAAGGACATTATGAGTCCAAAAATTTACTATCTGTTCAAAAGCTTACTATCTGTTTATCTATTCAAGTGTCACTTATCAGTTCAAATGTGACCTATCTATATACATATTATTTATTTGTCTAACTATCTATTCAAATATGTACAGACGTTACCTATCTATCCAACTATTTATTCAAATGTGCACATATGTCACTTATCTATTCATCTATTTATTCAACATCACCTATTTATCCGCCAAAAATGTCTTCCATTATGCCTCAAATGGTTACAAATCATTGTGGTGTTTTTTATGAATTGGTTACAAATCACTGTGATATTGACTATCGCATAATTATAACCTATTGTAATTACAAATTTGATTATCACTAAACAGGCCTTTGGCTAAGCCTCAACTCCGGTTTAGCTATTGTGACCCTTTCGAATATAACCAAAAACGGTTTGTCACAAAATATTATTAAAATTACAAATATCAAAACTTGCATCCCAAATAGAGGTATATGTATTATAGAAGCTCCCTAAACAATTAGGAAATTCTATGCAGTATTTTTTTTTTTTTTTATCTCCCCCTAAACTATTTCTCTTTTATGCAATTTTTTCTTTTATATTTATTTTCAGTATACTGATCTAGCTACACCAATTATTCAAAATTAAATTAGTTTATCCTGTGTTCTTGTTCTCCTTATGCTATTTCAACAATTCAGTAGCCGTAGCCGTTTGGGAAGTTAGTTTCGTTTAGGTTGAAAAAACAAAAAATGTCAATATATTTTTTAAATTTTTAAAATACAATAAATCATTAAAAATAAATAAATTAAACTCAATAAACACAATAGGAAAAAGCACATTCGGCGACTAAATTTCCTGACTAAAAAAAATTTAGTTGCTAAAAATATAACTTTCAGCGACCACAACAGCATTAGTTGCCAAAAGTAGAGCTTTTTAGCAACTAAACAATTTTAGTAGCCAAAAGTCTACAATTTGTGACTAAAATTAAGTTTGGTCGCTGATTATATGAGTTTTAGTGACTAAAAAATTTTTAGTAGCCCAAAGTAAAGCTTTTTGGCGATTAAAAAAATTCAGTAACCAAAATCTACAATTAACGACTAAAAATAAATTTGGTAGCTGATTATATGGATTTTACCGATTAAAAAAATTTTAATAGCCAAAAATAAAATTTTTTAGTGCCAAAAAAAATTTTAGTAACTAAAAATCTACAATTGGCGACTAAAAAATTAGTTTAGTCGCCAAAAGTGGTCATTTTTAGCGCAGGAGAATTAAAATCCTTAGACAGAAATTAAATTTTTTGGCGATCAAAATTTTGGTAGCTAAAAGTACATCTTCGGCAACCAAATTCGATTTTAGTCGGCAAAAAGTTAAATTTTTTAACAACTAAAAAATAATTAATAGCCAAAAGTACATAATTGGCGACTAAAAAATATTTTTAGTCACCAAAAGTGATCTTTTTTATTTTGCTAGTAAATAATTTATTTTTCATAAATTATGTTCAATAAAATAATTATGCTTATACATATACTTTTATATTAATATGAATGTATGTACTATATAAATAATATATGTTACATATATAATCATTTGGTGTTATAGAAGTTTAGTGGAAAGAGTGTAGTGAGAAGAGTGTTGTATAAGGTTTATGGTGCGGGAGGTTGGCGGTTCGAGTCTCCGCAAGAGCGAATCAAATTGTTCTACAATGAATTATTGTCACGAATGGTCCTTGATAGCATTACGAATAGTGCCTATCATGACATTAAAGTGTCACTGAAAGGTTTTAATCTTGATGCTGCAATGACACATATAAGTGTCACTAACTCTTTTTTTTAATGGCGCTTGATAGTGCCACAAATAATATCTACTATGACATCAAAATGTCATTGAAAATTTTTAACCATGATGGTACAGTGACACTTGCAAGTATCTATTGTGACATTAGTATCTACCGTGACACGGATACAAATAGCACTTGTTCAAAATGCCATACGACTAAAAAATGTCATTAAACTAATAATTTTGTGGCACTTTCAAATGCCACTAAACTAAAAAAATGTTATAGTAGACTAAAATAATCAAAAAAAGATAAAAATAAATTTTTTTAACCTTTAAGCTAAAAGTTATCACACGAACTCATAATTATTTTATTTTTTCTCTTATAAAAATTAAAAAAATAAAAAAACTTTCCCAAATAAGATTATTTAAAATAATTGTCCCAAACGAAGCCTTAATTGAATGTTATTATTTCCAAAAAAAAATAAATAAATAAATTTTGAATGTTACCTTTATTTCCCAAAAGTAAGAAATATAAAAAGAAACAAAAAAGAGAAGCAGCAGCTGGAGAAGAAAAATAGCATGCACACATATTTGGGATTAAAACTCAAGCCTTTCATTTCACTACACAATAAAAATAACACAAGTCACAAGACTCGAACTGTGATCTCTTAAAACAAAAATTTTATGTCAATCCCATTAAATATGGACCTGCGATGCTGTCTAGGCTGCTGTGAGCTCTCGTGGGGAGTTAATATCGGACATTTTTCCATAATCTAAATCGTTGCTATCATAAACTTTGCAAGTACCGTGTTTATAAAAAATTATTTATAATCACATGATGAAAGTCTAAATAATATATAATTTATTATCAAAATTATATTTGCTATTTATTTTGCCACAAAACAAATATAATATTATTATGTGATTATAAATATTAAATTAATCTGTTTTTATTCATACACTATTTACTCGACAAATCGTACAATATCATTAATTCAGAACATGAAAAAATAAGAGCTTAATATTGACCTCCATGAGGGGTGACACAGTACGTACCCTGTATTCCTAAACTCAACAAAAACACAACAGACAGTAAATTTACAACAATCACATAGTGGTTGTTTCACATGTGCTAAAATATCATATGTTATTTTAGCACATTGTTTTATTTAAGTCATATCATTTTTTACTATATCATTTTAAACTTAACTTATATTTTATGTTTTTTTATAAATAAAAGCCAAAAAATATACTAACCTTTCTCAAACAACTCCTTTGTTTTTCATACAAACTGGGACATCCACAGCTGCCCAAACATAGTGCAAAGCAAGAGAGAGAGAGCAGATGTCATGGAAGCCATGGAAGTGTACTCACAGAACTTAGCAAGCAAGGACGTGTCATGTATTAGCAACGCACTCAACGAACCAGAAAAGGAGAAGACGAGGCACACAACAAAAGCTTGGAATGTTGTTGGGAGACCTTTAAAGAAGATAGTGGGGACTGGGTTACCATCTATGTATTCAAATGGGATTATTAAGAGAAGTGTGGTGATTATGAAGGAGGCTATCAAGATAAATTCCAGAACTCTTGTGTGGATTGGTGATATGGAGCTCAATTTTGAGTCATCTCTTAGATTTGAAAAAAAACCATTTGCCATCTCTGCCTAGCTCCTTACATGGGCTTATTTCTCTGCCAAGATCCTTACAGGGGTTATTTTGAAATTATGTTCTCTCTACATATTTTTATAGCCAAGATCCTTACAGGGGTTATTTTGAAATTATGTTCTCTCTACATATTTTTATAGCGTTTAAGGCTTATTCTGGGAAGATAGTAAAAAGTGATTTTTTGACTTTTAATCAAACTTTTTATTTTTTTAGACAAATGATTTGAAAAGTTAGTAAAAATTAATTTTTAATTTTTTTGATTAATATTTGTTTATGATGTCAAATCATAATAAAATGATCATACTACTCCCATTTAGTTTAAAATATTTAATTTTACCATTGACTAAAAACTAACTTTCCAAATGAAAAAAATTTAAAAAAATCAACTTCTAATTTTGGGTAAAATCAAAAAAAAATGACTAAGAGTGAACTTCCCAAAATAAGCCTAAATATGTTCTCCCTACATATTTTTTATAGCGTTTAAAAATAAAAAAATAAAATTTTTTTTATAGCGTTTAAAAAAAAAAAAAATGAATAAATAATAGGTAAAGTGTAATAGGATATAAGTGTCAATTTCAATTTTTCATATATTTATCATTTTACCTATATAAGTATGGTAAGTGTTACATAGATGCATTAATTAATATACCAATTGATACATATAACATTATTTATATAAGTATTGGAATGCATACAAAATGATGTCGTTTTTCATTTTTCAAAAGACAGAAAACAGATCTCTCTCTCTCCCCTCTATTTTCGTCATCAGATTGCGATGTCGAAGGGGATTGGGAGATGTCAGGGAAGGGTGTGTTGAGCAAGGATAGAAACATTGATCTTCAGCTTGATTTGGAGATAACTGAAAAGGAATTCAGCACCAAGAACAAATAAATTACACCCACATGTTCAGAAACAACAACAGAGATTTTAGAAAATAAAAATCTATTTTGGGTTTTTTTTTTTGGGAGGGGGGAAGTGGGTTTTGGTGATTGAGTTGTTGGCTTTTGCTGATTGAGTTGTTTTATGGTTATGTTTTCAACAAGTCTCGAAAGTGATTGTAACCATCTTTTCTTCACACGTCCATTGTTTTCTGAACCCCGGTCTAAGCTCTGCAGCAGAACTTCACGGAAACATTGCCACTGGGGGTTGGCCTGTGGCTGCTAGGCGTGAGGCCAGCTTAGCCGGCGACTAGAGAGGGTGGGGGATGGGTGGCCGCTAGCCGATGAGAGAAGGAAGAACAGAAAGAAGAGACAGATCTGTTTCAATTTTTTTTTTTTTTTTTCTAGTGTTATTCTCACTTAAAAATTAAATTACAAATACACCCTGAATTTTGTTTAAAATACAAATTATCTCTTGTGAGTTGAAAAATTATAAATATTTTCCTGTCAGAATTTTTTATCTAACAGATTTAATTAAAAAAGTAATATTTCTAACTGTTCATCTATACAATAATAAAATTATCTGAATTATTAATTAAAATAAAATTTTAATATTATTAAAAACTGTTTATTAACTGGATGATTTGTTAATAAAAAGACTTATTTGTTATGAAATTAAAAACTTTATAATTTATCTTTTTTTTTATTTAATGATGTGATAATGTCTTAGAATATTTAAAACAAGTTTTCCTCTTATATAATTTTTTAATTTTTAATCAATTATTTTTTATATTTTTTTAAAATTTTAATTAATTATCTCACATACATAAAATTACGTTGCTTTGCAATTGTGCATGGGATCCGAAATATTATATTGATCTCCAAAAAAAAATTATAAATGATTATTTTAGTTTTTAACAGTTTAAAAATTAAAAAATAAAAATTATAAATTACAAAATGTCAGTTTTTTTGATATTTTAGTTTTTTTCCACAAAAAAAAAATTATAAAAAAAATCAGTTTTTTAACAAAAAAAAATTAAAAAATCAAAAAAATTAAAAAATTAATTATTTTTATTAATTTCTCAAAACACCACTATATATGTTAATGATTATTTTAGAAACAAGATCTAGGGACCTAAACTGCTTTGCTTTGCTTGCTCCCAAAAAAAAAAAATAACCTGCTGCCTTTGCCAACTTGTCTCTATGACGGCTGTTCTTTCTTGTGGGTGAACGACTCCTCTGGATTGTTGTTTAGTTTTATTTTGAGAATAAATTATTATTAAGATTTAGGACCTAAACTGCTTGCTTTGCTTGTTCCTAAAAAAAAAAAAAAAACCGCTGCATTTGCCAATTCCCCCAGACCTAAACTGCTTGCTTTGCTTGTTCCTTAAAAAAAAAAAAAAAAAAAAAAAACCGCTGCATTTGCCAATTTCCACCCCCCCCCCCCCAAAAAAAATAAAATAACCTGCCGTCTTTGCCGACTTGCCAAACCCCCCCCCCCCGGCGCCAAATAAATAAATAAAATAAAAAAACCTGCCGTCTTTGCCGACTTGTCCTAAAAAACAACGGCTGTCGTTGCCGACTTGTCTAATGTGCCGGCTGTTTTTTCTTGTGGGTGAAGGACTCTTCTGGATTGTTGCTTTAGTTTTAGGACGAATTACATATACCACTTTCGAGATTTAGCTAAATTACGGATATTTCTTAAGTTTTAAAAATTACAGATGCTCTCTTGATATTTATATTTTCATAATAAATTATCCCTTGAAATTTATATTTTCATAACAATTTGTCCCCTAATTTGTTATGCAAATAGTACCTTCAGGGATATCTGTAATTTCTCAAACCTCAGAAGGGTATCTGTAATTTTGCTAAACCTCGAGGGGTAGATGTAATTTGCCCTTAGTTTTATTTGGAGAATAAATTATTTTAGTTAAAAATTAAAAAAATTATTATAAAATTATTATTATTATTATTGTAATGGAAAAAGATTGAGGCCTCGAATTTGAAACCTCGAATGTGGCTCGAAATTGATTTTTTTTTTTTTTTTTTACTTTTTCTTTAAAACTGTGTTTGGTTGTTTTTATTATTATTTTTATTTATTTATTTGTTGAGTTGTGTTAGTTTGGTTGTTTTTTTAATTTATTTATTTGTTGGGCTGTTGTAATTTTTTTAATTTTAATTTTATTATTATTATTATTATTTTAAGGATGGTTATGTGTAGGGGGTGGGTTTAGAAACTATATGAAATTAAAAAAAATTTAACCAGCAGTCTAACTGATCAGTCAATTTTATCACCTAATTAGTTTAACCCAACTTACTAATCTTATCAAATCACATAGGCTAAATTGTTGTTGCTGTTGTTTTTTTTTTTTCTTTCCATTTATTGGGCTATGTTGGTTTATTTTATTTTATTTATTGAACTGTGTTGGTTTGATTTTTTTTTTTTATTAAAATTCAGGTTTTAAGATACACATAAAAACCCTTCCAAAAAAAATCAAAAAAAAAAAAATCAAAACCAAACTAGCATAGCAAAAAATAAAAAAAAAAAAAAAATTCGAGTCAAATTCGCGCCTCATTTTCGAGGCCTGTAGCACGGTTGGCAATAAGACCCACAATACTTAAATAGGTGTAAGACCCACCTTAGATAAGACCCTCACTCCTACCAATATTATGTAGAATTTTTTTATAATAGTCTTACTAAAATAAACACCTATGGCCATTGAATAAGTCTCTCTTTAAATATTATGATAAATTATAAATATACTTTTTAAACTTTACCTAAAATATAAATTATTATATATAATTTTAGAAATTATATTTTATCCTCTTAAATTTATAATCGCACAACAATAGATCCTTTTATTAATAAATCATCAAGTAATTAATAATTTTAACAATATCATAAATATATTTTAATTAACAATTCATGTAATTTTATTTTCATCTAAAAAAATAGTTAGAAATTTTATTTTCTTTTCTGTTAATTTTATTAAATAATTTTTTTATAAAGAGATATTTCTAATTTTTAGAATCACAAATGATAATTCTTATGTTAAGTAATATCAAAAGCCTACCTATAATTTACCCTAAATAATAATATATATGGTTGGAAAGTGATGAGCTACCCACTTTCCGTAATTTTTGTCTCTCACCCTTTTTTTTTATTTTTATTTTATTATTATTTTATTTTTAATGACAAGTATAACTTCGGGTTTTGTTAAGATGCATGTTAAGAAAATGTTAGGTGCAATGATGGATCTAGCGGCGGCCGCATTTTCTAAAACAATAAAGATTGGCACCCCTCCAAACACCACCCCCACAACCCCTTTGACACATGGCATGTGGTGATTGGAGGTGCAGGAAAGTGTAACTAATGAGAGAAGAGAGGGGGTCAAAAGGGGGTGAGAAAAATGGGGTCTAAATCACTACTCTTAAAATTATATAAAGTAGTCCCAGATTTTTCAAACTATAAAATAATCCTTTCAAAATCTTAATCCTGGATCCGTCCTTGGTTAGGTGCTTTTTTAAAGTTTAGATATGAATTGGAAAGAAATAGGGAAGTTGAGTCGGACTACGGGTCATGTTTTAATGATTAAAATTATTCATTTTGTAACGTTTAAGTGGTGACGGAATCAGAAAATTAAATCAAAGAAGCCACTTATTAATTATAATATTGAATTTTTTTACAAAAATATTTTACATAAATTTTTACGATCAACTTTGAGAAAGATCAAAAAAATAATGTTATTTGTAACTAATGTATCATGGCAATACAAAAAAAGTTATGAGTCTTAAAATAAATTATATAATGCTAAAGTAATTTTTTTTTAACAAAATTTAAGTAAAAATTCAATATAATGGTAATATCACGTCATCATTGACATGTGATATCATTAACCAATAATAAAGAAACACATGAAGGATGAACTTCACATGTCAAATACAACTAACAATTTAATAAATTATATATCTTTATAGTAAGATTAATTATGGTTGCATGTCAATAATAATAAATATCACCATTATATTAAAAAGAATTATAAATTTTTGTTAGATAATAATATGACTTATTGTAATATTTTAATTTTCAATCAAAACAATCATTATTATTCTCATAATTTTAAAAACATTTCATTATAAATAATATTTTTATAATTTAAAAAAAATATATTTTCTTTATATTTGGTATAAATAAAAATAAAAAACAAAAAACAAAAAAAAGAAGCCCAAAACCACGGGGGGGCATGTGACCCCTAGCTCCTCTCTAGCTCTGCTCCTGGCTCTAAGGTCAAGTTTGGCATAACCTACATAATACAAAAAGTTAAAAAGTCACTATTCTATTTAAGTCACATCATCTTATTTAAATCACATCACCTCTCTAACATATCACATCAAACCCAACCCAAACCCAAACCCAAACCATATAAACCAATAAGTTAAAAAGTACATTTTTTTAAAACATCACAAACCAACCCTTAGTATATTACCCATAGAAAAGTTTATATTGATATAATACTCATAACCTCTTTATTTTATTTGTTTGTCTAAAACAAGAATGAAAGACAAATATATTTTTAAAAATATACCATCTATCTTTTTGGATATCAATATGATAAAATAAAAATGTTACGATTATTAGATTAATCTAAATCTTTTCATTAATAATATAAAATGAGTACGCTATAAAATAAACAGTTTAAATTATAAAATGGGACTTATATGATGAATCTCACGAATTCGTCAAATTCTCTGAAATTTAGATTTAAATTTGAAAAAAACGTAACCATCAAGAGAAAAATTTACAATAATTGTATAATTTTTATTACAATTACTTTCATAAGTATTTATAATATATTAAAATTTACTATAAGTACATAATTTATGCAACATTACTCCTCTTTTAAAAACTAGTACTATTTACGGATCAACATTTAGATGAGAAAGTATTCACATGTTTAATTGAAATTTTAAAATTTTGTTTCTATGAAAAAAATCACCTAAAAAAAATGAAAAATAAAAATATTGATTATTTCATAAGATTTTTTTCACTTTTTTGGAGAAAAATAATTTATAAAATTATAAAATATTTTTATGATGTTTATTTTTTGTCAGACTAGTTTGTATCTTTAGGGGGAAAAAAAAAGCATAAAATAGATTTAAAAAAAGGGCACTTCGGCAAGAGATCATTTCTAAAACTATGGGCCTATAGGTCCAAACTTAAATATTTTTTTTTTTATCAAATTGATTAGTTCAAAACTTACCTATCTGGTATTTTTGTCTAAATATCACATATCTATACATTTGTCATATTTGTCAAAATGTCACATAAATACCTATTTGCTCAATAGTATAAATGACATTAAAATTTATTAATGGCATGACTTGATGGACTTTGATCTTTTATATTCCATACATATAAGAGAGGATTTTATTACATATTGTGAGGTCTTTTGTGTTGTCAATTCTGCGGGTAAACACTTTTTAAGTTGTAATTTTAGTAGTTTTTTCTTCATAGACCGCTCGAGCGACAGAGTGATCGCTCGAGCGAAGAATCCTTACTCCCAAAAGTTCAACATATCTACAAAAATACTGTGAGGAATCAATGTTTGCTCGAGCAAACCTTGTTGTGGCTCGAGCGATGATAGTTTTGGTTCCACACGTATAAAACACACCACTCGAGCTACCATTTCATGGCTCGAGCGGTCACCATGACCCTGTTCACTATAAAACTACGCGAAAGACAGATTCTAGGGTTACGACGTCCAGATCTACATCCTGAGAGTTTGTGATTGCTTCTGGAGGTTTTTACTTGTTTCCTTTAATGTCTTTGTGAGTTTATCTCATGAGTTAAATTGATTACATCAAACGAGTGTTTTGAACATTGTATTCAAAGAGAGTTTGTTCAGTGGATTATGAAAGTTCGAGCATGAAGGCTTTGAAGGAATTCAGAGCAACTCATTGTCGTGGATTTGACGCGAGTGTTGCAAATTCAACATGAGACTAATTAATTCTGAGATGAAGGCATTAGTGTAAGAGACACAAGTGGTGAAAAATAATTTTATAGTGTGTTGGATAAATTGCTTGGTAATCTTGTGTATTTTCATTCTTCATAGTGGATTGATTAGTGGCGTTTCGCCTGTGATTTTTTTATCACAATTGGAGGTGCTCTAATTGTGATTTTTTTTACGTCAAAATTGTTTGTGTCGATTTATTAATTATGAAACAACAATTTAAATCTTTTCACGTGTGCTAAATGATTAAATTGTTAGTTTTGATTGTTTGAAATTTGTTGCAATTCAATCTACTTCAAATAACGAATCACGTAAGTTTTTCACATATCTAACGGTTATGAGAATAAGAATGCAAATTTATAATTAATTTAATTTAAAAAAGATCATTATACTCATCATTAGATAACATAATAAAACATCTCTATTACAAATATGTAATAGAGAGAATCACAATATTGACTTGATATGATTATTTATTGTGTTATCATGTCGTATCACAAAATCTTGTTTGTAAAAAAAAAAAAATTTATTAATCTAAACCAATTAATTTTACGTACATTTTGTGTCGTTACATTTGTTAATGTGATGTATAAAAAAATTTAAATCTTACTGAAAATTGTAAGAACTCTTGTAATATTTCTTTTATTTCTTATAATTTTGTTAGAAACTTACGTTTTCTATGTGTAAGTGATTGTTAGAATAGTAGATAGAGAGAAAAAGAAAGAGAGAGAGGAAATAATATGTATTGTATTGAATGTATTAATTGAATGTATTCTATACAATAGAAGGCCTGTATATATAGGCTGAAAAAGAGTATCATACTAGAAACCTAATTATGAGAAAGAGTGTCCTATTAGAAATCTAACTATGGCTATTCCTAAATATATTTGGGAAATCAATACCTAATATATTTAGGAATACCACATATACATTAACATCCCCCCTTAAACTCAAGGAGGATAAACATCTTGAGTTTGGAGAGAGAAACTAAAACATGAAATAAAACTAAATAAAATAAAAGGCAAATAGATTGCAAAATCTGAACGGAAGCGCAATGGCGCTTGACATATATCAGAGACCGAAACTAAAGTCGGGAGATAGTTTATGATTGTGTCGGACCAATATAAATACTGGCTGGAACTAATATCGAGAGACAATTTATGGTCGTGTTAGACCATTGTAGGAATTGGCTGAAACTAATGCCAGGACAGTTTAAGGTTATATCGGACTGTTGGAAAAACTAGCTGAAGCTAATGCTAGGACAGTTTAAGGTTATACTGGACCGTTGTAGGACCTAACCGGAATCAATGTCGAGATAGTTTAAAGGGGTTGTGCCGGACTGATGTAGAAGCTAACCTGAATCAATGTCGGGACAGTTTGAAGGGGTCATGCCGGACCGATGTAGGAGCTAATCGGAATAAATGTCGAGACAGTTTAAAGAGGTCATGCCGGACCGATGTAGAAGCTAACCGGAATCAATGTCGAGACAGTTTGAAGAGGTCATGCCGGACCGATGTAGGAGCTAACTGAATGTTGAACCAATAAGCGTGACACACACATAACTTATGACGTGGTGCTGAACGATGATGGCAACAGATAACTAAGTGCGCCAAGAGATGGCAGCTTGGATTGTGCGCTGGAGGAAGCGGCTTGGATTGTGCGCTAAGGTGACGGCTTAGAGAGTGCGCCAAAAGGAGGCGGCTTAGGTGGTTTGCATGGTGTATAACCATGTTCACCATGATATAGGTATAATACCCCCCCCTCAAACTCAAATAGGTTTGAACATAGAAACTTATTTGAGGTTGAAGCAGAGGGAAAGACAGAGTAGAACAGAAGCACAATATATATATATATATATATATATATATGATCACCACGAAACGATACTAAAAGGAAAACATGACAGCGGAATAAGTTGAGGTCCGACGGGCGGCCAAGGCGAGGCTGCCACCCGCCGGTGAAACAAAATTACTAGGTTCTTAACCTAGCTCTAATACCATTTTAGAATAGTAGATAGAGAGAAAAAGAGAAAGATAGAGGAAATAATATGTATTGTATTGAATGTATTAATTGAATGTATTCTATACAATAGAAGGCCTATATATATAGGCTGAGAAAGAGTGTCCTATTAGAAACTTAACTATGGCTATTCCTAAATATATCTAGAAAATTAATACCTAATATATTTTGGAATACCACATATACATTAACAGTGATAAATGATGATTTTTTTAGAATCCTGAAAATGAAGGTTAGGTTGTTGGAGAACAACCATTGATGGCAGCATTAATTTGACAAATTTACGCTCCTTAGACTTGTCTGGGAACGGCTATTGACGACATCTATAATTTTACATGGAGTTGTATTCATTTTGTCCATCATCCGAATTTGAGAGTGTTGTTCAATCAAGTCGGATTTGTCTCGTTTTGATGATTTAAATAAGGGCAAATTACATATATCCCTCGAAGTTTAGCTAAATTACAGATATTCCTGAGGTTTGAGAAATTATAGATATCCCCTGAAGGTTATATTTGTATAACAAATTAGGGGGCAATTTGTTATGAAAATATAAGTCTCAAGGGGCGGGATGTAATTTCTGAAACCTCAGGGGGCATCTGTAATTTAACTAAATCTCGAGAGGGTATATGTAATTTGCCCATTAAATAAATGGCCCGCGATTCGTGGACTGTCCGAGATGGACTCAGCTCGTTTAGGCTCGTTTAGACTCGAGCCGGAGTCTTTGGACTTGGGTTTGGGTCATCATTTTGAAGTTCAGTTCGGTCCGATCCGTGGGCTCGATTCGCGGCCCGACCTGCAGCTCAACCCATCAGCCCGCTTAAGGCTCACTCATCACTCAAGGCTCGACTCGAGGCCCAATATATTTTTTAGTAGAAAATAATAAAATTTTAGTCAGGCCAGGCCCAGGCCCAGGCCCAGACCCAGGCCCAGGCCCAGACCCAAGGCCACCGCCCTGGGCTCAGGGCTGGGCTTGTGTCTAATTTTTGGCACGTTAATCGATTCGGTTCAAATTTTGATGGGAGCCCGAGAGGTCCGACATAAGCCAGGCTCGGCCAAATTTACAACTTAGCCCTCGTTTGACCTAAAAAATTGAGAGATTTTTTTGGCTAAAATAAAATATCATATTCAAATTATAATTATTTTATTTTTTTCACAAAAATTAAAAAAATTCATTTTAAATAAGATTTTTAATTTTAAATTAAAATATTTAAACAATTAAAAAATCAAAAAATTAACTTCATTTGTTATTACTATGGCTCTGGCTTTGGTCCAGTCCTTAATCGGACTGGATGGTGCTGTTGGGCCCGTGGGGGCCCACCACGGGTCTCGTTTTGAAAATCTGAACTGTTCAATGTGTAGAACTCGTCGAGTACTATATTCCTGTGAAAAATCACGTTAATCGGATATCGATAGCTATGTGATCAAATCAGTTTTTTATCAACCGTTAATTTATTCACCGTCCATTTTTTTTTATATAAAACTGATTTGATCACATAACTATCGATATCCGATCAACGTGATTTTTCACAAGCATATAGTACTCGACGAGTTCTACACATTGAACGGTTCAGATTTTCAAAACGGAATCCGTGATGGGCCTCCACAGACCCAACAGCACCGTCCAATCCGATTAAGGACTGGACCAAAGCCAGGCCCTATTACTATTGTCCACACCATATTGTCATGCTACCACAATCACCGTGCAACCTTATCACCACCAACACTACTTTCCATCACTACCCTACCCACACTGCGTTACAACCTAGCACCACCATGCCTACACTATCACTAGCAACTGTCATCCCCCAATAATTTTTGAGAGGTCTACTTTAAGAATTTTAATATAATTTTAATAATGTAAGAAGTATTTAGGTGAAGGTAAGATTCACACTGTCCTCTCTATCTTTCTAGAATATCATTTAAAACTCTCCAATTAAAACGATGTGTCATTACTCATCATCCACACAATCGTCACTACAGCCCTTGACCCCAAAAAAATACAAAAATCGTCACTATCACCCCACCCAACCCCACTATCAGTATTATTATTGTCCTCTCCACTAACCACCACACCACGCCCACCATTGTGGTCTCCAGTACCACAACCACACTGATAACATCACTATTATCACCATTATCATTTTATTATTACAACCACTAACAAACTTTACAAAAATTTTTTTGCTCCGTTTGATTTATTTTTTCAAAAAACTATTTAAAATGAATCGTCGTTTATATTTAGTGATTTTTTTTAAAAAATTTTTTAGATAAATTATAAATATATTTTTTAAGATTTGATTAAAATACAAATCACTCTCCATAGTTTTAAAAATTACATTCTATCCCTGAGGTTTTTAATTTCATAACAAATCATCCTTTTTATTAATAAATCCTTAAGTCAATTAACAATTTTTAATGATATTAAAAATATGTTTCAATTAATAATTTAGATAATTTTATTATTGTATAGGAGAGCAATTATGAATTTTATTTTTTTAAGTTAATTTTGTTAAATAAAAAATTCTAATAAGGGATATTTGTAATTTTTCAAATCAGAAGAGACAATTTGTATTTTAAACAAATTTCAAAGGTGTGTTTGTAATTTACCTTTTAATTTTATATTTTAATTAATTTTTGAGACATTTATGCACAAGTTCTAATTTATGAATTTATACTCAACTAAGATTTTTGGACCTTCATGTTCCATTAAATTTTTAGTAGATTGCCCTTAAAACAATTATTGTTTATCATTTATGATTATCTATAAATGAACATGATGATTTGACATTTATTTTGATTTTCAAAATTTTAAAATATCAACTTTCAAATTGAAAAAACTAAAAAAAAAAAATTTATGTGAAAAAAAATTTAAAAATTGGAAAAAACTGAATTATTTTTTTGTGCAAAACTGAAAATTTTGTGTCTATAAAAGAGATGATGATGAAACATTGATGTGCAAAACTGAGAAAAAAAAATGTTAATGTTCTTGGTTTTATTGGATAGTTGAATCAAATCATTAAGTAGACAGACAAAAACATTAATCTCAAAGCTCTATTTTTTTTTATTAGTTAGTGAAACAATTATCTAGAACATTACTTACAAAATTGATAATATTCTCAGTTTTACTAAATATGACTTATTGGTTCAAAAAATCTTAAATAGGATCTTAACTACTATAACTTTATAAATAGGACTTTTAGGTAATTAATTCTTAATTTTTTTTATACTTTTTAATTGCACTTAATCTAGATGCTTCTAAAAAATAAAATAAATTCGCTAAATTATTGTCAAAAAAATAAAATAAATTCACTAAAAACATACTCAAAAATATTTTTATAGTAATTACACAACAAATGATACATGTAAGATAATGTTAAATACAAATAGATGAGAATTGTCCAATAAAAAATATCAAACACATATCATATATCCTTATTCAAGTGTCGAGTCACGAATATTTAAATTATTTTAAAAAGTTCATAGCCATATATTTTTTACTTAGGGTGTGGGATATTAATTTTTATTTATTATGAAATTTTTTGTTGGATTGTTTATTTGCTTATTATTATTTATGAATCTTTCAATGTTGATATGCATTTTTAAATTTTAATTGCCTAGTTAAGGACTGTATAATTTTTCTTTTTCTTATAACTGTAAATAAATAATTTTCTATCCTTCGACCCGTAAATAAAGTTGTTAAGCCTTGTTTGGGAACTTTAATTTTTAGTAAAAAAATTAAAAAATTAAAAAATCAATATAAGTTGTCAAATTATTTTATCTATTTTTTTACTTATATTTTCATAAATTGAAAATATAAAAATAAAAACAAAAAAGGTTAATTTTCAAACACCCAAGGGTTGTTTGGAGAGCCAAACTAAATTATCACGTCACTCTTTTTTATTTTTTTTTACACATTTCTTATAAAAAAATTGATGATCTAATTAAAATAATCAACCCCCAAACTAACTTTTAGGCCAAGTTTGTGAAGTCTCAAAAAAGTTAAAAATTTAAAAAGTTACTCAAAAAGTTAAAAAGTTATTACTATTCACCAAAAGTCAACAATTACGGCTGCACAACTCCCAATTCTAATTTTCCCCTACAAACCAATTTTTACAATTTTTTATTACACATTTTTTCATAAAAAGTCAAAAAGTTAACCAAAACATTCATATTTTCAACCTCAACTTTTTAGTCTAAAAAGACAAAAAGTACACTTATTTAGGACACCCCAAACAACCCCTTAGTCCTTTCCCCATTGCATTTTAAAACCATACAATGGTCGCGTTTAAAAAGTTGGTTATTTTAGTTTTTAAATATTTTAGGGTCCGTTTGAGAAGAAGGTTTGTGGCTAAAATAGTCACAAAAGACAAAATTGGCTATTTTAGTCACAACAAACAAAACATCACATCCAACCCATAATTATTACACTCTTCTCTCACAAAAAAAAAATCAAAAAAATCAAAAAGTCAAAAAGTTCTTCTCAAACTAAGTTTTTTAGCCCAGGCTAAAATAGCCAAAAAAGCCAATGTGAACACAAGAAAACTAAAGCGTCGTCTGGTATTGGCTACGGTAGTCAACTTTTTTAGCCTCATTTAGTTTTTGTTTTTGGGATTCAATAATACTTCGTAACTCGAAAAAAATTGGCCGAAAATGAGTTGAATACCCAAAACGACATTATTTTGAGTATTTTTTTCTTTCCCTTTCTCACTCTGAAACAGACAGAAGAAAGAGAGAAGAGGAGAGAGAGAGAGAGAGAGAAGGAGGAGGAGAAAAAAAATGGAGAGAAGGAGGACAAAGAGAATAAGGAAAAGGAGAAAAGATTGAGAGAATGAGGAGGAAAAAAAGAAGAAAAATAGAGAGGGTGAACAGATTTGTATACACACAAATCTGTGTGTGTATACACAAAGAGAAGACAATTATGGCGGTGTCAGTGGGTGGCTCTCTCTCTCTCATATATATATATATGTAGGCGTACGTGTGTGTATACACACATAGATCTGTGCATAGATCTGTGTATATACACAGATCTGACGGTATCAGTGGGCCGAGGAGGTGGCACCGGTGGGTGTCTCTCTCTCTCTCTGCCATTGAATGGCTCTTTCTCTCTTGATTCCCCCTCTTTCTTCTCTCTTTTTCTTCTATTCCTTCTGTGTTTCAGAGAGAAAAGAGAGAGAAGATTTTTTTTCTCAAAACGACGTCATTTTGAAAGTCAATCAAATTAGCTCCCTTTTGAATTACCTAGCAAAGCTGTTTGGAATTTTTTAATTTTTGTAAGAAAAAAAAATAATAATAATTATGATTTAGATGTGACATTTTATTTTATTAATTTATATATTTTATTATAATTTTTTATATTTTTTTAATTCCAGAATATTTACTAAACGATGACTAAACAAAGTTGACAGAAAGAGCACAATCACACGCAATTTCCACGGAGAAAATTACAAAGCCTCCGCAATCACACGCAATTCCGTAGACAAAAATACGATGACTTCTAAATTCTATTCCACACGATGAAGCCAAAAATATAAATAAAAAAGATAATAAATAAATAAATAAAAACTAATGCACTTTTTTTTTAAATACTTATTTTGGTTTTTTATTTTTTTTTCTTATTATTATTTTTTTACTTTCTAGATTTATCTACATAAAACGGATTGACAAAGTAAAGGCTGCATTTGGTTTGCTTTTCATAATCAAATTTTGAGACATTATTTTCTGGAAATAGTTTTTAAAATTTGAAAATTTATTTAGTTGTGTATTTTAAAAATGATTTTTACAAAGAGTTGTGTAGTTTGAGATGATTTGTAATATTTTTGTATGGGTAAAAGAAAATTTGATTAATCGATATGTAGAATGTGAGATGAGGAAAAAGAAGAGAAAAAAAGTGATTGATTAATGTGTAAGATGTGAGAGATAGAGAATGAAGAGAGAAAAATTGATTGATATGTAAGATGTGAGAGGAGGAAAAATGAGAAAAAATAATTGGTTGATGTGTAAGATGTGAGAGAAAGAGACAGAAAAGAAAAAATTGATTGAAATTTTTAATGTGTAAGATGTAAGAAAATGAGAAAGTAGATGAAAAAAGTGATTGAAAATAGTTTTGAGAAAATTATAAACTAAATAAATTTTAGATTTTGAATTCCCATAAATTAATTTGATTAAATCAAACAAGTCAAATTTTTTATATAATTTGTTAAAAATCACTAAAATAAAATAAAAAATTGAAAAAAAATATCTTATTAAAGTTTCCGAACAAATAAGGGTAACGTGGAATTGGAGATGCTGTTGTGGGCTGCGCAATAGTAATTGTTGTGCATTGAAATGAGCCTATTTTGGAGCTCATGTTGATAATCTGAACCGTTCATATTTTAGAATATATTAAATAAAATATGTTTGTAAAAAATTAAATTAATCAGATATCGTTTATCTATTATCTGCACCTATTTGTATCTATAAAAATAAATAATAATTGTGATTTAAATTATTAAAATGAATATAAATGTAAGTAAATAAATAAGTAAATAATATTTGATTAATTTGATTTTTTATAAGCATAATTTATTTAATATATTCTAAAAAATGAGGGATTTGGATTATTAAAATAAATCTTAAAATAAACCAATTTAACTTGCGCGGGTTGCGAAGCTGCACCCAATTCCCGGTAGCGTACCATTTCAAAAGACTTTCGGTGGGACAAGAAGAGTTGTCCTTGTCCATATCGCAATTGTTAAAGTTAGGAGAGGAAGAGGACAATCTTTTTACAAATGAATGGTTGAGATCGTTTCAACTGCACAATAATTGAAGAGAGAGAAATTTAAAATGAAAACGCAATGTATGACAGCTCTTTTTCGACCGGCCCACTTGACTTGACCACCCTAAAAAGACGAGTCAGATTTTTGTTTTTTTTATTAGTTTAAAATTATGAAATTTGATGGAAAGTTCATTATTTTGTTTTTGTTTATTAGCAGAAATAACAAATCAGTGTTATTTTTAAAAAATAATTATAAATTTATGACAAATTTTATATATTTTAATGATTAAAATTATAATTTTTTATAAATTTATAATTATTTTAGAAAAATAGCACAGATTCGTAAATTCTCTTTGTTTATATATTTCAAAAATTTATAAATAAATTTATTTTAAAAACAACAATGTTATAGAGCTTTAAAAGTAGAGCTTTAAAAGGAGCTCTACTGAGCTGGCATGTCCAAAAAAAAAATATATATATATATTTTAAACTAAAACATCACATTAAGTTGGACCTCACACACCTTCATGTCATTAGTACATGATTTAGAGCTCTTATGCTAGAGCTCAAGCATTTCTCTTTTAAAAAATAAAAATATAAAATAAAGGTGTGGAAAGCAGTAGGTGCGGCTGGTAGCCCCAAGAGCACGTTCACTTGTCGGATAAAAAAGGGGAGTGGATAGACTTAAGATTAAAAAAGTAAGAAAAAAATAGTGGTAGGTTTTTTTAAATTCACTTTTTAATTTGGGAAAATTTAAAGGGACGGTGGAGCTCACGAAAGCTCTCATTTTGATAGTGTAAATTATTCAGTTCATAAGGTTCTTAATATATATTATTTAAAAAAAAAATTAATTTAATATGATTATTGTAATTTTTATATATTATTTCATTTGTTTTTAGAAAAATAATGACAAATATATATTTGAAATATATCATATATTTTTTTGACAAGAAATAATATAATTATTAGATCGATTTAATTTTTTTTATAAATAACAATATATTCAGGACATTGAAAGATAAACTGTTTAAATTATCAAAATAATATCCGTAATGAGTCTCACAAATCTATCAGTGAGAGAAACCTAATCGGAAAAGATGATGGGTGTGTTTGGTTTGGTTTTGGGAGATAAATTTTTAAAAAAATCTTAGGAAAAGAGTTTAGAAATTTTTTTAGTTTGTTTGGTTATATATTTTGAAAATAATTTTGGAGTATAAAAGTTTGAGATGATTTGATATTTTGTTATAGTTGAGTAAATGTGTGTGAGAAAAAAAGTGATTGATTGATGTGTATAAGATAAAAAGTGATTTTGAAAATATTTTTTCAAAATTACTAAACCAAATAAAATTTAAAAAAATTTTATTCAAAATTTATTTCTCAAAAATAAACAAAACAAAGTCAAGTTTTCCTAATCTGGTTTACTATTCTTTTTTTATCATGTGAAATTAATTATCCTGTCACTTATTTTAAGAATAATTTTATCCTTTTTTTATTTTGTCCAACAACCACGTATTGATTTATTTACTCCCTCCGTCCCAAAATATTAGTCCTTTATTTCATTTTTCATTGTCCCAAAATATTAGTCCCTCTTCTAAAATCAAGTACAAAAATAATATAAATTTCTTATTTTGCCTTTCTTTTAAATTAATAAACAATATAAAAAGTATAATTATGCATTGATATTCTAAAAAAATGTACTATCAAAAGGGTCATTTTGGAAAATCAACTTTTTTCAAATGCAATAATTATACTACCAAAAAAAATTAGATTCCCTAAAAAGGATCATTATTTTGGGACGGAAGGAGTAATATTTTACGATTAAATTGGAGGCGTTGATATTCACGTGAATGAGACTGCCCAGGGTACGGTCAAAAATAGATTGTCGGAGCCATTGGTTCACGCGGCTGACATGAATCGACGACTTCGGAATTAAAGGCGGACAGATAGAGCCGTTTATTCACGTGACTAGCATGAATGAGAAATTAATACTGCCAGTAGGCCTGCTCGGAGGCGTGCTCGCTGGCGAGTTGGACTGGTGACTTTTCATACTCTATTATTGGGTATGTTTAGCATGAATTTTTTTTTTTTGGGACTATTTTTGTTAAAAAAATAATTAGTTTATCACCCGTGTTATGCACGGAATAATTATAAATATTTATATTTATTTTTAATTTTTTTTAATATATAAATTATGCTTTTTAAGATTTTTTATAAAAATAATTTAACAATCTTATCACTAACCATAGTGTATGAGAGAAATTGAAAAGGATACTGTAGTAACTATACACAGATTGTATCTATAATTATTTGTATGAGGGGATTTTAAATGCTGATCAGGGAATTTTGACCAAATCAATAAATGTAGGCATGTGGAAAGACATGTGAATTAAAAAAAATTAATAAATGCTGATCAGGGAATTTTGACCAAATCAATAAATGTTGAGTTTTTTTTTTTTTAATAAAAAATTTAGAAAATTCATACTGGGATATTAAAACTCTCACAGGCTTTGGAGTTAAAAATCCTCTTTTACTTGATATATAGTACTAGCCTATCACCCATGCTATGCACGGGATAATTATAGATATTTATATTTCTTTTAATTTTTTTTAATATATAAATTATATTTTTTAAGATTTTTTATAAAAATAATTTAACAATCTTATCACTAACCATAGTGTACATGAGAAATTAAAAAGGCTACTGCAGTAACTATGCACGGACTGTATCTATAATTATTTGTATGAGGGGATTTTAAATGTTAATCAAGTATTTTGACCAAATCAATAAATGCAGGTATGTGAATTGAAAAAAGTTAATAAATGCTGATCAGAGGATTTTAACCAAATCAATAAATGCTGAGTTTTTTTTTTTTAAATAAAAAATTTAGAAAATTAAGATTGAGATATTGGAGCTCCCACAATGGTTGGGGTTTAGAAACCCCTTTTTCCTTAATATATTTACAATCTATACTATATATTAAGCAAAAGGGGGTTTTTAACCCCAAGCCTCGTGGGAGCTCCAATCTCCTAATCTAAATTTCTTGATTTTTTGATTTAAAAAAAAAAATCTTAGCATTTATTAACTTCTCTCAACCTCCAAGTCTTACCTTCATAATAACATTTTAATGCATTAAGAACAAGAATAAAAAAAATTCTTTGAAATCCAACACATATAAATTCCTTGAAAAGTCCCAACACATATGATTATTATCACTAATGATAATATTTTAATACATTAAAAACAAGCATAAAATTTTTTTCTTGAAAAGTCCAACACATATAATTATTATCAAAATATTAAACTTTAATATAATATAATAAAAAAAAGACATTTAATTCCTTGAAAAATCTAACACATATGATTATTATCAAAATATTAAACTTTAATATAATATAATAAAAAAAGGCATTTAATTCCTTGAAAAGTGTAACACATATAATTATTATCAAAATATTAAATTTTAATATAATATAATAAAAAAGACATTTAATTCCTTAAAAATTCTAACACATACGATTATTATCAAAATATTAAATTTTAATATAATATAAAAAAGGAAAAAAAGAAGATATTTTATATATAAAAAAAAGATATTTAAAAATCGCAATTCATATATATAGATAATTGTAAACACAATCCGTGCATAGCACGGGGTGATATGCTAGTTATCTATATATGTGAATTGTGATTTTTAAATATCTTTTCTTTTCTTTTTTTTTAAATGTCTTCTTTTTTTCTTTTTTTTATATTATATTAAAGTTTAATATTTTTATAATAATCATATGTGTTGGACTTTTCAAGAATTTTTTTTTTTATGTTTGTTCTTAATGCATTAAAGTGTTATTATGAGGGATAATAATCATGTGTGTTGGGACTTTTCAAGAAATTCATATGTGTTGGATTTCAAAGAATTTTTTTCATGCTTGTACTTAATGCATTAAAGTATTATTATGAGGGTAAAACTTGGGGGTTGGGAGAAGTTAATAAATGCTAAGGTTTTTTTTTTTTTAAAATCAAAAAATTAAGAAATTTAGATTGGGAGATTGGAGCTCCTACAAGGCTTGAGGTTAAAAACTCTCTTTTGTTTAATATATAGTATAGATAGATAGATAGATATAGATAGATTTGTTGGATTTTTTAAGAAATTTTGTTTATGCTTATTCTTAATGCATTAAAGTGTTATTATGATAGATAATAATCATATGTGTTGGGATTTTTCAAAAAATTCATATGTGTTGGATTTCAAATAATTTTTTTATGCTTGTTCTTAATGCATTAAAGTGTTATTATGAGGGTAAGACGAGTTGGAAGAAGTTAATAAATACTAAGATTTTTTTTTAAAATCAAAAAATTAAGAAATTTAGATTGGGAGATTAGAACTCCCACAAGGCTTGAGATTAAAAATTCTCTTTTACTTAATATATAGTATAAATAGATAGATAGATAAATAGATAAATTAATTGATATATAGATATAGACTTTTTTTTATTTTTTTTGAAAGATACATAGATAGAGATGAATCAATGAAGTTAACACCACCACCTCACAACAAATCACCACAATGGACAAATCACAATAGCCAAAATCCACAATAACTTGTCTTTATAATCACAGCATGTGCACACAGAAAAGAGGAAAAAGCGTGAAGACTACGCACATGTTTCCATTCCTAAGTCTTAAACCAAGACAATTTAACCTCGTAAACCCTAAATGCACAAAACAAACCCCTTTTCGTATAACAAAAAGTAGCCTACGAATAATCATAGATATTTATATTTATTTTAATTTTTTTAATATATAAATTATATTTTTTTAAAATGTTTTTATAAAAATAATTTAATAATCTTATCATTAACCATAATGTATAGAAGAAATTAAAAAGGCTACTGCAGTAACTATACACAGACTGTATCTATAATTATTTGTATGAGGGGATTTTAAATGCTAATGAGAAATTTTGACCAAATCAATAAATGCAGGCATGTGGATTAGAAAAAGTTAATAAATGCTGATCAGGAGATTTTGACCAAATCAATAAATGCTGAGTTTTTTTTTTTTAAATTAAAAATTTAGAAAATTAAGATTGAGAGATTGGAGCTCCCATAAGGCTTGGGATTTAGAAACCCCATTTTCCTTAATATATTTACAATTATCTATATATGTGAATTGTGATATTTAAATATATATATATATATATATATTTGTCTTCTTTTTTTTTTTTATATTATATTAAAGTTTAATATTTTGATAATAATCATATGTGTTGGACTTTTCAATAATTTTTTTTATACTTGTTCTTAATGCATTAAAGTGTTATTATAAGGGATAATTATCATATGTGTTGGGACTTTTTAAGGAATTCATATGTGTTGGATTTTAAAGAATTTTTTTTATGCTTGTTCTTAATACATTAAAGTGTTATTATGAGTGTAAGATTTGGGGGTTAGGAGAAGTTAATAAATGCTAAGGTTTTTTTTTTTTAAATCAAAAAATCAAGAAATTTAGATTGGGAGATTGGAGCTCCCACAAGACTTGGGGTTAAAAACCTCTTTTTGCTTAATATATAGTATAGATATAGATTAAAAATTAATAAAGTAAAATATTATATCTAAATCATAATTATTATTTTTTTTTACAGAGTAAAAAAAGTCAAAAAAAATCTATCTCAAACAAAACATTTTTATTCTAAATTAAAATAGTCAAAAAATTTAAAAATTAAAAAGTCAACTTACATCTCAAACGAACGCATAGATAGAGTGAGAAAAAATTAACTAACATATATTCATTTAATTAATAGATGCAAATTAAATAGATCGTGCATATTTGTACGAGGATATGGATCGATCTGGTGGTTTGACTTTATTATTTTGATTTTTTTTTTGAAATTAACTTTTTTATAATTCTTTATTAAATTTTTTTATTGTTTACTTTTCATAATAAAAATAAAGGACCATTTTTCAAATTTAATAAATAGTAAATATAATCACAGAATAAAAAGTCATTTACTTTTTTAATATACAAAGCATAGTAAATATAATCACAGAATAAAAAGTCATTTACTTTTTTAATATACAAAGCATAGTAATATAATATTATTTTTTATTTTTTTAAATATTGATGAATCAAGTTGAGTCCGATAGCCTTCTATCCATCATTCACTAGAAATTAAGCGAATTATGAAAAAGATATCTGTATCTTTTTAATTAAAACCATTCATGCTATAGGCCCTGTTTGTTTTGAGAGATAGATAAAGAATTGAGATTGGAATTGAGATGAGACTTACTAATATTGTGTTTGTTTTGGGAGATGGAGAGGAGATACATAATCCCTTCCGAATTAGGATGGGTCTTGGAGAGGAGATTATGATGGAGGCTTGGGACTTGATATTAGAAAATAGTTCGGCGGACTATTTTTTTTTAATTTTTTATTATTAGAAAATGGACCGAGCTATGGCCGAGCTAGTTGGGCTTCGGTTGAGGTCCTAACTGGCAAAACGAGGCTGTACGCTCGAACCAAGATATTAACTCGGTTAGGTTAAGAACGAGGGTTTGAGGCACTAGCCCGGTTGGGAGATGTGGATCTTACCAAGAGTTGGATGGAATTTGTCCATGGTGGGCCATGTTCAGCCGAGCAGGAGCTTGGTTGGGTCGACATTTAGGTTTATCTGTCAAGGCCGGGCAAGAAGCATGGTCCTAAGGGGAGATTGTGATGTCACACTGGACACAACTCGGTAAGAAATACTACATGGCGTGGTTGGGTTGCAGGAAGAAGATTCGGCCGTCCGTACGCATCAATACTGTTAGGCAGTTTTGCCATTAGTGTTAGGCTGTATTCGTGCCTACATGTGGAGGAAGACAAGAGGGTAGTACATCCGTGTGTCCAGGAAGGGACGAGCAGGGTGGTGTGCGCACAAACTATATAAATGGCGCAGTGCCTCCATGAACATGTTTGGAACCCTTACACACTGAGACCTCTTAGTTATCAGAGTTTTCTTCCTTTTGTCTTCTCTTTCTAAAACTGTGCTAACTTGATCGTCGAAGGGTGTAGACACCCCATTTTTGACCGTCCTCAAGACTTGGACGTCACCGTTTGAACACTCAGTGATCATCCATGTTCGTGTTCGTTTTGAGTTCTCGGAGGTCTCGGCTACGCGCCTTGCTTTAGGATCTCTCGACTTGCTTGTTTTGTGTTTGGTTTTGCACCAAACATTTGTTGTTTTGCTTCTGAGGGCAGGGAATGGCTTGTTGGCCATCCCCACACCTCACCGGCTATGGCTTGAGGCCACCGACCCTGTTTTGTTGCTACCAGCCATTGGTGATGGCCGGTCGGCACTCTTTGTGGTCGGTCGACCATTGTTTTGGTCAATTTGTCATTTTTGGCTGGCCGACCACTGTTCATCTGCTTTTGGCAGATATTTTATGCCAGCTGTGATAGCTGGCATCCACAATGCACCCCCTCCATACACGTGTATGGAGGGATTTCCCTTATGCTTAGCTTGTTTTGTAAGCTTTGCAAGATTGGAATTCCTATAAAGAGCGGGCTTCTCCTCCCTCCTCAAGGGTTCCAAGAAGGTCCAGAGGTCTGATATTAGGGTTAGAGAAGTCCTATATCTATCTATCTCTATATCTCCCTCCCCTTTTGATTTGTGTGTGTATAAGGTTGTTTTGTTCTTAGTTTTGCACTAAGACACCTAGTATTACATTATACCTTGGTTGCTGAAGTGCCAAAGGGTTGTTCTTGGAGTTTTTGAGCTGGTTTTGACCTAAGGAGGCTGCTGGAGTGGTCTTCTTGAAGAAGGTCTTCAAGGGTAAGAACCTTACCCCTTTATTCCCCATTTTTGCACATGCATTTGACCTATCTTGCATCTGTTTTTGAGCTTAGTGCATAACTAATAAAAGTTCTAATTTTGTGTGTTTTAGAACTTTGTTTAAGGTTGCTTTGAGGTTTGGGGTTGTTTCCCCCCTCCAAGGCCTTGTTAGGCCTTGTTTTAGGCCATACCTTTTGGCCATTGTTCTTAGCTTTGCATGACCTCTCTACCACTGAAATCCAGAGGATTTTCAATGGTGGAGAGGTGATTTTGAGGTCCTAAATGGAAGAGGGTCATCCCCTCTCCATGTTGCCTTTGATGCTTGCACAAATGGCTTGTGTTGTAGCTTGTATGCCTAGCTTGTTTTAGCTCCATTTCAATGCATATTAGGCTTTGTTTTGCCATGATATAGCGCTGTTTTAAGTTGGTTTAGACATGCCTTGTATGCTCCATACACTTGCCTTGTAATGCCATGAAATTGCCTTAACATGCATCATGTTGTAACATGTGTTTTTAGCATGATTTTGGCTCAACTCCTTGAAGCTTTTAGGCTTGTTTTAGCATGTTTAAGCTATGTTGGGTGTTAGTTTGGTCATGTTTTCCATGCTTCGTATAGCCTCTTTGCATTCTAGCTTGTTAGCTTCGGGTGCATGAGTCATTAGCATGCTTCCCTCGGTTTATTTCAGTGATTTGGAATCACTTCTCATGCCATTTTAGTCCATATTCCATGGCCACACACTTGCATTTACCATCCATTCCATGCTTGGGGTAGTTTGTGCTTTATACCTTAAGAATAGACCATTGCATGCGCCTCCATGATTCGGTCTTTGGAGGATCTTCTCATTAGGTTTTGGGGCTTATTTTGATGTGTTACAACTCTGATTTTGTTTGCCTAAAACATGCCATGTTTGGTTGCAAGAGGCGTAGTGCATTTGCCCTTCTAGGCCTTGTATGCATCTTGTTTTGTACTTGCCTTTGTAGCATGTTTTGCCTCCCATCCAATGCATGTTCTAGCCTTGTTTTGGTGTCCTTTGGGACTGTTTTGGTCATTTTGGCTCTTTGAGGCTTGGTTGGCATGGTCATGGCTTGAGCCCCTTGGCTAGCCTTGAGCCTTAGACCTTGTTGCATGTTTTGCTTGATTTGTTTAGTTGGTTTGGCACCTTTTCTAACATGATTTCAGAGCTTACAATGTATGCCATTTGTCCATGTTTGTTCCTTTTAAGTGTGCTTAAAAGTTGCCTCTTTATGCTTAGGTATTGGACCATGTTTTCATGCATGTTTGTATGTACATTTGCCTTCATTTCCTTGGCATATTGGCCACTATTTTGGACCTAGTAGAGAGCTGTCCATCTTGGTGTAAGTCAATCCTTTGCATGTTGTTGCATGCTCGCCTTGCGTGTTGTTGCATGCTCGGCCTATCGCATGTTGTTGCATGCTTGAATCATATTGCATTTGGCATGCATCTTTGATTAAGTTGCTCAACACGTTGTTACGTATCTTGCACATGTGCATGTTTAGGTTACATTTTGCATGCTTGTTAGCTTGCATTTTGTCATGTTGTTTGATATATTGCTACATGCTTGCATGTTTGCATGCTTGCCCCCATGTTCACGGTGCATACTTAGCTTCCATGCCTAGGTTACATTGCATTGAGCATGCATGCCTTGCCTCTTGATCGAGCATGATAGAGGTTGGGTCTCTTGTGTGTTTGTATGCATTTCATTTGATATCAAAATGCACAACTTGGCATCTTGGGCCATCATGCATTGAAGTGCGTGATTGGTGGCCCGAGGGCCGAGACCTAGACTCCCTTGAGTCTTAAACATGATAGGGAGGGTGGTTGTGCACACATTGCTTTGAAATGCATTGCCATGTCGTGTCTGTTCTCTGCTGCTATCAAACAGGGTTCTGCAGGGAGAGATGGCCGACCGACCACATTCAGTGCCGGCCGGCCATGAATTGTTGGCCGATGGCCTCTCAACTGGTCGATGACCATTTTTCCATGGCCGGTGACCATACCTCTTGGCCGGTGACATCCCACAGTGATCAGAGAGAGATTCTGAAGCATCCCTAGAACTTGTGCAGTCCTTAGAGGTGCAGAGCAGTGTAAACAGAGGCAACTATGGCATGGCGATGAATTTCCGGGCGGAACCGAGCGTGCATGCATTTATCCTTCCTCCCAAGGCTGTTTTATTGCTTTATTAGCTTTGTTAATTTTCTTAACTAGCTAAGTGGTCTGTAATAATTAATTAGGTAGAGTAGTTAATTATTCATTCAATTTGTATTATTCTTTTGGACCCTCCGAGAGAGGGCAATGGTGTAATAAGTGTGCGTGTGTGTGATGCATGTCTTCCAACCTCCACTTCTTTCTCCCTTTTACTTAACCGCTTATGATGGTTAGTTCTAGGGCATATTTGATTTAGCATACCTTATGCTCGCATGTCTGCATCATTCATTCGTATTGCATGCACCGGGCTCGGCGCATCATACTAATTGCATCGTATTTCAAATCCAACTTGAATACGTGTTGAATTGTTGCATTTCATATGCCATTGTAGATTAGCCGAGCCTATTCTAGTTGCATTTTGTATGCGTTGCATTAGCCATCTTAACATGAACTAGGATCATGCATGATTACTAACTAGTTTCTTGTTTTGGCTCGGAGTACACTGTAAGCGTTTATGCTTTAGCATCTTGCATGTATGTGAGTGTTAACATGATGGCATGCTTGCCATGTTATAACTGCCTGAATGCCTGAATGCCTGTGGGTGAAGGTTGGGTTGCTTGAATTGGATCAAATTCATTGAAATCCGTGTTTTAGCCTATTTGCGAGTAGCAAACCTCAAACCATTTTCCAAACAAACGGATATGCGATGCATTGTTCCAAATTAGGCGATCTAGTCTATACTTGTTTTGCTGTGCGCATCACGTAGTTAAAGACTAGCTAATAACCGGAATAGGGACACATAATATTTTCAAAACGAGATATCATGGTTAGTAGAGGCCGATCTTCGGATCGGGTGAGCGGGGTGCTCATAGATGACCTTCCCCAATCGTACCCAAGTTCCCGAGCCGAGGCAACTTTGGTGATGACGGACACGTGGCCTTAGGCAACAAGTCAGGGTTTTCTAAATTTCCCCAAAATAAATATTTAGGTGGTGACTCTGTATCTGGCAAAACAGTCCATGTTTGGTACTTCTTTACAAAAATCTGTTTTCCAAAACGATTTGCCGGATTTGGACTATTTGATGATTCATCGGTCTTGCATTGCACTCTGCAAGATTAGATACAGGACCGTGACATTGAGTCCTGAACTGTAGTGAGCCCCAAATGAACAAAACGGGATTCCCTCCCGGGACATTCGGGGACGTCCACAGTTTCTGGCGACTCTGCTGGGGAGTTAGAGAGGTTGACTCGAATTCATGATATCTTGTTTTGACTGCACTCATGTGTTTCTTTGCATTGCATGTGCATTGGTGCGCCTAGGACACAGTGTTTGCCATCTGCTATTCCTGAACGGTTTGCTGGAGGCTCGCTTCGAGAAGCGTGCCGTAAGGCTAACCGGTTACGGGCTCTGCCACGATGGGAACATAAACCCCGGTTGTTGCCGGGGCACCCTTTTTGACCATTCAACCTAGTGCATATTCGGAATCCATAGTGACCATTCCAAGCTAGGACAGGTTGCTCACCCGATTATAGGTTGTGTGAAACTGCTACGTGCGTAGTGAAACCCTAGCTCCTGACAAATTAGGACAGGGAAATCCTACCCCAACATAGGGGTGTTTTGGCTCTTACTTGCTTGTTATGTGCTATGTGCCTTTTGAGTTGACCTCCACAGGGAACGCACATATCCGTTTGCAAGTTCGGGCATCAGGCCCGCAGGCATCAGTCTAGTATGTTGAGAATCAGTTATACCTGCAGGTATTCGATTCAGTTTTGGGGCAGTAGTTTTGGGGAACAGTGATCAGTGATCAAATACAGTTGTTCAGTTGTGCTTGTGATTGTTTGGGTAAAATTGGGCTGAGACGCTGCCTGTTTTCTCTTTCAGGAGGAGGGGTAGTTTCAGAGATCTAAGTTCAGAATAGCTAGTGTTCTCCTTCGCCGAAGCAAGACAGATATCTGATCAATCAAATCACCAGCCACATCACCTCCGTTCAGTTCAGCGGATTTATGATGTCATAGAATTCAGAGGAAGTTGTGGTTATGGCAGCTGCACTAAACCAAGAAATCACCGTACAGGATGAGACCGATGTTGAGATATCACACCCGTCCAGGTCACCTGCTGCGCGCCTGATCTGGGAACCCCAGTTGTTTCAAACTCGTGAACCCACCATGTTCGAGTTAATGGGAATGATTGGCGACCTCCAGAGGTCTGTGGCTGATCTTGCCTATGGAATGTCGATTTCGCCACCAACCGCACCGTATGCCGGGAATTGTATATCGTAGGAGCCCCGCTATTGGGGCGAATTGTAAGCGAGCTCAGCCAACCTGAGGCTGTCTTAAGCTATGGCAATGACGTGTCGACAACAACCGGGTTCCGCTCTGATATAGCAACCCAAACCCTCGATCAAGCTGAGGCTAGAGGCAAGAACAAAATGGGAACAGACGCTGATCCTGTTGAACAACTGCTGTGGGCAGTCGAGGCTCTGAAAGCCGGAGGGTTGAACAAGCAGCACGTACTCACAGTTGTGACTAAAACTGTGGATGACATTTTCCTTACTCAGACTGAGAGCAGTACAAGCCAAGGGGGAAATCGTGATAAGGACTGTCGCACCAGGACCGTTCCTCCCAATCCTAACCCTGCAACTAGAAAAGACCAGAAAGCCAAGGCAGCACCTGCTGATCCTTTTGCTAGTGCGTTCAGCAAAAATCCACAGACTTCGAAGTATCTGCCCCGAGGGCGCAGGGTTTTTCATGCTCTCTACATGCCTTTGTCTAAGGCACTTCAAATTCTTGCCGAAAAGGGACATCTTAAACCCCTCGAGCCTCGGCCTCTCCTTGCTCATCTTCCACCGGGTCATGATGCTACCCAGTACTGCGCGTACCATCAACAGGTTGGTCACACCACCGACAGTTGCTTCCGTCTTCGCCACGAAGTGCAAGACTTGATCGATAACGAGGTCATCCTCCCGCCCAGCTTAGCAAAGTCTGTCACCACTGAGATTGTGGACTTCGAGGATAGTACAAGCATGTAATCAGGGTTAGGTCCACCTACGGGCGGCGCTCAGTTTATCTCAGATGTGGCGTATGGCACGCACTGTTTTGAGCATTTTGCGATTGCTGACTTTTGTACTCTTTGACTTGGGTATTGAGGCAGTTCTGTGGTTTTGTTTTGAGTCTGTCTCTTCGTTTTGAGTCTGTCTTTTTGCTTAAAGGTCTGTCTTGTTGTATCGAGTCAGTCCTATTGTATAGGAGTCGAGTGGTCCCGGGGTTGTTACCTCGGACACCTTTGTCTTTTCTGTGTTTGTCTTTTCCTTTCTTTTGAGTCTGTTCCTGTTGTGGAGCCAGTTACACCAGAAGATCTAAATGAAACAGCTGTGGCTGTCATGTTTTTGTGTTTGTTGCTACTTTGTGCCTGTTGTGCCAACGACGCCAAGAATGAAACGGCAATACCTTTTGCCTACTTTTCTGTGCCTTTAATTCATTACATTGACCTGAGTTTTTTTTAAAACTTTTTGAACATTGTGATGAAAACAAAGAGGAAGGAATTCCTCGGGTTTTGCAAAATTTGATCAATTGAGAGAAAGAGAGACATGCTAAGCCCTTAATGAATGAAATCATGCTTGTTAGTGTGAGTACTGAGAAGGACCCTGGCTTAATCCAGATTGGTTCTACACTGTCTTCAGCGCGAGCGATTTGTCACTTTCTTAAAGGATTTCAAAAAAAATGTTTTGCGCAGTCCTGCGAAGACCTGTGTGGAATCGCTCTTGAGATTGTGCAGCCTAGGATCGCTCTCAGCCTCGAGACTCGACCCCTTGCTTTCGAACCTTGAACTTAGATTCAGAATGTTCAACGGTCAACCACCATGTAAGGCCCGTGTAGCCAGATTTGAAGTAGCCCTCGAGCTAAGGGTAGGGAAGTCAGATCAAGAAGGTCAGACGTCGTCAAAAGAAGCTTGCAAAGCTGGATCAGAAGCACCCCTCGAACCAGGGGCAAGAGATGCTAGATTGTGCTCGAAGAGCCGAAGATGGATCGTTCCACAAATCAATGAAGATCGGGAAGGATGCCAAACCCCAGAAGGGAGGAAAGAAGAAGACATTGCTGAAGAACAACCGAGTTCCCATCCATAACACCAGGGGCAATTCAGCCCCAGTTGGATAGACTCCTGCATCGTCAGCGAACAACAGCTATTCTCCTGGATTCAGATCACTTCAGGATCTCAAAACCATTTGACATGGACAAAGCTACACTTTTACCCTTGAGAGGCTCGCTGGGCCAAAAACCCGGAAGGGCGACCCAGGCAAAAGTTAGAGCAAGAAAAAGAACAAAAAGAACAAAAGAAAAGAAAAGAAAAATGCAAAGAATGAAAAAAAGAAAAGAATGAAAAATGAAGAAAATGAAAAGAAAAGATGAAAAAGAAAAAAGAAGAAAAGAAATGAAAAGAAAGGAAATGAAAAAAAAAAGAAAAAAGAAAAGGAACAAAGCTCGCAAGGTTGAAAACCCAGAAAGGGCGACCTTGGCAAAAGTTAGAGTGCAAAAGGAGAGGTTAATACCCGAGTGTACCTTACCCCGAACTACGTAAGCCTTGATTCCCATGTTTGGGATATGTAGGCAACTTCATCCTGAAGTCCAGCCACAAACACTCCCAAATCAACTGTGTCCATGCAACGGCTTTGATCATCTTTGTCATTCCTATATCCGAGAGTTCGGTTGTGACCATCGCTATGAGGATTGATTACAATGCACTGCGGTGCCATCCAAACAAGAGGTAACTTTCCGTTGCCAATGCGCCGCGACGCCATTCAAACAAGGGGCAACTTTCCGTTGCCGTGCAGTGCCGTTCAAGCAAGGGGCAATTTTCTATTGTTATGGACCTGAGGTTGCACATCTTGAGAGTAGGTTTCGTGCTCGTTGAGCAGTGACTGTTTGCAAAAATAGTTTTTGAGAGTTTTTACCGAGGTTGGCTAATTGTCTCGAAAATTATTTCATTTTTCCAAAAATTGGACCTTTCTTTGGACCCAAAAAAGGAATATTTTCAGTGCTCATAACCTAACTTGCATGATTTTGAATCAGAAAAGTTGAACAAGTTTGTTAATCTAACTCTCATATTGGTCAAAATTTGTTTTAGTAGAAAACCAAAACAAAAAATGGTCAAAGTGATGAACTAGGGGCACAGTTGAGTCAGGTGTTCTGTCTTTTTCCCATTGTCAACAAACTTGCCAAGAAGGGCACTCTATCTGCCAGAGAAGGACAACTGAGGTTAACAACAAAGGGCTGAAAGCTCTCATACCCTCCAAGCAACGAGGTATCAAGCCAAGTGCGAAGCACGAATTGAGATGGAACAGAATACTCCACTCCCTTATCCGGGGCATCGACTACATGTCACCGGAAGAAAAAGCGGCGAGCTAATAATGTCGGGCATGCGCCCACAACTTCTTGTTTATCTATCAACCACCCAGGCGAGGGATGAAAATGAGAGATTGAAGAATAGAGAGATGTGCCCTGAGAGAAAAAGTGAGGAAAAGGGCTTTTTCAGAAAAACAGAGCTTGAGGGCCGAGTGATGTGAGAATCACGAGTGAGAAAGGGTGGGAAACAATACCCGGAGAAACTGGCTCCTCGTGCACTGAGAGGTCTGTCGCCTTTGTAACGCGTCTAAGTGTCGTGTCTGTTGTTTTGTTTGTCTCGACTCTTGTTTTGAGTCGTTTCGAGTGTTACTCGATGTGTTTAGGTTGTTACCCTTTGTTTTTCGGTTGAGTCATTTGTGCTGTGTTTAGTCGTAGGCTCAGTACCTGGTCAAAAATTCGTTCCTTATTTCAAAATAAGTTGCTTTGTGCTCAGAGTGCTGTGCCATTCTTCACATCTGTGCAAAACAGAATTCGTTCTTTCATAAAGCCGCAGGGTTTAACCCAGGTCATGTGAGAACAGTGTAACCAGGACCTGTCTGAAGCCATGGGTTCTAAACTGCGATGCAAAAGAAAGGAGGAAGGATCCGGAGCATCTGAGGTCTGTGTTATGGGCTGTGAGTTCAGAATAAGCAACGTTCAGAATGGGCTGTGTGTTCAGAATCAGCAGTGCCCTGCATGGGCCGTATGTTCAAAATAGATAGAGTACTGTGTTATGAGCTGTGTATTCGAAATGAGCAGTCTATGTGTTGAACATGTTGCGAACTTGTGATTAGTTCCACTGCTAGTGCCTTCCGGTGTTGATTTTTGCGAAGTCACACCTGTGTTACCACAATTTTGCTTATCGAGTTGTTGCTCATTTGATTACCAAGTTGTCGCAATTTTGTTTATCGAGTTGTTGCTCATTTGATTGCCAAGTTGTCGTAATTTTGTTTATCAAGTTGTTACTCTTTGCTTATCGAGTTGTAAACTTGTCAAGGTCTTATTGTTGCTTATTGAGTTGATTTGTTTGATTGGCTCGTTACCTGACCTGGTAATACATACATGTTCAAATGTCATTCGATTACATTACGATACAATGTGATGCGATGTGATGCGATGCATGGAATGCACAAATGCAATACTTTTTCAGCAAAAAGCTTGTTTCATTTCATCATCTTTTCAAATACATAGTTTTGGAGAAAATGAAACCTGCCTGCGGCAATACAATATGATCAAGCTACCAGCAAAAAGAAAAGCAAAAAAAAAAGAAAAGCAGAAGAGAGAAAAGGCAGCAAAAAGTCTAGATCAAAATCAGTCATCTTCGGCACGGGGGTCGGTCCTGGTCCTCTTCCTGGACGAGGGTCCAGGATCACCACCACCATCTCCAAAATCAGAGTCTGAGCTATCTCCGGCCTCACCATGCGATGATGCCGCCTCCTCATCTGACTCGTCGCCGTCTGGAGTGGGCTCTCGAGAACTGCTCTCAGCACGGATGCGCCTGTGTCTGCCTCGACTGTGGAATGTCATCCCGCGCCTGACTCCCCCTCCTCCCCGAGCAGGAACAGACGGTCCAGCTGGCGCACCTCCCGCGGCCGGGATCTGGAATGGGGCCTGAAAAAGACAAATGGCAAATGCATCAGTTTGCAAATAAAACCGAATGCAGTGTTTGTGTACAGTGTATGAATGCCGTGAGCAATGCTATGAACAGTATATGGGTTGCAGTGTATTAGTGCCGTGAGTGCTGTGTTTCAAGTGTCGTGTCAATGATGTGATCGAGTTACGTATGAAGCAGATTAGGCGGAGTTTGAAACTGCAATTGAAAGAACTTACCGGGATATTGTAGATGGCCAACAAGTCGAAGCACCGCTGCAGCATCCCTACCGCTGAAGCCGTCAACTCCAGGGACTGGCGAGTGTACTCGACGAAAGCCTGCAAGAGTATTGAAGTCATTGGTATTCTGCGGGATATTAAAGGAATTGAAATGACTGTACAAAAATGCAAAGTTTAGTAGTACATACCGGGGTCGAGCCATAGACTCCGACGACCTTAGAATCAGCAGGAGGAGGGGCAAAGGGAATCTGATAGGTCTCCCCACCCTGCCCTCGGCATGTGATCATTGTAGGCAATGCTGGCCACTCAGCTCCCTGTCCCCTTCGGGACCCACTCCTGCCCCGAGCTAGAGGTACCCTCGGTGCCTTCGGTGCTCCTACTCCAGCCGCTGGCCTCTCATTCTCAGCTCGATGAGCACTACTCAGAGGCGGCATCAGATAGGCCTGGATGTACTCAGTGTAATCGCCCTCGCCTCTGAAACGGTCGCACTCCCAGCCGATGGTATACTCCGTCATCTCCCGCAGAGTGTACCTCTCGGTATGTCTCACGTGAGGTTCGACCTGGGACTATCTACTCTGGTAAACCTAAGGTCTGGCGCAGGAAGCGCTCGCCCAAGTACCAAGCCCGGCAGACTGGGCCCTTTAGCAAAATCCTGAACCGGGAGGTCTCCTGAGCGCCCTCATACCGCTCCCGTACTACGATGGGCAATGAGGCCCATGGCTGCCGGGTGATCTGCAAACAAAATACAGTTTGTTATCTACTGCTATTGAAGATGCAATGCAAAGTGAAGCTTAAATGAATTGTAATGTTTGACATACCTTTGCTGCGGTGATGGTATCGAAATAGCGGCGGAAGAATATGAAAGACTCCCGAGGCCTCCACTCGTACCTCACGTCGAAGCGGTGGGAGAATGGGATCATGAGAGGCATCTCCTCCTCTGGTACTGGGGCAAGCCTTCGGGAAGTAGGCGTATACCCACAACTGCAGAATGCAACAGAACAGATATGAGCATGCTTATCAGATAAAGCAGTATACAGATAAAGCAATATACAGATAAAACAGAAAGCGGTATGTGCAGTGTATTATGTAGAGTGTACAGTGTGTACAGAGTACAGAGAATGTAAAGTAGAAATGTAAAACAGAAGAAGAAGATGTACCTCCCAAGCCCGCCAGTAGCCTCCGAGCAGCTGTCCGCTGAGGCGAGAGGATGAACTCATATAGCCGTAGAGTGTGGCCAAGCCTGCGCCACCCCAGTCGTAGCCGCGAATCCTGGTCACGTCAACCAGTGCACTCAGCAGGCAAAGGGGCACAGTGTTCACCCGGTCGGTGAAGAGAGTGGTCCCCAGCAGGAACATCAGAAAGCCGCGTGCGTACTGCTCCTCCTCCTCCTGAGTGGTAGGCGCCTGGATCTTGAAGTGGTCCTCGAACCACGAGTATCGTACAAATCCGGGACGAGCAAGAGGCGGTAGGTCGCCAATCAAGTACATCTGAGCGGCCTCCCACTCGTCCATATCTGTATCGAAGGGGATCGGATCACCCTTACTCCGATGCCTGTGAGCATGGAGAAGTCGAAGGGAGTCATCGTCATGTCTCCCATGGCCGAAAGGTGGAAGGAGTTGGTCGTGTCCCACTACCTCTCCACCAAAGCAGCAAGAAGAGGTCTGCTCGCAGTGTGGCGCGAGAGCCCCATGCAGAAAGTGTTGAAGCCGGCCTGGTCAATGATACGGCGAACCGCCTCAGGAAGCTCCATGTACCACCCCCGGGCCATGACGTTCCCATACCCCTGGAAGGCATGGGAATCCCCCTGTGGTCAAAACAAACAATTGCGAAGCAGTGTTACAAATACAGTGTTGAATGCACTCGGGATCAGTGAAAATGCAGTGCGTGTGTGCACGTTTCCAGTTAAACAGATATCGGGTGCCGGTGTGCTCGCAGTGAACTTCAGCATGTGATACAACAGTTTGTTCGGATCATTTCAGTGAAAATGCAGTGCGTGTGTGCACATGTTCAGATTCAAACAGATATCGGGTGCCGGTGTGCTCACAGTGAACTACGACATATGATGTATCAGTGCAGTGTGTGTGTGCGTATTCAGATTCAAACAAATACCGAGTATAGGTGTGCTCGCAGTAAACTACAACATGTGGTATATTGGTGTATCCGAGCTAAGCAATTAAGGAACAGAAACGACTATTGCAGTTATGTGTTCTACATTGCAGAAAATGAAATAGAGAAGAGTGTACCTCAGAAGCACCGAAGGACAGATGTGACTCTGGCTCGTGCAGTAGAAGCTCTAGTGGCACGCCCCTGGCAAAACTCCTGAACTGGCGAAGTCCGTCGGGAGGCAACACATGAATCACCGGCCTGTAGGTCGCCGGGTCGAACGGTCGAACGCTCAAAGGCAAGAGCTCGGCCTCAGGGTCCATATTCTGCTCCGGGGGAGTCCCGCCTCGTGGAACATCGTCCGCCATCTCAGAGATAGGGCAAAAGTGGCCGAGAAGGTGAAAAAAGGGCGAGAATGTGAGAAGTCAACCCAAAAGTCAACCCCGAGAGGTCGAAAAATGGACGGAAAGGTCGGAGTGTGGGAAAGGGCACGAAGACCAAGGAAAACTTGGGGAAAACAATCACCAAGTGGTGGAAACCAAGAAAAAGTCACCGAAACCAAGTTTTGTTCGGTTCAAAACGTGCGAAACGCGAAGGGTTTCGCGAATCAAACGACGAAAAGGTGGCGAAAACAAGAGAAAAGTGTGGATCGAGGGTTGGAAAATGACTTAGAGAGAAAGGAGGAGAGTTTTCGAGCTTGGGCAAGTGAGAAATATTTAAAGACCCGTGGCCAATTGACAAAACTGCCCCGACACAGGCATTTTTGGCCGGTCGGCCAAATTGTTAGTCGGTCGGCCAAATATTTGGCCGGTGGCCTTGTTTTGTGGTCGGTGGATGGCCGGTGGACTTCCCCGGTGGCCGGTGAGCCTCCTACACCCTTGGTTGGGTCATTGATGTGTTTTGGAACCTTCATTTCTCAAGACAGTGCAAGGAAGTGCACTTTTGAACCTTGACCGGCCTTCGTGTTGACCTCGAACTGTGTTTCCTATATTCAATACTCAATACGCGCGAGGTGTATCCTTTTCGTATCCTTTGGTATCTTGTAAGGTTCAATAACCACTTTAAACGCGTTGCATTGCATTGTTTTGCCTCGTTTATGATAAACATGCATAGGTTGCATCGTTATGCACGTCTACGCGCGTTGTAACGCGCACGACTTGCATTGTCATGCATCTCAAATGCGCGTTGTCGCGAATTCAAATTCATTTGCATTGTCATGCATCTCAACAAAACGTGCGTTGTCACGCATTTGAGTTTACATGCATTGTCATGCATTTCAACAAATGCGCGTTGTCGCGCATTCGAATTCATTTGCATTGTCATGTATCTCAACTACATGCATTGTCATGCATATTCCTTATCACACATCGTCGTGCACACCTCATTTGCATTGTCTTGCACTCCCTCACTTTGCATTGTCATGCACTTCAGTATATGCACTGTTGTGCATTTCCTCATTTGCATTGTCATGCATGTTCCTCATTTCGCATTGTCATGCATGTCTCTCATTCGCATTGTCATGCATATCCTTTGTATTGCATTATCATGCATTTCAGTACTGTGCATTGTCATGCACGTTTCAACTTGCATTGTTATGCGTTCCCTTACCATGCATTGTCATGCATATCTCTCATTCGCATTGTCATGCATATACTTTATATTGCATTGTCATGTATTTTAGTACTGTGCATTGTCATGCACGTTTCAATTTGCATTGTCATGCATCTCTCTATTGTGTATTGTCGTGCATGTTTTTCATTTGCATTGTTGTGCATTTCCTTATATATTGCATTGTAGTTTGCATGCATTCATTGCATTATCCATCTATGGCTTGCGCCTTTCCATGTTGAGCTTGGTCTGGTATGTGCCCATACTTTTCACGTTGAAGCATGGTTATGATATTATGTATACGCACCTAGTGTTGTGGGTGACGGCACCATTTCCGGGTTAGATGCGGCTTGTATGTGTCCATGCCTTTCCTAGGCAAAATACAGTTTGGCCGCGTGCCTTATCCACTGCATTCATTGCATTATAGTGTAGTTTGTTGCATCTAGCATTTAGGATCACAATCTTTCCTGAGCAAAGCATGCCTCACTTATATCATTCCACCCAATTACTTGTGTCTTGTGTTCCGTCTACACACACATAGTTTTGCATGCGTACGCGCCTATTCCACTGATGGGATTGTGGTTTGAGGGTGTCAGCACCTTTTCTATGGTAGACGGATTTTTCATCTCCATCATCTTTATGATGTTTGTGTGGTTTTGTACTGCTTATGGTTTGATCATCTCAAATGCATTGCATATCATTTGCATTGTTTATACATAGTTTTTGCAAATATTGCATTATCATTTTGGATCCATTCTGCATTGTTATGTGTCACATATAGGTTGCATTGTCTTGCATCCTCCCGTCCACCCGCGTTGTTTCGCATTCTTAGGTTGCATTGTCTTGCACCCTTCCATTCAAGTTTCTATACACATTGCATGCGTTGTTGCGTTATGCTTTACTTATATGTGTTCAAGTTCCTTTCTATACACATTGCATGCGTTGTCGCGTATTGCTTTACTTATATGTGTTCAAGTTCCTTTTTATACACATTGCATGCGTTGTCGCGTATTGCTTTACTTATATGTGTTCAAGTTCCTTTTTATACACATTGCATGCGTTGTCACATTATGCTTTACTTATATGTGTTCAAGTTCCTTTCTATACACATTGCATGCGTTGCCGCGTATTGCTTTACTTATATGTGTTGAAGTTCCTTTTTATACACATTGCATGCGTTGTCGCGTATTGCTTTACTTATATGTGTTCAAGTTCCTTTTTATACACATTGCATGCGTTGTCGCGTATTGCTTTACTTATATGTGTTCAAGTTCCTTTTTATACACATTGCATGCGTTGTTGCGTTATGCTTTACTTATATGTGTTCAAGTTCCTTTCTATACACATTGCATGCGTTGTCGCGTATTGCTTTATTTATATGTGTTCAAGTTCCTTTTTATACACATTGCATGCGTTGTCGCGTATTGCTTTACTTATATGTGTTCAAGTTTCTATACACATTGCATGCGTTGTTGCGTTATGCTTTACTTATATGTGTTCAAGTTTCTTTCTATACACATTGCATGCGTTGTTACGTATTGCTTTACTTATATGTGTTCAAGTTCCTTTTTATACACATTGCATGCGTTGTCACACGTTGCTTTACTTATATGTGTTTATGTTTCAAATTGCATTGTTATGCACCACTCGGCATTGCGTTGTCACGCATGCCCTCCATGCATTGTTATGCACACACTCGAGTTGCGTTGTTATGCACCTCTTCCACCCGCATTGTCATGCACCCCTTCACTTGCGTTGTCATGCACTTTCAATTGCATTGTTATGCATACTTCTAACAATACTGTACCTGTTAAGTTTCTTTCTCTTTCAGGCACGATATTGTATGTACGGTTCATTTGAAGTTGGCACGACCAGACGAGCCGCACAGGTATTGTATTCTCCGCGTCAAGCGTATCGAGAATTGAATAATTCTCTTACATCCTCTCTGCATTGTAGTGTAGTTTGGCTTATATTAGCTTAAAACTGTTGCATGTTATGCTTCATTACAGCTTTCTTTGCATGATCATAAGTTATACTCGGCTTTGTGCATTGTTCTTGCATTTTGCCCCTGCCTTCGGGCGCATATCTTTGTCTGTAGCTTGTATGCTTTGTCTAAGTCTTCGGCCTTGTCAAAAATGGGTCGTCTCTGGGCTTTGACATTCACTCCCGTCATTGTTATGACTTTCGAGTTCTGTCAAAGAGGGGCAACTATAGACACCCCATTTTTGACCATCCTCAAGACTTGGACGTCACCATTTGAACACTCGGTGATCATCCATGTTCGTGTTCGTTTTGAGTTCTCGGAGGTCTCGGCTACGCGCCTTGCCTTAGGATCTCTCGACTTGCTTGTTTTGTGTTTGGTTTTGCACCAAACATTTGTTGTTTTGCTTCTGAGGGCAGGGAATGGCTTGTTGGCCATCCCCACACCTCACCGGCCATGGCTTGAGGCCACCGGCCTTGTTTTGTTGCTACCGGCCATTGGTGATGGCCGGTCGGCACTCTTTGTGGTCGGCCGACCATTGTTTTGGTCAATTTGTCATTTTTGGCTGGCTGACCACTGTTCATATGCTTTTGGCAGATATTTTATGCCAGCTGTGATAGCTGGCATCCACAATGCACCCCCTCCATACACGTGTATGGAGGGATTTCCCTTATGCTTAGCTTGTTTTGTAAGCTTTGCAAGAATGAAATTCCTATAAAGGGAGGGCTTCTCCTCCCTCCTCAAGGGTTCCAAGAAGTTCCAGAGGTCTGATATTAGGGTTAGAGAAGTCCTATATCTATCTACCTCTATATCTCCCTCCCCTTTTGATTTATGTGTGTATAAGGTTGTTTTGTTCTTAGTTTTGCTCTAAGACACCTAGTATTACACTATACCTTGGTTGTTGAGGTGCCAAAGGGTTGTTCTTGGAGTTTTTGAGCTGGTTTTGACCTAAGGAGGCTGCTGGAGTGGTCTTCTTGAAAAAGGTCTTCAAGGGTAAGAACCTTACCCCTTTATTCCCCATTTTTGCACAAGCATTTGACCTATCTTGCATCTGTTTTTGAGCTTAGTGCATAACTAATAAAATTTCTGATTTTGTGTGTTTTAGAACTTTGTTTAAGGTTGCTTTGAGGTTTGGGGTTGTTTCCCCCCTCCAAGGCCTTGTTAGGCCTTGTTTTAGGCCATACCTTTTGGTCATTGTTCTTAGCTTTGCATGACCTCTCTACCACTGAAATCCAGAGGATTTTCAGTGGTGGGGAGGTGATTTTGAGGTCCTAAATGGGAGAGGGTCATCCCCTCTCCATGTTGCCTTTGATGCTTGCACAAATGGCTTGTGTTGTAGCTTGTATGCCTAGCTTGTTTTAGCTCCATTTTAATGCATATTAGGCTTTGTTTTGCCATGATATAGCGCTGTTTTAAGTTGGTTTAGACATGCCTTGTATGCTCCATACACTTTCCTTGTAATGCCATGAAATTGCCTTAACATGCATCATGTTGTAACATGTGTTTTTAGTATGATTTTGGCTCAACTCCTTAAAGCTTTTAGGCTTGTCTTAGCATGTTTAAGCTATGTTGGGTGTCGGTTTGGTCATGTTTGCCATGCTTCGTATAGCCTCTTTGCATTCTAGCTTGTTAGCTTCGGGTGCGTGAGTCATTAGCATGCTTCCCTCGGTTTATTTCAGTTATTTGGAATCACTTCTCATGCCATTTCAGTCCATATTCCATGGCCACACACTTGCATTTACCATCCATTCCATGCTTGGGATAGTTTGTGCTTTATACCTTAAGAATAGACCATTGCATGCGCCTCCATGATTCGGTCTTTGGAAGATCTTCTCGTTAGGTTTTGGGGCTTATTTTGATGTGTTACAACTCTGATTTTATTTGCCTAAAACATGCCATGTTTGGTTGCAAAAGGCGTAGTGCATTTGCCCTTCTAGGCCTTGTATGCATCTTGTTTTGTACTTGCCTTTGTAGCATGTTTTGCCTCCCATCCAATGCATGTTCTAGCCTTGTTTTGGTGTCCTTTGGGACTGTTTTGGTCATTTTGGCTCTTTGAGGCTTGATTGGCATGGTCATGGCTTGAGCCCCTTGGCTAGCCTTGAGCCTTAGACCTTGTTGCATGTTTTGCTTGATTTGTTTAGTTGGTTTGGCACCTTTTCTAACATGATTTCAGAGCTTACAATGTATGCCATTTGTCCATGTTTGTTCCTTTTAAGTGTGCTTAAAAGTTGCCTTTTTATGCTTAGGTATTGGACCATGTTTGCATGCATGTTTGTATGTGCATTTGCCTTCATTTCCTTGGCATATTGGCCACTGTTTTGGACCTAGTAGAGAGCTGTCCATCTTGGTGTAAGTCCATCCTTTGCATGTTGTTGCATGCTCGCCTTGCGTGTTGTTGCATGCTCGGCCTATCGCATGTTGTTGCATGCTTGAATCATATTGCATTTGGCATGCATCTTTGATTAAGTTGCTCAATACGTTGTTACGTGTCTTGCACATGTGCATGTTTAGGTTACATTTTGCATGCTTGTTAGCTTGCATTTTGTCATGTTGTTTGATATATTGCTATATGCTTACATGTTTGCATGCTTGCCCCCATGTTCACGGTGCATACTTAGCTTCCATGTCTAGGTTACATTGCATTGAGCATGCATGCCTTGCCTCTTGATCGAGCATGATAGAGGTTGGGTCCCTTGTGTGTTTGTATGCATTTCATTTGATATCAAAATGCACAACTTGGCATCTTGGGCCATCATGCATTGAAGTGCGTGATTGGTGGCCCGAGGGCCGAGACCTACACTCCCTTGAGTCTTAAACATGATAGGGAGGGTGATTGTGCACACATTGCTTTGAAATGCATTGCCATGTCTTGTCTGTCCTCTACTGTTGTCAAACAGGGTTCTGCAGGGAGAGATGGCCGACCGACCACATTCAGTGCCGGCCGGCCATGAATTGTTGGCCGATGGCCTCTCAACTGGTCGATGACCACTTTTCCATGGACGGTGACCATACCTCTTGGCCGGTGACATCCCACAGTGATCAGAGAGAGATTCTGAAGCATCCCTAGAACTTGTGCAGTCCTCAAAGGTGCAGAGCAGTGTAAACAGAGGCAACTATGGCATGGCGATGAATTTCCGGGCGGAACCGAGCGTGCATGCATTTATCCTTCCTCCCGAGGCTGTTTTACCGCTTTATTAGCTTTGTTAATTTGCTTAACTAGCTAAGTGGTTTGTAATAATTAATTAGGTAGAGTAGTTAATTATTCATTCAATTTGTATTATTCTTTTGGACCCTCCGAGAGAGGGCAATGGTGTAATAAGTGTGCGTGTGTGTGATGCATGTCTTCCAACCTCCACTTCTTTTTCCCTTTTACTTAACCGCTTATGATGGTTAGTTCTAGGGCATATTTGATTTAGCATACCTTATGCTCGCATGTCTGTATCATTCATTCGTATTGCATGCACCGGGCTTGGCGTATCATACTAATTGCATCGTATTTCAAATCCAACTTGAATACGTGTTGAATTGTTGCATTTCATATGCCATTGTAGATTAGCCGAGCCTATTCTAGCTGCATTTTGTATGCGTTGCATTAGCCATCTTAACATGAATTAGGATCATACATGATTACTAACTAGTTTCTTGTTTTGGCTCGGAGTACACTGTAAGCGTTTATGCTTTAGCATCTTGCATGTATGTGAGTGTTAACATGACGGCATGCTTGCCATGAGGCTAATTGCTTATGTGCTATAACTGCCTGAATGCCTATGGGTGAAGGTTGGGTTGCTTGAATTGGATCAAATTCATTGAAATCCGTGTTTTAGCCTACTTGCGAGTAGCAAACCTCAAACCATTTTCCGAACAAACGGATATGCGATGCATTGTTCCAAATTAGGCGATCTAGTCTATACTTGTTTTGCTGTGCGCATCATGTAGTTAAAGACTAGCTAATAACCGGAATAGGGACACATAATGTTTTCAAAACGAGATATCATAGTTAGTAGAGGCCGATCTTCGGATCGGGCAAGCGGGGTGCTCATAGATGACCTTCCCCAATCGTACCCAAGTTCCCGAGCCGAGGCAACTTTGGTGATGACGGACACGTGGCCTTAGGCAACGAGTCAGAGTTTCCTAAATTCCCTTAAAATAAATATTTAGGTGGCGACTCTATATCTGGCAAAGCAGTCCATGTTTGGCACTTCTTTACAAAAATCTGTTTTCCAAAACGATTTGCCAGATTTGGACTCTTTGATGATTCATCGGTCTTGCATTGCATGTTGCAAGATTAGATACAGGACCGTGACATTGAGTCCTGAACTGTAGTGAGCCCCAAATGAACAAAATGGGATTCCCTCCTGGGATGTTCAGGGACGTCCACAGAGGGGTATTCCAGCCACCACGCGCCAGGTAGCTCACCATCGTTGTGTTCTTAGGTTAGTCGGAATGAAGCGAAGCTTGGACACGAGGAGTTTGGAGATCGACGAATATTTGGTCCCTGTATAATTGGCGCTATTTGTGGGAACCTTTGACAGACAAAACCTTGTCCTCCAAGCTTTTTTGGTCATCTTTTATAGCAAACAATGATGACATTCCGCTATCCGCGATTGACGGCATCACACCGGAGTCCGTTCGGAGTAGAGATGGCCTATCTGCCATTTCGACAATGGTTGGTTTGGAGACCTCTACACGAGGACTTTCTAAAGATGTGCGAGACAAGCGTGCAAGGAGTTTTTGGCGCTCTGTCAGTCCAGAAGAGCATCGCCAAAGGCGAGATTCACACACTCAGCACCTGGAAGACATACTGAGGGACCAAGATACCATCATCGAGAAAATGGTAACGGAGATGGAGGCTATGAAATGCCAGATGAAGGGAAAGGGCGTCCCTGGAGTGGGAAACCACAATGAGCACACCCATTTTTATAGTTCCAGTCAGAATAAACGGCGCACCCCTTCACTCTCTATCACGAGAAGCTTTAAAGTTGGAGACTACGTTGCGTCGGCGGCAACATCTCGCACGTAGGACAGCAGTTACCACCCCTCACGTCCGACGACGGCGTAGATATTCTCGCTCCGACCGTTCAAAAGACCTGAGGAATGTGTTGGAGGAGCCTACTCGCTAGCGAGAAGCACACAGAGTGCCTACACTGCAGCTGCTAGCTCCTAGAGGGCGAGCTAGTGAAGAGATCTCCATGCCACCACCACGCTTGGCGGCTCCCGCGCCACCAGACAGAGAGTTGGCAAGGCTGAGCGCCGCCCTTTCTCCATAAAGATCGAGAACACACCGCTCCCTCCTGGGTTCCATCAGCCAAAGTTCACACTCTATGACGGGAAAAACTAACCCATATATGCACGTAAGCCATTTTTAGCAAGTTATGGCGGGGCATAAGCATAATGATACACTCATGTGCCTTATTTTCCCATCGAGTTTGGGTGAATTGGACTTGAAATTGTTCGAGAGGCTACCGGAGAAGAGTATCGAGAGGTGGCAGCAGTTGGCGAAGGCGTTTGTGACTCGATTCAAAACCAACACCAAAACCCTCAAGGAAGTCGACCACCTTATGAGCATTAAGATGGAACCGGACAACTCACTGAAGGCGTATAACACCAAGTATTGGGAGACATTCAACAAAATTCTTGATTGCCTGATGAACCTAGCAATCACCTAATACAAGTGCGGTCTTCCAGTAGGACATAGACTTAGAGATTCACTCACCATGAATCAGTCGATGACCATGGAGCTCTTGATACAGTGCATCAATGAACACATTCGGGTCAAGGACGACACAACCGCGGCTACCGCGAAGGTGAATCTGGTAACGGTAGACAACAGAGTTGCGGGCAAGGTTCACGCAGTTGGAAGGATGAAAACCGTTCGAACAACCGTGGTAGAGAGCAGAATTGCGAAAACAACTGCAATGAGAAGCACCACAACTCCGATCGGCCAAATTACCCCTGCGATGCCATAGAAGATACGGAGAGAAAGTTGAACACTCGAAGAGGCATCACCATGGTCTTTAAGATTCCAATCTACCGCATACTTAGCGAGATCCATAACGAGGCATATGTCCGGTGGTCAGCCAAGTTGGGAGATGCACAACGAAGCTTCAACCCTAGGTACTGCTGCACTTATCATGACGAGCGAGGGCACCACACAGAAGATTGAGTGCCTTTGAAGCAACACTTGGAAGAGTTAGCGGCGGCTAGACACTTGGACCATTATATTGACGGAGACATCATGGCTGCCCCTCAAATTCAAGCTGGACCAAATGGCTTGGTTGCCTTGGATACCTCTCCCCAGGGCATCATTAATCTAATACATGGGATCATCGAGCCAGCGCGGGTATGCGAGCTCAGAGGAATGATCAAAAAGGCGGAGCACATGTGGGAGGTACTATTCATCCAACCGGCGATAAAGAGGGAGAAGACCGAGGTGAAAGATGTCGTCACTTTCTCTAGCAAAGATTTGGAGCGAATTCAGACTCCACACAATGACGCACTGGTGGTCACTCTACGCATAAGAGAATTCGACATCAAACTCATTTTGATCGACCAAGATAGCTCAGTCGAGATAATATACTACGACGCCTTCAAGCAGCTCAAGTTAGAAGACAAGGACTTAGCACCAGCAACCTCGCCTTTGGTCGGCTTCAATTCACAACCAGAGTGACTGGTTGGGAAGATCATTCTATCGGTCAAGGAGGGGACAATTATCAAGCAAGTGGAATTTTAGGTATTGAAGGTGCCCTCCACTTACAACTTGATCTTGGGCAAAGGATGGCTTCACCCTATGCAAGTGATGGCGTCAACTTACCACCAGGTGATGAGGTGCCCATCTGCCACTAAGATGATAGAAGAAGTATGGGGCGATTAGGTCATGGCCAAGCAATGTTTCGTGGCAGTAAATGGAAGCCAAGCTGCCAAAGGCTTCGTCTAGATGATCGAAGGACCGAAAGATCAAAGTGTCCTGGACGATGTGGGCAAGAGAGCTGAAGAAAAGGCTATAGAGGACTTAGTGGAGGTAAGGATCAATGAGAGTGATCCGGAGAAGTTCTTTCTGCTAGGATCAACACTGATCGCCTAAGAACGACTGGAGATAGTGAATTTCTTGGTGGCAAAATCGAAGTGTTTGCATGGACGCCTTATGACATGCCTGGCGTCGATCCAAACTTCATTTGCCACCAACTCAATATTTTCCCCAATACCCGGCCAGTCATTCAAAGAACATGGAGATCGGCGCTTCATCACGCCAAAGTGGTGGCTGACGAAGTGAAGAATTTGTTGGAAGCTGGAATGATTCGAAAAGTGCATTACCCGTAGTGGATCTCTGACTCTGTCATCGTGCCGAAGAAGAATAGGAAATGGCGAGTTTGTGTCGACTACCAGACGGTCAACCGAGCTTGCCCTAAAGACAGCTTCCCCTTGCCTCGAATCGACCAACTAGTAGACCTTACAGCTGGGCACAATAGGCTGAGTTTCCTGGATGCCTACCGCAACTACCACCAAATTGCCATGCATGAGCCCAACCAAGAAGTTACTTCTTTCATGACCCCGAAGGGGTTATTCTGCTATAAGGTCATGCCGTTCGGATTGAAAAATGTTGGCGCCACCTTCTAGCGAATTATAACCAAAATGGCCACCCCCTATTAGGCTAGACAATGGAAGCATACATCGACGACATGGTTGTCAAAAGCAAACGTGAGGCTGATCACCTGACCAACCTAACTGAAATGTTCACCATTCTGAAACAACACAAGTTGTATCTCAATGTGGCAAAATGTGCCTTTGGATTAGGGTCTGGAAAGTTCTTGAGTTTCCTGGTCACCAACAGAGGAATTGAGGCAGGCCCATCACAAATCAAGGTCATCCAAGAGCTGAAGCGGCCAAACTTAGCAAAGGACGTGCAACATCTTGCCAGGATGGCAGTCACGCTTAATAGATTTATTAGCCGGTCATTAGATTGTTGCCACCCTTTCTTTCAAGCTTTAAAGTTAAAGTTCTCGTGAGACGAAGAATGCGACCGAACATTGGCCGAGCTAAAGACATACCTGTCCTCTGCTCCACTCCTTATCACGCTAAAGCAAGGTGAAGAACTCTATCTTTATTTGGCCGTTTCCTATCATGCCATTAGTGTGGTGCTTGTTAGAGCACAAGGTATACAACATCTACCGATCTTCTATGTGAGCAAAACCTTACTCTTAGTAGAATTGAGATACTTGTCGTTGGAGAAGCTCGCTCTAGCATTGATAATGGTCTCCAAGAAGTTAGCACATTATTTCCATGCACATATGATATTGTGCTAACGAAATTTCCATTGAAAGCATTGTTTGAGCGAGCGGACTTCTCTGGTCGCGTATTGAAGTGGGCAGTCGAATTGGGGCAGTTCAATATCAGGTTTCAATCCAAGACAGCCATCAAAGCCCAAGCACTAGCTGACTTCATTGTAGAATTTTCACCAGTAACTCACCCGATTTTCCCGGTGGATCTAACCGGCGCAACCAAGCTAAGGGGGGTAGGCACCGCGAAAATTGCACAGCCAACTCCCACTTCTAGCAAAACATGGAAGACGACGCGGAAATTGCACGCTAGGACACAAATCCATCACTTGAAGGACAACCACAACTTGGCAATCCACTGACGGATATGGAAATAATAGGACAACCTATTGGATCCAACACCACATCGCCAAGGGGGGACGAAGTCATGCAAGTTGCAATCAACAATGGTGCACTTGACGCGAAAGTAACCGAGCAGTCCTACAAAAGTCTCAAGACCCTGCAGACAGACTTGGTGCCAGATTGGAGGTAGTGCTAATTTCACTAGACGAATTGGCCATTGAACATTCCATTACACTTGGGTTCCTAGCTTCAAACAATGAAGCTGAGTACGAAGCTGTAGACACTTCATTTTTGACCAGCCTCTAGACTTAGACGTCATCGCTTGTGTGGGAGCTGAATAAATGGATAAATCGGAAGGGGCATATTCTGGTAGATTGACATTAACCGGCCGCATCCTACAGACTAACCGGCTGCACCCTGCAAGACTAGGATGAGCTGAACACAATACGTAAGCCGATTGAGAAAGGATCTTTAAGACCGAATAGAAGAACGGGTAATGATTGAAAAGTAGGCCCAGGCCCCAGGACTCAGAAGGAACAGATATAAATAGAGAAGCAGCGTTCTTGGAATGGTATGTAAAAAAAATCACTTCACTAAACTTAGTAAAACAAGCTTTCTTGAGCATAAGAACTGACTTGTCCGTCGGAGTGCTAACCCCGGCACCCCCGACCGGAGTGTTTGTCTTTGCAGGTGACCAAGCTGAGGATCAAGAGCGTCTCCCAGGATCTGAAGAGTATTTCCAAAATCACTTCCCCACAATTGGCGCCGTCTGTGGGAATACTCAAGTACATCCATGGAAGGCGTGACGCAAGATCCTCCGATAGCCACCGACGAGACTACACAGAGAGACGACATCACTCCGGCAAATATGCTCGGGAAGGAAACCATCGCCGCGAGACGCGCCTTGAATTTTGACTCGCCAACGACTTCAGCGCAGGAGACGATGCAAGCCATCATAGAACAAGCTAAACAGAATGAACAAAGGCTGGAAAATATGATCGCAGAAAATGAACGCCTCCGTCAAGACTTGGCCCTAGAAGTAGCAAAATCCAAAGAAGCCGCGCGCCAAGACCCCGAACGACCCCTGAGGGCAGGTAGACAACGACCTCGAGTCCGACCAAGGGAAACCGATAGCGACTCCAACTCATTATCCACGGAGCATAACAAGGGACGCTCAGACACTTCCAGCTCCTCTGAAAAAAGTCCACACACAAGGAACAAGCGCAGAAGAAGCAGTTCAGACGAAGAGGACCGGCACGATCCTTTTATCCGACGAATTGCGAGGGCGGCCCTGCCCAAGAAGTTCAAAGCTCCATCATTTACTCTCTACGACGGAAAATCAGACCCCACTGATCATATACGTCACTACAAGCAGGCCATGACGTTGCATGCAGACAATGAAGCCTTCATGTGCCGAATATTCCCCAGCAGCTTGGGGCCATTAGCTGTCAGATGGTATTACAAGCTGGAGCCGGCTTCGATCAGAAGTTTCCATCAATTACAAAAATCCTTCAGGGCCAGGTTCATCACCAACGAGGTACAGTCGAAACAAGCTGACTCTCTCTGGGCTATGCAAATCCAACCAGGAGAAACGCTGAGAGCATATTCGGCGTGATATTGGGAGTGCTTCAATCTCGTTGACGACGCTTGCAATGACTCCATGGCCGTCACCGCCTTCAAAATGGGACTACATCCTGACAGTGCTCTTCGCAACTCCCTGACCAGAAGACCCCCCAAAAGAGTCTGGGCGTTGATGAAAAAAGTCGAGGAGTATTGCAAAGTGGAAGACGATGCCTTGAGGATTAAAGCCAGACAAGTGTCCACCAAACCGGTACCTCCTGAAATTGCTCAACCGATAAGTTCCATGCCACCTCTGAGCCCTGAGCCGCGACAACGTGCTAAACGAGACAAAAGACGGGACTCTCGCCGATCGAGTGATCAATGCTCCCACCCAACGAATGAACAATTGCAAGTCGACAGTAGACGCTCGAGGCGCGCCGACAAAAAGTACATGGAACTGTCAGAGCCAATCACCGCGGTGATGACTAAAATCCAACACCTTCCATTCTTCAGATGGCCGTCAAAGATGGTGGGGCCACCCGATACACGACGAAGGGATCGGAGGTGTGAATATCACAAAGATCACGGCCACGAAACAGAGAGTTGCTATGCATTAAAAGATCACCTGGAAGAACTGGTGCAAGACGGCTGACTGCAGCAGTATGTGAAACAGGGAAAGCCAACCAAGGCATTAGCATTGAGGCAGGACTCTCCCCCACTTGGCGTGATCCATGTAATTTACAGCCTGCCTACACCCCCAGCCATGCACACAATTCGATCGCATCCAACTCTATAGGGGCGTCGTATTTTGACTGACCAGTCCGAAGAGGCCCCGACAATTGCCTTCAATGACTCTGACCTCAATGGCGTAATGGCTTCCCACATTGATCCATTGGTCATTGGATTACGCATAAACTGGTTCATCATTGAACGAATTCTCATAGACCGAGGGAGTAGTTCAGAGGTCATGTACTACCAAACTTTCATCAAGCTCGGCCTCAACGAGTCGGATCTATCTCCGGCGCCTCACCCACTATTCGGCTTTAATACGAATCCCGAATATCCATTGGGCAAGGTCACATTACCTGTTCGAGCGGGTTCCAGAACGGTCGAAACGGAATTCCTGGTCGTGAAGCTCCCCTCGCCGTATAATGCCATCATGGGAAGAACCTGGCTACATATCATGAAGGCCGTCCCAAGCACCTACCATCAGATCCTGCGTTTCCCAACAACCCACGGCATTGAAGAAATATGTGGTTCCCCCCAATCGGCACAAGCAGAATTCTGATAAAAACCCTATCACTGACCCGATCTGTGGGCTCTGATACCTGTAAATATATTTCGCCTTTGCAATACGAACTATTTTTCCTCGTCGCTCAAAATCATGTCAATTCCCAGTGGGGCACTCGCCAGGATCGGCCAAATCAACTCTCCGGATTCGGAGCCCCCTTTGGCGCATGACGCCTGAGGGCCGATTAAGTCTCCGGATTCGGAGCGCCCTTCGTGGATGTCACGATTGGCCAAATCAAGTCTCCGGATTCGGAGCCCCCTTTGGCGCATGACGCCTGAGGGCCGATTAAGTCTTCGGATTCGGAGCGCCCTTCGTGGATGTCACGATTGGCCAAATCAAGTCTCCGGATTCGGAGCCCCCTTTGGCGCATGTCACCTGAGGGCCGATTAAGTTCCGGATTCGGAGCGCCCTTCGTGGATGTCACAATTGGCCAAATCAAGTCTCCGGATTCGGAGCCCCCTTTGGCGCATGACACCTTAGGGCCGATTAAGTCTCTGGATTCGGAGCGCCCTTCGTGGATGTCACGATTGGCCAAATCAAGTCTCCGGATTCGGAGCCCCCTTTTGGCGCATAACGCCTTAGGGCCGATTAAGTCTCCGGATTCGGAGCGCCCTTCGTGGATGTCACGATTGGCCAAATCAAGTCTCCGGATTCGGAGCCCCCTTTGGCGCATGACGCCTTAGGGCCGATCAAGTCTCCGGATTCGGAGCCCCCTTTGGCGCATGACGCCTTAGGGCCGATTAAGTCTCCGGATTCGGAGCCCCCTTTGGCACATGACGCCTTAGGGCCGATTAAGTCTCCAGATTCGGAGCGCCCTTCGCGGATGTCACGATTGGCCAAATCAAGCCTCCGGATTCGGAGCCCCCTTTGGCGCATGACGCCTTAGGGCCGATTAAGTCTCCGGATTCGGAGCCCCCTTTGGCGCATGACGCCTTAGGGCCGATTAAGTCTCCGGATTCGGAGCCCCCTTTGGCGCATGACGCCTAAGGCCGATTAGGTCTCCGGATTCAGAGCGCCCTTCGTGGATGTCACGATTGGCCAAATCAAGTCTCCGGATTCGGAGCCCCCTTTGGCGCATGACGCCTTAGGGCCGATTAAGTCTCCGGATTCGGAGCCCCCTTTGGCACATGACGTCTAGGGCCGATTAGGTCTCCGGATTCGGAGCGCCCTTCGTGGATGTCACGACTGACCAAATCAAGTCTCCGGATTCGGAGCGCCCTTCGTGGATGTCACGATTGGCCAAATGAAGTCTCCGGATTCGGAGCCCCCTTTGGCGCATGACGCGAAGGGCCGATTAAGTCTCCGGATTCGAGCCGATTAATCTCCTTGAGGCCGAATGGGCCCTGGGTTCAAGCCTCCAGATACGGAGCTCGCTTTAGTGCTTCAGAGGATTATTGCATTAATCCGTTCGGCCATACTAATCGGTCTACAGTGCTAAGTGCTAATTACATCTCCGAATCTGGAGCAAACGTTGGCACGAATGAAAGATATTGGTAATTGCTCCTATGTAACACACTAGAACAGATCATACATTCGAAGTAATGTGCTTTAGTACACAAGCAAAATTCAGAATAACAGGCAGATAGATTTAAAATAAAACCATTTATTCGATCAAACAGTTGTTACATAAACACAACCCGCATTCGAGCATTACAATATCGAAAGCAAAAAAGAAACAAGACGCGCCGGTAAAGCAGCATCGCCGGATCGATGACCGCCACCCTAAACCCCTCCACGGCGTGCAATACCTTGAACCAGTTATGCTCAAGCCCATGACTTGCATAGCGCCAAACTTCCCCTGATACCATTGACAATGTCAAGGCAAAGATCCAGGACAAGGAAGAATGAACTTGACAGTTGTTGACTCTCCTTTCGGGGTGATCCGCTTTGACGACTTGGAGACTCACAGATCTCAGGCTCTTTGGACGACCTAGCCCCCTCACGACTAGGTTTTCTGCTGCAAACCATCTCAACACCAAACTTGACCGAAGTCTGAGCCTCTGAAACCAAAATCACCATCCCACGCAAGGAATGATGAGTCGAGTGGGATTATTGGTGCGAAGCGCCTACTCCTTTTATTCTCAGTGACGACCGCAATCTCGAGGTCCCAATCCCAAGAAAATTTTATTAACGCCAAAAAACGCATTGGCTGGATAAATTGAGCGTCGATTGACATTCGCCACGACCACCAGCCCACTAATCCAACTGGCCAAGCATCAATGCGCTGACCCAAATCAAAGATAAATGGCCGTTGAAACCGTAACGGCCGTCACAAATGTGTCGATCCTGCCCGTGCAGACCCTGCCGATAAGCCCGCGTATCGCCAGACAGTTAACAGCTACCTGGGTCGAACAATATTTAGACATTTAAGCAACACGAAATGCACATATGCCGAATACGAATGACAACGAGACGGTTATAATGAAACGTTCTTTATTCAATAAAACAATAAGTTACATAGTTTCAAATGCGCCCTGTGTTCCAATTTTACAACTACTAAACTCATACGGCGTCGCCCTCATCCTCACTCTTCTCAACTTCAAAAGCAGAAAACGGAAAATCTTCACTCCTGTAGCGTGGTGATGCCAAATCAATTCCCGACGCCCGAAGAGCTTCTGCGGCTTGAGATGCCTTGATCCAACCGTGCCGAAACCCACGGTTTTCACATCGGCACACTTCTTCGGCCAATTTCTCCCTAGTTTTCTCGATCCCCACTTTTCGGCCCTCATGGAAACCTTTCTCATAGGCCCTCCCCTTCGCGCTCTCTATCGTGAACATACTTGCCATCTCTCGATCGGCAAGTGCGGAGCTGATAAGCCGACTAGTAACCCTCTCCTCCACAGTTGGGTTCGCGTGCGCGGCGGATTGTGCCTGAGCCGCCTTGGTCTTCCTTAGTTCCCGCTCCGCCGCCTCCACGCGGGCCTCCAAACTTCGAATACGTTCTTCCTTTTTCTCCATCTCTTGACGGGCAGCGCGCAGTCGCATGCCGACTTCGTAAGCAGTGTAAAGCCCCTTCACCGCGCCGTGAATGCCCTCGCGAAACACCTCATAGTCCTGTCGACCCAGCATTGACTGCTGAACCTCAGGAGGGAATATTTGTCGGGCAAAGTCGACCGCTACGTCTGGGTCTCGAATGATCAGTCCGCCTCCGTCATGGGTCTATTCTTCACGAATACCGCAAAGCTTAATGGGCACGGATTCGCGTCAGACCTCCTCTCGACTTGGGGTTGTGGGGATTTACCCTGCGACTGCTTGTCTCGCCTGGGCGATCTACTGCGACGTCGGGGAGACTGACGCCTCTCTCGACCCCTGGAACTCCTACTTCCTGTACGCGAGGGTTCACCACTTCGGTTCGTATCTCCGGCCAGCTCAGCTAGGGTCTTCGCTTCCCCTTTACTGTTAAAGAAGAGTCGGTTCGACATTCACGCAATCAGTCTTCCTCCAGGAGCTCGAGTCAGTTGTATACCAAGCTCATAAAGGATGTACCCTTGTTCATTTATCCTTCACAGAGGCAGCACGATTGAGGCAATCTCATTAATTGGAGATCCTGAATCGCCCGACGCCGGCTGAGTCGACGGCAGGGGCACGATTTTACCATCTATTCGAATACCCCAGTCGGCTCACGAATCGATTCTAACCTCCAGGAACCGCCTGGGGCAAGGGCAGATCCATCAATCTATTCGACTCACGTACCCCAGCCGGCTCACAAATCGATCATAATTCGGATTGCCTCGTGGTCTGATTTTATTTAGAACTCTTCTAAATAAACCGTACATACAATATCGTTTGTCCGTGTTAGCAAAGGAAGAAAGAAAGGAACCGCCTGGGGCAAGGGCAGATTCATCAATCTATTCGGCTCACGTACCCCAGCCGGCTCACAAATCGATCATAATTCGGATTGCCCCGTGGTCTGATTTTATTTAGAACTCTTCTAAATAAATCGTACATACAATATCGTTTGTCCGTGTTAGCAAAGGAAGAAAGAAAGGGTTTTAATAAAAAATAAGGCATCCGAAGAAAGAAAAAATATACGAGTAATAAGAAGAACAAAAAGAGAATGGAGTATAAATGTCAACATCTGCAGCTTCACTACTCTATTCGGCTCAAGTACCCCAGCCGGCTCCCGAATCGATTCTATCCTCTGCAGGAATCGCCTGGGGCAAGGGCAGATTCATCAATCTATTCGGCTCAAGTACCCCAGCCGGCTCACAAATCGATAGTTCTTAATTTGAATCCAATCGGCACAAGAAAGACGAATCAATATTGCCACGGGATATTCAATCTCTAAAGACGAATCAATATTGTTTCGTCAACATAACCACACAAATTGTGTGCGAATAGTAATGAAATTACAAGGAAATTTTCATTAATAAATTGCGCACAAGATAATAACCAATTTATACATGAAAACAACCCTGAACCAATAAAACTCTAACAAACAAAAATCAAAAAACTAAGTGAATTAGGAAACGCCTCCCAGATCACTCCTCGGGGTCGGATTCAAGGGGCTCAACATCCACTTGCTTGTAAGGAATTGGCAAATCCAATGTAATCCCAGCGGCAGCAAGGGCTTTAAGCCACCTGTGTTTGAACCCCCGATTCTCAAATTTGGGAACTTCATCAACGTATTCCGTGAAGGCGGCTCTTTTTCCCTCCTCAAAAGCCTCAGATTCGACTTTCCCCTGGGCCGCCTTGAGCTCCTCCAACTGACTCTTCGCCTCGGCAAGTTCGTCTTTGGAAAGCTTGAGCGATTCCTCACTCGCACTCGCTCTGGCCTCAGCGTCAAAATGAAGCTGTTCGGCAGTACGAGCCCTCTCCTCCTCCGCTTCGGCTCGCGCGCTCTCCATTGCGGCTCTCATCTTCTCAAACTCGGCCCTACTCTTCTGACCGTCCACCTCTGTTTGCAAACGGTCAATTCTGCCAAGAGCATCATGCAGGCGGCGGCCTAAGTCGGCGATCCTGTCGACGGTCTGCAAACAACAAGCGATCGTTAGATACCTCTCTAAAAATAGATTTAAGCGAATTTGAAATTACCAAGAGTGCCGACTGCGCAGACAGAGCTACGGCCATAATATCCGGCACGGCGGAAAAGGTTGCATTGTCAGCCGGCAAGGAAATTGAAGCCGCCGAGCTCAATGCAACGGCCGGATCCTCAATGGCCGAAGCATTGGAAGGAATCGGCGTATCTTTGATCCTGGGCTGAATAACAAAAGGAGCGACCACGTCCGATTCTTCAAGGCGAGGCCGTTTGTCAATAGGACTAATTTCTGAACTAGCCTCCTCCTCGGCGCTACGTTTTTGGCCGCGTCCCTCCGGAGTCAGCCCTTCTTCGCCGGCCTGCTGTTCGACCACTTTTTCCGTTTCGACCGGCGTAACCTGAGCCGTTCCTTCAGTAATTGGTACAGAGGCTTTAGTCAACTTGGGATCGGACTCGGCGGCCTCGGCCTTTTTTCGAGCAGCCATCCGCTCGGCATTTCGCTTACGCGCCATCTGCGTAAGGCTTTCCTTCGCCATGCCTCCGAAGAAATCGCCGGGTAGATCACCTAAGTTCGCGAAAATATCCCCGGAAGAAAACTCTGCCCGATCCGAAGCGGATGGTGAGGAAGGTTGGTTGAGTCCGGCAGCCTCAAACGCCGAACGCACGGCCTCGTCAACCTCTTCGCCCTCCTGAGTGAATTCTCTGGCCGGGTCGGCAACCACCTCTATCACCGGCTCTGCGTCTTGCCCCGAATCAGAAGCTTCGAGACCAATCTGCCTAAGGTTCTTGTAGCTGGGGAAGATAAGAGCCGAGAGGTTCTGATCGCCGAGTGGAATTGGGATGTTTTCCGTAGCCGAGAATGTGGTATAAGTGGGTTCGTACCGGAGTAAAATGTGGGCGGCTCTCCCTTATTTTTGCACGTTTGGGCGACCGAAGTAGTCGAGTGCAATCTTAATGTCCCTTAAGACCGCCTCGTCAACTGACGTCAGAATCTTCTTCAATTTGTTATCTGCAAAAGATAAGGAAAGCTTCAGGAAAGAGAGCCGATTAAAAGACAGATCGACAAACATAAGATACTACGTGGTAACCTGGATCACCCTTATGTCTGGGAATGGGGTCTAGGCGATCTTCGCCTTCGGCGAACTCCCAGTTACCTCGGACATTGACCATTACATCGTCAACCCTCTTACCAGAACTGGCAAGCATAGTCACCAAATGATGGTCAGTATCCTTGGCCCTGAGGAAGTACCGCCCCAGCCGACCAGAAGATTTGGCTAAAGCATAACAGTGCCGAATGGCCGGAATTCTGAGATTGATCCTAAGGCGTCGATTCAACTCTGTAACCCCCATAATGATTCGAAAGAAATTTACATTGGGCTGAGAAGGAATCAGACTCCAATAGCGAAGAACGGCCCTAAGCAATGGATGTAAGGGGAAACGAACTCCGCCCTCTACAATGGACAGGAGGGGGAATACGATCGTATTCTGATCCTCTCTCTCCATATCTAGAATGCTGTCCGTTACGAGAGACAAATGGACGTCATCGGGGATGGAAAAATGTCGCAGGAATCCGGAAATGCGACTCTCAGAAAGTAGGTCTTTCAAGTGTTTAGCCATTCTAACGGGAACCCAAGGATTCGCCGAAAGTAAAAATGATAAACAGAGAATAGGATCGCAAAGAAAAGGGAAGAAGACTTACGAGCGGATGAAGCAAAGGCAGACGGGCGAAAGTTGTAGAAAATGTGAGTAAGAGGAGAGATGCGTGCTGGCGGTCCAAACGTATCAGATGATCGACGAAATGTGCACCCAAAAGGACTGAAGTTTCAAATCGGAATAAATGCGAGAGACACATGAATGGCGCGGGAAAGTGTAATGATAAATGAAAAGGTGTGCGCCTTCTGACATCCCCTGACGCCTTGGGGAATGCGAAGCCGCCTGATCTATGTTAAGCTTTTCGAATTCTAAACCAAATACGCCAATTAACTATCGTCAATAGGGAGTTCGGGGGGCAATTATGGGAGCCGAATAAATAGATAAATCGGAAGGGGCATATTCTGGTAGATTGACATTAACCGGCCGCATCCTGCAGACTAACCGGCTGCACCCTGCAAGACTAGGATGAGCCGAACACAATACGTAAGCCGATTGAGAAAGGATCTTTAAGGCCGAATAGAAGAACGGGTAATGATTGAAAAGTAGGCCCAGGCCCCGAGGACTCAGAAGGAACAGATATAAATAGAGAAGCAGCGTTCTTGGAATGGTATGTAAAAAAAAATCACTTCACTAAACTTAGTAAAACAAGCTTTCTTGAGCATAAGAACTGACTTGTCCGTCGGAGTGCTAACCCCGGCACCCCCGACCGGAGTGTTTGTCTTTGCAGGTGACCAAGCTGAGGATCAAGAGCGTCTCCCAGGATCTGAAGAGTATTTCCAAAACCACTTCCCCACAGCTTGTGCACTCGATGATTACGATTGCATATGTTCGCTTTGAGTGCCCGAAGTCTTCGGTGGAATGCCCTGTCTTTGAGCCTTTAAAGCTTGTCCATTTTGTGCTTTGTTTTGGACCAAAACCTTACTGTTTCAAGCCTGGAACTTGTGGTGACCTGTCGGCCACCACCATAGGCTGCCGGCCATGGATCATGGTTGTTGGCCATTGGTGTGGCCGGTTGGCCACTAGTGGTGGCCGACGGCTACCAGTGTCTTTTTCAAGATATTTTGTGACAGTTGTGCCAGCTGTTGGCACATTTAGCTACATCTCCCTACACATGTGTGGTGGGATGTTTCTAAGTTAAAGGCATGTTTTTCTATATATATGGGGGTTTTGAGGGTTAGAAAATTTGGAACCAAATTATCTCCCTCTCTCTAGATTTCTCTCTCTCTCTCTCTCTCTCTCTCTTGTAATTTTATACACATTTGCTCACAAATCCTACACTTTTTCCTATACACCCTTGATCAAAGTTGCTTCTCTTTGGACTGAGGTTTCTTGAGACCCTCTTTGTGCTTTAGAAGGTGGTTGTGGCTTGCTTTGTTGCCTAATTTGTGCCTTGGCTTCAAGAGGTATAACACTCCTCTTTTACACTTGTTTTTGCATATTCGTTTTCCCATCTTTTGCAATTGTTTTTGGGCTGATTTTGAACTGTAAAAAACTCTATTTTTGTGGCCTAAAAGTGTTGGTTTTAGGTCATTTTCAGTTAAGGGGTGGTTCACCCTTCTTGCTTCTTTGTTTGTAAAGCTTTTGTACCTTTGTTCACCACTTTCAAACCAACTTTTTTGACCATTTTAACCACTGAATTTCAGAGGTTTTTCAGTGGTAAAATAGTCATTTTGAAGTCCAAATTTGGAGGGATTAGCCTCCCCTCCTTGTGTCTTGTTTGCATGCTTAGTAAGCTTTATATGTTAGCATGTTTTTCTAGCTTGACTTAGCTCAAGTCCAGCATGTTTTAGCCTCTGAAATAGCCTGCTTTAGCTCTGTTTTGGGTTGGTTAGTTCATTTGGGTCTTGTTTTGCATGCTTGTAGCATAATAGTCCTCATAAGTTGGTGTTTTAGGGTCTTAGACACCTCTTGTTTGAGTTGATAGCATCTTTTGGTATTGTTTTTCACACCATTTCAGCACTATAATCTTTGCAACCTCCCTCTTTGCTTCACTCTTTCATTTGCGTTTGAGGGATGTTTCAAACTTGGGATCCTTTAAGCTTGAGATTGAGGTTATGTTTAATGGTTTAATCCTCTTTGAGGGTTCATTACCAACGGCATGATCTCTCTCTTCTCTTACATTATCCCTTGGTTGACACTTCTTTCATCTTAGAGGACACTCACCAATGGACAAATTGATTAAAGAATGTTTTGGTAACTAAAATGTGTAAACAAAATTGGCAAGTAAAAGTGGTAAGATAAGCACTTCTTTGTGTTGCATTGCATGTGTTCAAATCTAACGTTAGTTTGAACACAAGGAAAATGGAACATTTCATACTCGAAAGTAATGAAATGTGTTATTTTCCTAGGTCTCCATTGCCCTTGATCATGCATGATAGGGTGATGGTCATTTGAGTCTTGTTTGTGCATTTATCGAACTTGTACAAACTTGGTTCTTTGGCCATTATGCAATGAAATTGCTTGATTGATGGTTTGAGAGCCAAGAGTATCACTCCTTTGAACTTGTTTGATGATAAAGAGGGTAACAATACAAACAAACCTTCAAAAAGTATATTGTTTTGCTCTATTTGCTCTTTGTTGCAGCAAGGAGGTCCAAGCCAGTGGTGGCCGACGGCCACCACCAGTAGCTGACCGGCCACTATCAGTAGTCGACCAGCTATCATTGTTGGCCGACCGACCATCAGCAGTGGCTGACTGGCCCCACTGTCGGCCACCAATGAAAATTCAACAGAGTGTTTCTGAAGCAAAACAGAGTTGATCTGGAGACGAAGAAATTGTAAGTGCATCTATGCAACAGAGGCTTGTAGCAGCAAAATAGTGGCCTTTCAGGTGAAAAACCGAGCATGCATGCATTCCTCGTTTCTGAGGCCTTTTAGTTAATTTGCTTAGTTAATTAATTGTAGCGAATGCATGCAAATGGTGTAATTATTTAAGTAGATTAGTTAATTAATTCATGTTATAATTAATTAGCTTAGTTGCTTTGTAATTAATTAGTTAAGTATTTAGCTAATTAGTTTGCTTTGTAATATTTAATTAACTTAGATAGTTAATTATTTAATTGTTTTACTTAATTAGCTTAGAATAGTTGGTTAATCCATTTAAAGTGTTGTAATAATTAGCTTAATTAGTTTAGTTTAGTTTAGCTAGCTAGTTAGCTTTTATTCATTCGAACCCTCCTTCACAAGGGCGTAACGTTGTAATAAGTGTGCGTGCGTGTGTGTATGTCTTCCAACCCTACGTCTTTCTCCCTTTTATTTGCCCACTTTTGATTGTTAGATTAGGGGCATGTTTCAATTAGCATACCTTATGCTTGCATCCATTCATTTGTATTGCATACACCGAGGCTCGGCGTATCATTCAAACTGCATTGTCATTTCAATAATTCTTTGAATACGTGTTTAATTGCATGTTGTTTAAATTGCTTCATATGCCATATTAGTAGCCGAGCCTATTAATTGCATATTGTATGTGTTGCATTAGACATCTTGTATAGTTAGGAATCATGCATAATTTTCTAACTCTGTCTCTTGGCTTGGAGTACTAGGTGAGTTTTTATGCTTTAGCATACTTGCATAAGTGTGAATGTTGCCAAGATTAGCATGCTTTCCGTGAGGCTACGTGCTTAAATGCTAAACTGTTTGAATGCCTGTGGATGAAGGCTTGTTGTTTGAATTGGAACAATTCAATGAATGTAAGTTTTAAGCCCACTTTGTTGAGTGGCAAATCATGTTTTAAGCCCACTTTGTTGAGTGTCAAATCATGTTTTAAGCCCACTATGTTTGGTGGCAAATCCACAAACTTTAAGCCCACTTGAGGTGGCAAATTCAAACCATTTTCGTAAACAAACATGAGTTGAATTATTTCAAATTGAGCAAACTAGTCTATACTTGCTTGTGCGCATCATATAGTAAAGCTAGCCTAATAATCAGAATAAGAGCACATAATGTTTATAAAAAAATCATATCATATTAGTAGAGCTCGATCTTTGATTGGGTGAGCAGGGGTGCTCAATTCATGACCTTCCCCTCTCGTACCTAAGTTCTCGAGCCGAGGCAACCTTGGTGATGACAGACACGTGGCCTTTGGCACAAGTCATGGGTTTCTTAAATTTTTCTAAAATAAAATATTTAGGTGGCGACTCTATATCTGGCAAAGCAGTCCAATTTGGCATTTTTGATCCTAAAATCAATTTTCCAAAATGATTTATCGGATTTAGACTCTTTAGTGTTTATCAGTTTCACATTGCACTTGTGAGATTAGATTCAGAACCACGGGAGTCCGAACTGTAGGGCTTTCTTTCAAACCTTCCAAAAAGGGGCACGAAAAGGAAAGCTACAGAAGTGCTGTTAACCAGGCTAAAAAGTGCACTCTAATTGAAAGCATCAGAGCTCATGGTTTACAGCGACTGCCAACTCGTTGTCAACCAAGTGTCTAGAGAGTATGAAGCTAAGAATAGAAGGATGGCCAAATACCAAACTTTGGTGAGAGAGCAAATCAAGAAATTTCAAGTAATACGAGTTCAACAAATCGGTAGAGAAGACAACATCTGAGCAACTGAATTAGCCGGCCTGGCTTTTATGGCCGACAAATTAACTCCCAACCCTCTCTTGATTGAATTCCTCCCAAGACCAAGCATCGAAGAACTGGAGGAGATTGAAGTCTTTTGTGCTGAGCTAGGCCCTTCCTGGATAGACCCTATCATTCTTTTCCTGAAAGAAAGACTTCTGCCAACTGACAAGAAAGAAGCAAACAAAATCTGGGGTGAATTCTGAGCGGTTTTGGCTCTCTCCATTCAGTGCCTTGTATAAGAATCCTTCACTGGACCATACTTGAAATGCATCCATCTGAGCAAAGTCGATGCCTTTCTTTTTGAGGTCCACGAAGGCATGTGCGGAAAGATCTCTAGCATACCACGCTATTTCATAGGGATATTGGAGGCCGTGTATGCAGGCCGACACCCAGAAGTATGTAAGGAAGTGTGAAAAATGCCAGAAGTTAGCGCACTAGATCCATCGGCTGGCCAGAGAACTTCTTCCTCTCACAAGTCCTTGGTCGATCGTAATGTAGGGATTAAACATCGTGGGACTACTTCCAACTACCCCAGGCAACCGCAAGTTCTTTATAGCCGCAACAGATTAGTTCACCAAATGGAATGAAGCTGAACCCTTGTCAATGATCAAAGAAAAAGATGTGAAGAAATTTGTTTGGTAGAATGTGATAGCGCGGTTTGGAGTCCCCAAGGCTCTGATCTCTGACAATGGCACCCAATTTGATGGGAAATTGTTCAGGGGGTTTTGTGAAGAACTGAAGATAGAGTTCTACAATTCTACGCCAGCTTATCCTCAGTCGAATTGCCAAGCCAAAGCGTCAAACAAAACCATTCTAGATGGGTTGAAGAAAAGACTAGAGAAAGCCAAAGGAAAATGAATCAATGAACTTTTGAATGTCCTCTTGGCTTATAGAACAACGCCAAGATGCTCAACAGGGCAGACGCCTTTTGCCTTGGCATATGACATAGAGGCGATCATTCCACTGGAGATCGGTATGCCCACCATCCGAAGTGAAAATTTTGAGCCACACTTAAATGAAGAAGCCATCGCCCTTGAGCTGGACATTACAGAAGAACACAAAGAGAGGGCACTGATCCATGTCGCGGAATACCAACAAAAACTGTCCAAGAAGTATAACAAAACAGTTCACCCCAGACAATTCAAGGTTGGGGACTAGGTCTTGCGGAAGGTGATGGGTAACACTCTAGTGCCAGGCAAAGGAAAGTTAGGTGGCAAACTAGGAAGGGCTTTACAAGATAATCGAGCTGGCTAGCAAAGGGGCGTACCACCTTGAAGACCTCAACGGCCAAGCCATACCACGGCCATGGAACACAACAAATTTGAAGTTCTATTATTTCTAGTTTGAGCTTTCGATGTACACCCCCAATTTTGGGATGTAATTTTCCAATATTATGAAATCTATATGCAATGGGAATGAAAGTCACTTTGCTTGAAAAATTGTTGTATTGCTTTTTATTTTCTTGTTGAATTTGCTTTGGGCAAAGGGCAACTTACTTCAACTTCTAGCCGAGACAATTTTGCTTGGCTAAAGTAGTTGGTGAATTGTCCAACCTTTTAGCTGAAATGGTTTTACCCGGCTTAAGGAGTTAATGAATTGTTCAACTCCAATCCTTTAGCCGAGATGATTTTGCTCGGCTAAAGTAGTTAGTGAATTGTCCAACCTTTCAGCCGAGATGGTTTTACCCGGCTTAAGAAGTTGATGAATTGTTCAACTCCAATCCTCTAGTCGAAATGATTTTTCTCGGTGTAGACACCTCATTTTTTACCGCCCTTAAGACTTGGCCGCCTCAGGTTGATCACTCGATGATGAAAGTGACGCTATACAATCGTTCAAGTTCTTTAACAAAAGGCTTTGATTTTTAAGCTTCTAAATCCTAACCTTACACCCCATTTTAACCAAAACTATTTTGACGAAAACTATTTTAGACCTTAAAACCCTCTTTTCCAATTTTTTTTTTTTTTTTGAAATGTTCTTGTGATGTTTTGAGGCTCGTATTTCGTTTGAAATATTGCACTTTTCGGTAAACCAAGGAAGGACAAAGTGGAAATTAATGAAAGGTAGGTGAACTCTTTGAAAAATCTTTAAAAACATCTTATTTATAGGTTTGGAGTTGGAGGAAATAGGAGGGGATGAAAGAAAACTAGTTAGGGGAAATGTTGGGCATCAAACCGTTAAGATAGAACTGAGTAGCTTTCCCTAACATAGGTATATATCTTTGTACAGTTAGAATTTAGATATAAGGCCACCAGCATTGGAAATTATACTTCCGGGGCTTCAATTTATACTTAAGAATCACCTTAAACCAAGTCCGGGTGAGAGAGATATGCCCGTTTGAAGTCGGGCTTGGAAGCTGATTTTTGTGGCCGGCTGGCCACTTTTTATAGACGGCTGTACAAGCACTTGGCCGGTCGGCCAGGTGTCTCGAGAGGCAGTTTTTTATAGCCAAGTGTCCTTACTAGTGGTCGGCCGGCTAGAAGAAGTGGACAGTCGGCCCCTAGTGGCCAGCCAGCTGGCCAGTTGTGCTGACAAAACAAATATTTTGCTGCTAGCTATGCCAGCTATTCCCACAAGTGCATGCACTGTACCAATTGTGTCTATATAGATATTCTGACTGAGGCACATGTTTTTTTATATATATATGACCTTCCCTCTTAGTTTTAAGGTTAGAAAAAATTCCAAAAGCTCCAATACTTGTATAGCACTCTCTCTCTCTCTCTATATATATATATATCTTGCAAACTACACACTCTCTCTCCACACTTCCTAAACCAAAAATTTGGCTCTTCTTGCTGAGGTTCTTGAGCTCAAATCTCAGCCATTGAGAGTGAGAACTTGTTGGTTTGTGAACAAAGGATTTACCTCTCTTCAAGAGGTATAACTTCTAGCATCTTTACACTACTTCTTTCCTATCTTTATTTACTTTTTTGGACTATTTTTCAACTATTTTTATGGGCTGAAGCTTGTGGTTTAAGGTTATTAAAGGTAGAAGGGCTAATCACCCTTCTTTGTACCTTGTCTCCTAACCCTTTTCCCTTGTGTTTCCCATATCCTCCTAAACCTTTTTTCTAACTTTTTACCACTAAATTTCAGAGGTTTTCAAAGGCTGAAAATATTATTTTGAGGTCCCAAAAATGGAGAGGGTTAGCCACCCCCCCTTATGCTTGTTTACTAGCTCAATTTCTCCATTGTTTTAGCTAACTTTTTCAAGCTTTTCCATATTATTGCCAGCATTTTTTTTAGTTATTTTAGGACTATTTTAGGTTGTTTATTTCATTTATGCTTTGTATAGCATGCTTATAGTATAATTATCCTCATAGGTTTGGTGGTTTAAGCCTTAGCCACCAACCTATCTGAGTTGATAGAACTTATTTCATACTCTACATACTTGTATTCATCTCTAATCACCTCTACAACCTCCCTCCTTTCTTGGCTTTTATTTACTTGAGAGTTGTTTCAACAAAGTGTTGTTTAAGCTTGAAAAAGAGACTCTTCAATACTAAATGGTTTAATCTCTTCGGAGGTTCATTACCAGGTCATTACTTCTCTCTCATGCCCAAAACAACTTCTCGATTGACACTCCTCTCTATTTAGTGGACTTAAAGCTCATTTTTGGACTAAAATAACCAAGAAATGGAAAGATAATTAAAAGAAGCAATAAAATTTGGGCTAAAATGAAACAGGATAATAAAATCAACTTGGGCTCAATCGGGCTTTAATTGAACCCATTGAGTCTTAAGTCGTTTCATACTTATTAGTGACGAAAATAGTTCAAGAGTCAATATCAACCACTTCTCTTGATCAATATCATGAGAGGGAGGGGGTTTGTGAGTCTTTTCATTGTCATTTATTGAGATTGTATCCCTTGGTTTATAATTCATCACGCAAAGACTTTGCGTTAATTGATGGCTTACGAATCAAGCTTACCCCTCATTTGATCTGTTTGATGATAGGGAGAGGTAGGGTAGACAAACATCCCTTGAAAATACTCTATTTGTGCTTTGTTTCTTGTCTATTGCAGCAGGGCAGTACCAAACATTAGTGGCCGGCCGACCACTTCTTCTGGCCGGCTGGCCATCTTTTCAGCCAGGCAGTGTTCTTTTTTTTCTTTGTTGCAGAAAAAAGCAAAGGCTGAGGTGAAAAACAAGGCAATTTTCTGACTGCAAAACAACATCATTCTGGCAGCCAAACAAGGGCATTTTCGGGTGGCAAATCAGCATTTCATGCACAAGCACTTCCTCCTTGTGGCTCGTTAATTAGTATCTTGTAAATTAATTAAGTGTAATTTCTTCGAACTTGTAATAGCTTAGTTAATTAATTTTGTGTTGTAATTAATTAATTGGTTCTAACTTGTAAATAATTAGCTAGAGTAGTTGATTCATTTATTTTGGGTATTGTAATAGTTAGTTAATTCGTAGTAATTAGCTAGGACATATATTCGGACGCTCTTGTGCGAGGGAAAATGTGTAATAATGTGTGTATGTCTTCCAACCCCCATTTCTTTCTCCCTTTTATTTACCTGCTTATGATAGATAACATAGAGCATCATATTTCGTTTAGCATTTCTCATGCTCTGCATCCATTTGTTTCGCATACATAAGATTCAGTTCATCATTCTAACCACATTGTCATTTATTACTTCTTTGAAAACATGCCACATGCTATCAAATTGATTCACATGCCATGCTAGTAGCCGTGCCTATTTAAATTGCATATTGCATTTGTTGCATTAGTCATATCGTATTAGTTAGGGACATGTATGTTTTCTAATTCTTTTGCTTTGTTTGGCTTGCCTTGGAGTACTAAGTGAGCGTTTATTGCTTTATCATATCGTATGCATGTGATTGTTGCCATATCAAGCATGTTTCCATGAGACTAAGTGCTTAAGTGACATATATTGTTTGAATGCCTGTGGATGAAGGCTAAATTGCTCAAATTGGGATGATTTGATCAAATGTACATATGAGATCACTTTTTCAAGTGGTACATATTCAAAACCTCTTTTCTAACAAACATGAAATCAAATTGTTCCAACTTTTGCAAATTAGTCTATACTTGTGTGCATCACATAGTAAATTAGCCTAATAATCGGAACAAGAGCATATAATGTAAATAAGAATCACATCATAATTAGTAGATGCCGATCTTTGATCAGGCGAGTGGGGTGCTTAATTCATGACCTTGCCCTCTCGTACCTAAGTTCCCGAGCCAAGACACTTTGGCGATGACAGATAAGTGGCCTTTAGCACGAGTCTCGGGTTTCCTAAATTTCTCAAAAATATTTAGGTGGCGACTTTGTAATCTGGCAAAACAGTCCATTTTTCGTATTTTGATTTAAAATTGATTTTCTAAAAGAATTGCTGGATTTGGACTCATTTGTGTTTATCTATTCCACATTGCACTTGTGGAATTAGATTTAGAACCACGGGAGTCCGAATTGTAGGGCTATCATACCCGAAAGGAGCACAAAAAAGCAAGCTATAGTTTTTGGCGACTCTGCTGGGGATTTAGAGAACTTGACTTGAAATTCATGATGTGAAATTTTATCTACATATATGTGTTCTTTGCATTTGCATCTGCATTGTTACTTTAAAGTCTTTGTGTTTTCCATTTGCTATTCTTGGACGGCTTGTCGGAGGCTTGCCTAAAAAGCTTGCCAAAAGGCTGGCTGGTCATGGGCTCTGCCATGTTGGAAACACAACCCTTGGATATCACTGTACCGTTTGATCATCCTTTCACTTCTTGGTGTTAGGTGTGAGAGGTATATTAGGTAATCTTGCTAACGTATCCCTTTTGGGCCAATTGGCCTAGCTGCATATAGTAAAACTCTAGTGATTGTTCCAAATTAGGACAAGATACTCTCCTATATGCAGGATGATGTGATACCACTTGTTTGAATAGTAAAGCTGTAGATCACTCCAAAGTTAAGATAGGGAAAACCCTAGCTTCTCATAGGGGAATTTTGAATGCTTTTGTGCAAAATGTGAAATCTTTGAAAATGTATGATGCAATCCTGGAAGGGTCCTAATCTTGAGGCAATTCTTTTCAAACTTGAGGGTCATATCATAATCATAATTTGGGTCAAAATTTAGGGGTTTGTGTTTGATATGGGTGACTTTTCAACAAAACCAGAACCAGAGCCAAAAATTATATCTTGCTTTGTTTTGACCAGCATACCCAGTATACCAATCTGATGAGGCATTTGTTTTAAATGTTAGGTTTTGTCTGAGCCAAAGAAGAAATAGTTCCTAACTCAGCAAAGGCCCAACCCAATCCAACCTAGAAAACCTTAACCCATTATAGTCCATCCAATCCTAGAAAAAAAAACCCACTCAGCAAAGGTCCAGTCCATCTGATCCCCAAAGGCTAACTCAGAAAAGATCCGTCCACTGCCAAAAGTTTCATTCAAAAAAAGTCCAATCCAGTCGAACCCGTCTAGACTAATCTAGTTCAGATACATCACGTATAACCGGGTCAAAATCAGTCATCTCTCAGTTTACATCCATCCATTTCCCCGATTACCAACTCAGCAGACCCGTGATGGCTCAGAGTCCAGAATAAGTTGTGGCCATGATAGCGACGTTAAACCAGGGAATTTCTATGCAGGATGAGACCAATGTTAAAATGCAACGCCCATTTGGGGCATCTACTACACATCCAGTCCCGGGCCCCCAGTCGAACGTTGACCCACTGCCACTAGCTGAAGGTTTGCAGGGTCCAGATCCTCGAGAGGGATTGGCTCCCAGACAGCTTCAAAATGCCACACATTGACCTTTTTGACGGGTCTAGAAATCCTATGGTACATATCTTTCTTTTCTTGGATATCCTGAAACCGATGGGTCTGACTAAGCCTTAGAAACTCTCTCTGTATGAAAGAACCTTGTCAGGTATAACAGCCACTTGGTACACCAAGTTGGAGGATAAAGTGAAGCAGAACTAGGAAGATTTGGCTGAGGCATTTGTCAATCAGTATTCTTACAATACCCAAATTGAAATGACCACTCAAGAGCTTGAAACAACCCACCAGAATCTTAAAGAACCTTTTGTGGAATTTGTTGCAAGGTGGAGAGCAAAAGCAGCACAAATGACAGATCGACCTTTTGAGAGGGACCAAATGCGGATAGTGGTGTAGAACCTTGAGCCTGATATGTTACAAAAGTTAATAGTCGCTCCACTGTTCACTTTAAAAAATTTACATGAATTAGGGGTTCAGATCGAGAGTGCATTTAACAAATGACTTATTCTTAGAGCAAGCGAACCAACAAGGAGAGAGTTTTCCAAGAGTACCAATGCTAGTAGTAGCACTATTCCTAAACCCACTAAAATCAATACCGTCGCTACTACCAAAAGTACCGACCCTTTTGCCAATACCAACCCACAAACAGCCAGCCCAACCTAAGCTCAAGGCAGAACTTTCACCCCCCTTTATATAAGCCTAACTAGCGCACTAAAAGTCTTGATGGAAAGAGGGTATCTCAAATCCCTTTATCCCCAACCCCTTCTTAACCCACTTCCTGCTAGACATAACCCCACCAAATACTGTGTGTACCATCAATAGCGCGGTCATGGCACCGATTGTAGCTATTGCCTTCGTCATGAGGTTCAAAATCTCATCGACAACCAGACAATAGCTCCACCTCAAGAACCCAATGTTACCCCAACCCACTTCCCATCCATGACTAAGTACCTTTTCCTCACCTTAACCTCATCCACACACTACCTCCAACCTTCGACCCCAGCATATACATCACCCCAGCCTATCTCCCAAGCCAAAGGTGTTCATTGTTGAAAGTACCGATTTGTGCATGATAGATACACCCAATCCAGTTCGGGTACACCAAGAGCGCCAAATAGCAGAACCCACTACTGCTGGGATGTTGGAATGATTGAAGACCTTCAAGGAACATGGGCAGATTTAACATTTGGGGTTTTGATCCCATCAAAAAGCTCCCCAATCTTGGGTGAGCTGTAGTTGAAGAGGCCAACCCCAAACTATCTCAAGTCTGGGTGATGATAGATCAACAACAAATGGGCCTCGCTTCAATATAGCCACATAATCCCTTGGCCAAGCAAAAGCAAGTTGCAAGAACAGGGTTGTGACAAGTATTGATCCTTATGCACATCTTCGGTGGGCTATTGAGACTTTGAAGGTCAAAGGGATGAACAAGCAGCAAGTGCTCGCAGTTGTTGCGCAAACTGTGGATGACACTTTTGTCGCTTAGGTCGAGAGCATTTTGAATCAGAGGGCAAGCCGTAAAAAGGGACGCTTTACCAGAAACACCCATTCTGATTTTAGTCCTAAGCCCATGAATACCCAACCAACACCTGCCAACCCGTTTGCCAATATTTCCAAAACTAGTGCACCCTGCTTCCAAAACTGAACCTTCGCCCATCTCTCTATGAGCCTAACCTGCGCATTGAGGGCATTGACGGAGAAAGGGTATCTCGAACCGCTTAATCCTCGACCTCTCCCTAATCCTCTCCCACCTAGACATGACCCTATCCAATATTGCACATTCCATCAGCAGTACGGTCACCATACTGACTGTTGCTTCCGCATTCGCTATGAAATTCAAGACTTGATTCACAAAAGGTTATCACCCCACCTGAAAATCCCAAAGCTGTCAATAACCCTCTCCCTGACCGCAATAGATTGCCACCCCATAACATAAATCCCATTCATGGCTTGCTAATAACCAACAACCAGCATGGTCAATGAGATGTGTGGGGATGACCAGGGTGATTATGAGGCTCAATCTGTGAGACCCAATTTGAAAGTCTGAAATCAATCCTATTGGGTGTGGATGTTAGTATTGTTGAATTGAAGGCAGATTTGGACCCTCCTGTGGGCTACTTGATGTTGTTTTTGAAATCTGTAGATGGACTTAGAGAGTGAAAACCCTTTTCTGTCTCAAGGATGTTGATTTTTGTTTTGAGTTGTGTCTTGTAAATAGTTGAGTTGTGAGTTTCATTTTCGTTGTCTTTTCTTGTGTTGTTGCGTCAGTTGAGTCTTTTCCTTTGAGTCGCTCTCGTGTACTCTCAGGTCTTTGTTTTGTTGTTTTAATAATGAGAAAGCGGGAGTCAAGTTTTTGATCATTTTATTATGCTTATAGTAATTCATGTGAGACCTTCTTAAAAATAGAAAAGCTCCAAAATTTTTGTTTTTTGAATGAGATTTCGTTAATAAGCGTGAGTGTTGAGAAGGATCCTCCAAATGGTTTGAGTGGGTTTTAACTTATCGGTGTAAAGTCCTTCATGATTTCAAAAATTTGAGTTGTTTCTTTTGCAAACCTGTGAAGAGAGATTCAAAATTATACGCCGTATTCTACATTGACCTGGGGTTTTTCTTCACCTTGATGGCTTTCAGACCTCATAATCATAGAATTTCTTCCCCTGGTGTTTTTCATTACTTCAAAAAACAATGGATAAAAGAAACCAGAAAAGAAGAAAAGAAAGAAGAAAATAAAAGAGAAGGGGAAAAGAAAAAAAAAGAAAAAAGAAGAAAAGAAAAAGGGAAAAGAAGTCAACCATCAAGCTAGGGGTGTCCATTGGAATGAAATCTAATCAACCATAAGGAATGCCACTTTTGTCTGAATTCGGGGAAGCCAATGCGAGGAAGGACCACATTGCGAGAAGAACCAACTTTCAAAATAGAGCAAAAGAAAAGAAGAAGACATGCATAAGGAATGGAGAACCAAGCTCAAATCAAGGTGAAGCCAATTCCCGTGTCAGGGCAAGGATTACTATTGATCCAATTCACCACAAGTGTTATAACGCTATCCTTGAGAGGCTCGCTAGGTCGAAAACCTGAAAGGGTGACCTAGGCAAAAGTTAGACCATGAAAATGAGAAATCAAAAAATATAGCTCGCAAGGCTGAAAACCCCGAAGGGGCGACTTTGGAAAAAGTTAGAGTGCAAAAGGAGAGTGTCAATACTCAAGTGAACCTCAACCATGAACTACGTTAACCTGATTTCCATTCTTGGGATACGTATGCAACTTCATTCTGAAGGTCGGTCTCAACCATATCCATCTTATTTATCTCAACCCAATCACTTTGTTCAATTCACGTCGTCAGCTTCGCATTAATCAAAGAGCTACATTGACTACTGCGCATATCATACTTGCATTGGGTAAGAAAGAACTAGCTTGAATCAACAAGTGGAGAAATTTTCAACACTTGAACTTATCAGTAGAATCTCTAATTTGAGCAACAAAAAAGAATCGAAACTCGGGTTTTGCAAAATTGATTTCTAAAGGGAACATAAGTAATACTAGGCGCACTATGAATGATTAGTTACCTTGAGTCTTTTTCTGCTTTTGGGTTAGTTGTGAGTTTTGTTGTGTCGTACCTGGTTTTTGTCCCAGTTTGCGCTCTTCATCGAGTTACCATAGCATGTCTGTTGCTCAAAAGTGCTCTTCATCAAGTCACCCTGGCATGTCTATCGCTCAAAGTTCAATAGAGTGACATGGTCAAAATTCCATACATGAGTGTTTGCTCCAAACTCTAAAACAAGTCCATGTGTGGAATTCATAAACAAACTAAGAGTGCCCATACAAGGGGCATCATATTCATGATCATTGCGAAGTGTATATGAGCAATCCGTTATTGCTTTGGAGGGGACTAGAGTAAGTTCTCAGCATGCTGGAACAAAAGAGAAGCATAAATCTAATTAGTTTGCAACTGTTCTAGAATCTGGATCTGATGATCCCCATCAAATGTGATTGCATAATGTTAAAAAATGTGGCTAGTGACTAGACAGTAGGGGCAATTTTCAGTACATCTGATTGGGCCATCCATCGGACAAGGGGCATGAACCCAATCAGTGGCAATAACCGGACACTAGGGGCAATTTTTAGTGCATCTGATCGGGTGATCAATTGAAGAAGGGGCATGAACCCAACCTTTCTCTCAATACGCTCAAAGTCATTTATTAGTCACTTTCCCCTGGATTAGGGTAGCTCACCTCCATGGTGATTCTGATATGATTCAGCTTTTGAAAGTTGTCTCCAACCATTTCAAAACTCTCTTGGGATTGCCATCTTCCCTTTGATTAATAAATGTGTTTTGGATTATGTATGCATACTCATACACTCTGATTGATTTGAACTGCATGATTGGTTGCTTTTGCTCTGACTTGGTTCTGTACTTAACAAAGTTTTGTCGAGTTACCTTCCTTTGTGTTACATTTCAATGAGTTGTGGCAAGTTTCCCTACACTCATTTCATAAGGTACATGATGCACTACTCTATGTACTGCTTATTTCCCGCTACATACCATACGTCTTTCCCCTGTATTGCACTGTCTTGTGCAACTTGCATTGCACTGTTTTGTGCATTCACCTTGCACTTGCACTATTTTGTGCACCTTGCATCGCATTGTTTTGTGCATTTGCCTTGTATCGCACTGTCTTGTGCACTTTGCATTGCATTGTCTTGTGCATCTACATCGCACTATTTTGTGTATTCAACTTGTATTGCACTGTCTTGTGCACCCATATCGCATTGTCTTGTGCAACTTGTATCGCACTTTCTTATGCATCTTGCATAACACTGTTTTGTGCATTCACTGTATATCACACTGTTTTGTGCACTCTGAGTTCGCACTATTTTGTGCACTTTGTATCGCACTGTTTTGTACACTTTGTATCGCACTGTTTTGTGCACTTTGAGTTCGCACTATTTTGTGCACCTTGTATTGCACTGTTTTGTGCACCTTATATTGTACTATTTTGTACACCTTGTATCGTACTGTTTTGTGCACCTTGCATTACACTGTTTTTTGCATCGCACTGCCTTGTGCACCTTGCATAGCACTGCTTTGTGCATTTATTCACCCAGCATCGTTTTGTACACCTCACTTGCACTGTCTTGTGCACTCACTGGGTCTAAGAGACCTAAAATCCTCTAAAAGTATAATTCCTTTGGTGTTTGTTGTGCCCGAATGACTTCAGGCGGTCTGGTATAGCCACCTGACTGTGTTTATAGTGAGTTCCTAGGAAATCAACTGAGATGGTGGAAACTAGAGTTTGAATGGCTAGGGCCTAGAATGCGAAGGTTTGGAATTATCGAGACTGAAGTCTGGTTTGAATACACAGGGGTGCATTCTCTGCTTGAAACCTGTATGGCAGCCCCATAGGTTGAGGTAGCTTGTATGCGCCTCAATTTTGGATATTGAACCAACCTAGTCTGTCACTCTGTTGAAGTGTAGGGAAAGTTTGCAAACATGGCTAGGGAGAAAAGTAGTACCTATGGTTTGGAAGCGCAAGATGTAGCAAGAAATTTTCAAACCAAGAAGAGGAGGAAGATCCACAGCAGCATAAGGTGAGTCATTGCCAATTGCCCCTGTCAAGTACTTTCTAAAAGCACTGTTTCCCAGCTACTACATCATACATATTATTATCTATTACCTCTATCACATTGCATATAGCATCTATTGCACACATCTACATCTACTACCTTATATATTACACCTGCATCTTTTCCATGTTAAGCTTAGTTTGGCATGTGCTCATACATTTTCCGCGTTAAAGCATAGCTCTATATGTGTACATGCCTATTCTACCAAGGATTGTGGTCTGAGAGTTTTGGCACCTTTTCTGTGTTAGACGTGGTTTGTTTTGTGTCCATACCTTTTCTAGGTAAGATATGGTTCGGCTTGCGCTCCTTATTCACTTCATCCATTGCATCGTACTTTTCTTGTTGCATTCAGCATTTAGGATCCTTATCTTTCCCCAACAGATCATTTCTCACTTATATCATACCACCCAATTACTTGTACTCTTTCTATGAAAGACATAGTTTTGCATGTGCCCGTACCCCTTTCACGTTGAAAAATGATTTTGTTATGTGTAGGCACCCATGCTGTGCCGAGGCCAGTATTGAGGGTGTAGGCACTTAGTTTGTGTTAGGCATCGTTTGGCTGTGCCCATTTCTTTTCTATATAAAACGTAGTTTGATTTACATCTCTATTCCTTTATGGTATTCGTGTGTTTTGCAGTGCTTATGGTTTGATTATATATCATTTTGCATTCTGTCCCTGAACTATGCTGGTTTGATTCCTTGCAACAGCATACGTAGGCAATCCTTGGGTTCAACCAACTGCATCTACATTTTGTTTGTTTGCCCAAGTCTTACAGCCTCATCAAAATGGGTCATTTTCGGGCTTTGACATTTACTTACGTCATCTCATGACTTCAAGCTCTGTCAAAGAGAGGCAACTATAGACACCCCATTTTTGACCACCCTTAAGACTTGGGCGCCTCAGGTTGATCACTCGATGATGAAAGTGACGCTGTATAATCGTTCAAGTTCTTCAGTAAAAGGCTTTGATTTTTGAGCTTCTAAATCCTAACCTTACACTCCATTTTGACCAAAAATATTTTAGAACTTAAAACCCTCTTTGCAAAATATCTTTTTTCAAATGTTTTTATGATGTTCTGAGGCTCATATTTCGTTTAAAATATTGCACTTTTTGGTAAACCAAGTAAGAACAAAGCGAAAATTAATGAAAGGGAGGTGAACACTTTGAAAAATCTTTAAAAACATATTATTTATAGGTTTGGAGTTGGAGGAAATAGGAAGGGAGGGAAGAAAACTAGTTGCGGGAAAGGTTGGGCATTAAACCGTTAAGATAGAACTGAGCAGCCTTCACTAAAATAAGCATATCTCTTTTTACACTTAGAATTTAGATGTGAGGCTACCACCATTGGAAATTAGACTTCCGGGGCTTCAATTTAGACTCAATAATCACCTAAAACTGAGTCCGGGTGAGGGAGATATGCTTGTTTGAAGTCGGGCTTGGAAGTAAATTTTTGTGGCCGGCTAGCCAGCCACTTTTTGTGGACAGCCATACAAGCACTTGGCCGGCCGACCAGGTGTCCCGAGAGGCATTTTTTATAGCGAAGTGTCCCCACTAGTGACCGGCCGGCCAGAAGAAGTGGACGGCTGGGCCCCTAGTGGCCGGCTAGCCAGTTGTGCCAGCAAAACAGATATTTTGCTGCCAGCTGTGCCAGTTATTCCCATAGGTGCAAGCACTGCACTAACTGTGTCTATACAGATATTTCTGACTGAGGCACATGTGTTTCTATATATAGATGACCTTCCCTCTTGGTTTTAAGGTTAGAAAAAATTCCAAAAGCTCCAATACTTGCATAGCATTCTCTCTCTCTCTCTCTCTCTCTCTCTCTCTCTCTCTCTTGTGCAAGCTACACACTCTTTCTTTACACTTCCTAAACCAAAAATTTGGCTCTTCTTGCTGAGGTTCTTGAGCTCAAATCTCAGCCCTTGAGAGTGAGAACTTGTTGGTTTGTGAATAAAGGAGTTACCTCTCTTCAAGATGTATAACTTCTAGCATCTTTACACTACTTCTTTCTTATCTTTATTTATTGTTTTTGGGCTGTTTTCCAACTGTTTTTATGGGCTGAAGCTTGTGGTTTAAGGCTATTAAAGGTAGAGGGGTTAATCACCATTCTTTGTACCTTGTCTCCTACGCCATTCCCCATGTGTTTCCCATCTCTTCCTCAACTATTTTTTAACTTTTTACCACTGAATTTCAAAGGTTTTCAAAGGCGGAAAATGTTTTTTTGAGGTCCCAAAAATGGAGGGGTTAGCCACCCCTCCTTATGCTTATTTACTAGATCAATTTCTCCATTGTTTTAGCTAGCTTTTTAAAGCTTTTACATATTATTTCCAGCATTGTTTTTAGATATTTTAGGATTGTTTTAGTTTTTTTTATTTCATTTATGCTTTGTATAGCATACTTGTAGTGTAATTGTCCTCATAGGTTTGGTGGTTTAAGTCTTAGCCACCAACCTATTTGAGTTGATAGCATTTATTTCATGCTTTACATACTTGTATTTATCTCTAATCACCTATGTAATCTCCATCTTTTCTTGACTTTTTATTTCTTTGAGAGTTGTTTCAACCAAGTGTTGTTTAAACTTGAGAAAAAGACTCTTCAATGCTAAATGGTTTGATCTCTTCGGAGATTCATTACCAGGGCATTACTTTTCTCTCATGCCTAATACAACTTCTTGTTTGACACTTCTTTCTATTTAGTGGACTTAATTCTCATTTTTGGACTAAAATGACTAAGGAATGGAAAGGTAATTAAAAGAAGCAATAAAATTAGGGCTAAAATGAAACAAGATAATAAAATCAACTTGGGTTAAATTAGGCATTAATTGAACCCATTGAGTCTTAAGTCGTTTCATACTTGTTAGTGATAAAAATGGTTCAAGAGTCAATGTCAATCACTTCCCTTAATTAATATCATAAGAGGGAGGGGGTTTGTGAGTCTTTTCATTGTCATTTATTGAGATTGTGTCCCTTAGTTCATAAGTCATCATGCAATGACTTTGTGTCGATTGATGGCTTGCGAATCAAGCCTACCCCTCCTTTGATCTGCTTGATGATAGGGAGAGGCAGGGTGGACAAACATCCCATGAAAATACTCTGTTTGTGCTCTGTTTCTTGTCTGTTGTTGCAGGGCAATTCCAAACATTAGTGGTTGTATAGCCGACCACTTCTTCTAGCCGACCGGCCACCTTTTTCAGCCGAGTAATGTTTTTTTTTTTTTTCCCTACAGAATAGAGCAGAGGCTGAGGTGAAAAATAGTGCAATTTTCTGACTGCAAAATAACATCATTCTCGTAGCCAAATAGGGGCATTTTTGGGTGGCAAATCCGCATTTCATGTATAAGCACTTTCTCCTTGTGGCTCGTTAATTAGTATCTTGTAAATTAATTAAGTGTAATTCCTTCGAACTTGTAATAGCTTAGTTAATTAATTTTGTTTTGTAATTAATTAATTGGTTCTAACTTGTAAATAATTAGCTAGAGTAATTGATTCATTTATTTTGGGTATTGTAATAGTTAGTTAATTCATAGTAATTAGCTAGGACATTTATTCGGACCCTCTTGTGTGAGGGAAAATGTGTAATAATGTGTGTATGTCTTCTAACTCCCATTTTTTTCTCCCTTTTATTTACCCACTTATGATGGATAGCGTAGAGCATCATATTTCGTTTAGCATTTTTCATGCTTTGCATCAATTTGTCTTGCATACATAAGGTTCGGTTCATCATTCTAACCACATGGTCATTTATTACTTCTTTAAAAATGTGCCACATGCTATCAAATTGATTCACATGCAATGTTAGTAGCCGAGCCTATTTAAATTGCATATTGCATGTGTTGCATTAGTCATATCGCATTAGTTAGGGACGTGCATATTTTCTAATTCTTTTGCTTTGTTTGGCTTGCCTTAGAGTATTAGGTGAGCGTTTATTGCTTTAGCATATTGCATACTTGTGATTGTTGTGTGTAGACACCCCATTTTTGACCGTCCTCAAGACTTAGACGCCACCGCTTGAACACTCGGTGATCATCCATGTTTGTGTTCGTCTTGAGTTCCTGGAGGTCTCGGCTACGCGCCTTGCCTCAGGATCTCTTGACTCGACTGTTTCGTGTCTGGTTTTGCACCAAACACTTGTGCTTTGCCTTGGAGGGGCAGGGAATGGCTTGTGGGCCATCTCCACACTCCACCGGCCATGGCTTGAGGCCACCGGCTGTGTTTTGTTGCCACCGGCCAAATGTTTGGCCGGCCGGCATTTTAGATGGCCGGCCGGCTATCTTTTTTGGTCAACTGCACTTTTGGCCGGCCGACTACTGTGTATCTGCTTTTGCAGATATTTTTGTGCAGCTGGCATGCACTTGGCTCCCCTCCATACACGTGTATGGAGGGATCTCCCTCTTGTTTAGCTTGTCTTGTAAGCTTACAAGATTGAGCTCTATAAGAAGGAGTCTCTTCTCTCTTGGTTAGGGTTAGCAAAAAATTTCAGAAGGGAGCTCTGGTTTTTAGGGTTAGCATAGTTATCTCTATACTATCTCTATTTCTCTCCCTCTTTTGCCTTAAGGTGTTTTGTGCTTAGTTTTGCACACAAACACCTAGAGTTACACCTTCCTTGAGCTACTGAGGTACTAAGGAGCTATTTTCAGAGGTTTTGAGCTGGTTTTGAGCTAAGAAAAGCAGCTGGAACTCCATCCTTGAAGGGGTCTACAAAGGTAAGACTTTTGCCCCTTTTCCCCCATTTTTGCTCACTCCTTTTGCCTATCTTGCAACTGTTTTTAGGCTTTACATATAACACATAAAAGTCTTGTTTTTGAGCCCTCTAAATAGTTGTTTAAGAGTGTTATAAGCTTTGGGGTTGTTTGACCTTTCTTAAGGCTTGTTTGGCCCTTGTTTTGTGCCATTTTAGGCAAGCTACGGGACCACCTTGTTTGGGCCTCCTCACCACTGAAATCTTGAGGGATTTCAGAGGTGAGGATGGTGCCTTGAGGTCCTAGGAAGGAGAGGGCTACCCCCTCTCCTTGTTGTCCTTGAAAAGGGCCATTTTTGCCTCTTGAGAGAGCATATTGTTTAGGTTCATGTTGGCCATGCCTTAACTAATTTTTATGCTTATTATGTCATAATATAGCTCTATTTTCAATTGGTTTTGGTACACCATGCTTGCTTAGCATACATGCCTTGTAATGCCATGATTTGCCTCAATACATGCATAGCATTTAGACTACCATGCTGATGTGTTTTGGCCAAGCTTTGTGAAGCTTATATGCTTATTTTAATGTGTCCAAGGTCTGTTTTTGGTCATTCGAGTCATTCATGTTTTGCTTTGCATAGCTACCATGTAATCCCCCTTTGCATGCCTTGATGCATTGACCATGAGCATGCCATCCTTGCGTCATTTCAGTGGTTTGGAACCACTTACCATGTTATTTCAGTCCTTGTAACATGCTTGCATACTTGCATTTGATACCCCTTTGTTGCTTTAAAAGGTTGTTGTCTTATGCCCCTTGTTTAGGCCTTTGAGTATGCTTGCATGTTTAAACCACTTAGATGCCATCTTGGTGTTCCCTTAGTATTGACTAGGTTTGCCTTGAACCTGTTTTAAGTCCTCTTGGCCTTGTGAGGCTTGGTTGACTTAGTCATGGTTTAAATCTCCTTGGCTTACCTCAAGTATTTGGACCAATTACATGCCATGCTTGTCTTGCTTGCTTGGTTTGGCACCATTTTGACATGATTTCAGAGCTTAATGTGCATGCTAATTGTCCATGTTTCATCTCTTTCAAGTGTGCTTGGAAGTTGCCTTTATGTGCCTAGGTGTTGGGCCTTATTTGCATGCATGCTTGTATGTGCATTTGGCCTCATTTCCTTAGTTGTTGGCCACTGTTTTAGGCTTGTTTGAGGGCTGCCTAATTTAGTTTAAGTCCATCCTTGTGCTTGTCTGCATGCTCACCCTGTATGCGTCTTTGCATTTCCATGGTTGCATGCTAGCTCACATGATTAGGATTGCATTGCATGAGCATGCATGCTTGACCTCTTGAAGTGAGTATGATAGAGGTTAGGCCTCCTTGTGTGTTTATGTGCATTGCATTCCATATCAAAATGCACACTTGATTCTTTGGGCCATCATGCATGGAAATACGTGACTGGTGGTCCGAGAATCGAGGCCCATCCTCCTTTTAGTCATACCCATGATAAGGAGTGTGGTTGGTGCATACATTGCTTGAAATGCATTGCCATGCCAAGTATTGTCCTCTGCTGCTGTCAAATCAGTTTCTGCAGGGAGATTTGGCCGGCCGGCCATCTTCAGTGCCGACCGGCCATCCATTGTTGGCCGATGGAGTATTTTGTGGCCGGTGACCATTATACATGGCCGATGACCATTATACATGGCTGGTGACCAATCCCTTTAGCCAGTGGTGTTCTACAGCACTCAGAGAAGCAACCCTGGGACTTATGCAGTCTTCAGAGGAGGGTAACAGCCAAAGCAGAGGCATCTTGTGCATGGCAGTGACTTCCGAGCGGAACCAAGCGTGCGTGCATTGGACCCTCTTCCCGAGGCTGCTGTTTACTGCTTTCATTAGATTAGTTGATTTGCTTAGCTAATTTAATTTGTTTGTAATATTTAATTAGCTTGTGGGTTAGTTAAATTGTATTATTCTTTCGGCCTCTCCGAGCGAGGGCAAATTTGTAATAAGTGTGGGTGCGTGTGTGCATGTCTTCCAAACCCCCACTTCTTTCTCCCTTTTACTTACCTGCTTTTGATGGTTAGTATTAGGGCATATTTAAATTAGCATACCTTATGCTATGCATGCGTGCATCCATACATTTGTCTTGCATGCACCGGGCTCGGCGCATCATGCTAACTGCATAAGTATTTCAAATCTAACTTGAATACATGCTATCTGTGCATTTTCGCATGTCATTCTTAGATTAGCCGAGCCTATTCTAGCGACATTCTGTATGCGTTGCATTAGCCATTTTAACATGAACTAGGGTCACGCATGTTTGCTAACTAGTTTACTGTTTTGGCACGGAGTACACTGTAAGTATTTTATGCTTTAGCATCTCGCATGAGTGTGAATGTTAACATGACAACATGCTTACCATGTGGCTAGATGCTTATGTGATATAAACTACCTGAATGCCTGTGGGTGAAGGTTGGATTGTTTGAATTGGAATAATTCATTGAAATCCGTATTTTAGCCTACTTGCGAGTAACAAATTCCAAAACGTTTTCCAAACAAACGGATATGCAATGTTTCGTTCCAAGTTAGACGATCTAGTCTATACTTTCATGTTGTGCGCATCACATAGTAATTCTAGCTAATAACCGGAACAAGAACACATAACGTTTTCAAAATAGGATATCATGGTTAGTAGAGGCCGATCTTCGGATCGGGCGAGAGGGGGTGCTCATAGCTGACCTTCCCCAATTGTACCCAAGTTCCCGAGCCGAGGCAACTTTGGTGATGACGGACACGTGGCCTTTGGCACCGAGTCAGGGTTTCCTAAATTCCCCCATTAAAAAATATTTAGGTGGCGACTGCTGTGTGTATCTGGCAAAGCAGTCCATGTTTGGCACTTCTTTTCTAAAAATCTGTTTTCTCAAAACGATTTGCCAGATTTGGACTCTTTGGTTCAAATTAAGAACCGTGACACAAATTGAGTCCGAACTGTAGTGAGGCCCTCACGAGGGGCGCGTCTCCAGTTTCTGGCGACTCCGCTGGGGACTTTAGAGAGCTTGACTCGAACTCGTGATATCCTGTTTTTTTCGCTTATGTGTCTCTTTGCATTGCATGTGCATTGGTGCGCCTAGGACACCGTGTTGGCCATCTGCTATTCCTGAACGGTCTGCCGGAGGCTTGACTTTGTCAAAGCATGCCATAAGGCTGACCGGTTGCGGGCTCTGCCAGTATGGGAACACAAACCCCGGTTTTACCGGGGCACCCTTTTCCACCATTCGACCTAGTGCATATTCAGAATCCATAGTTACCATTCCAAACTAGGACAGGTTGCTTACCCGATATAGGTTGTTTGAGACCGCTGCGTGCGTAGTGAAACCCTAGATCCTGACAAAATAGGACAGGGAAACCCTACCCCAACATAGGGATGTTTTGGCTCTCTTTACTTGCTATGTGCTTTTAGAGTGTATCTCTACAGGGAACGCGCACATCAGTCTGCAAGTTTGAGTATCAGGCCTGAGGGCACCAGTATCAGTATTTGTGAGAATCAGTTATATCTGTGGGTATCCGATTCAGTGTTTTGGGGCAGTGATTCTGGGGAACAGTGATCAGCAGTAGAGTATAGTTGTTCGGCTACACCTATGTTTGATCCGTTTGGGCTGAAATGCTGCTTGTTTTTCCTTTCAGTTCAGAGAGTTGATACAGAATAGCCAGTGTTCCCCCTTGCTGAGGCAAGACAGATATCTGATCCGTCAGTCACCGTTCAGTACAGCGGACTTATGATGACACAGAATTCGGAAGAGATCGTGGTTATGACGGCCACATTAGATCAAGGAATCACTCTGCAAAGTGAGACCAATGTCGATGTACTACATCCACCCAGGTCGCCTGTTGCGCACCCGGTCTGGACCCCCCAGTTGTATCAGGCTCGTGAGCCCACCACATTCGAATTGATGGGAATGATAGGTGACCTCCAGAGGTCCGTGGCGGATCTCGCCTACGGAATGTCAGCTTCGCCACCAGCCGCACCATATGCCGGGAATTTTGTACCCAGGAGCCCCCACTGTTGGGACGGATTGTGATGAGCTTAGCCAACCGGAGATGGCCTCCAACCATAACAATGACGTATCAACATCAACCCAAACCCTTGATCAGGCTGAGGCCAGAGGTAAAGACAAAGTGAAGGCAGATGCTGATCCCATTGAACAACTGCTGTGGGCAGTCGAGGCTTTGAAAGCCGGGGATGAGTAAACAGCAAGTATCCTCGTGACCAAAACTGTGGATGATGTTTTCCCCACTCCAACCTGAAGGCAGTTCAAGCCAGTCAGAAAACCGGGATAGGCCCCGTCATGCCAGAACAGTTCCTCCCATTCCCAACCCTGCACCCGGAAAGATCAGAAAGTCAAGGCAGTGCCTGCCGACCCTTTCGCTAGTGCGTCTAGCAAGAATACTCAGACTTCAAAGTACCTGCCCGAGGGCGCAGGGTCTTTCACGCTCTTACATGCCGTTGTCGAAGGCACTCCAGATCCTGGCCGAAAGAGGGCATCCTTAAACCCTGGAGCCTCGGCCTCTCCCAAAAATCTCCCTCTCACACATGATGCTACTGTACTGCGCGTACCACCAGCAAACCGGTCATGCTACCGATAATTGTTTCCGCCTCCGTCATGAGGTGCAAGATTTGATCGACAACGAGGTTATCCTCCCACCCACCTCAGCCAAGTCCGTTACTACCCAGCTATTGGATTTTGAGGATACTGATACTGCGAGTATGTAATCGGGATTGGACCACCTGCGGGCGGCGCCCGGTGTATTTTTGATGTGGCGTCTGGCACACATTTTTGAGCATCCGCGAATGCTAGTTTTGTAAATTCTGGCTGGGTGTCGAGTCAGTCTTTTGTTTTGTTTTGAGTCTGTCTCTTTGTCTTGAGTCAGTCCTTTTGCTTAAGGGTCTGTCTTGTTGTAGCAAGTCGGTCCCCTTGTATAGAATGTCAGGTGATTCTGGGGTTGTCGCCTCGAACACCGTTTTGTTTTGTAATTACCCTTTTGTTTTCTTTTTGAGTCTGTCTCTGCTGTGGAGCCAGTTACAATCAGGGAATTTGAATGAAACAGCTGCGGCTATCATGTTTCCGTGCTTATTGCTTATTTTGAGCTAGCTGTGCCAGAGGATTTGGATCGAACGGCCGTGTATTCCACCTGCTCTCGTGCCCTGAAAATCATTGTAATGACCTAAGTTTTTCAAAACCTTTTTGAACACTGTGGTGATAAAAACAAAGAGGAAGGAATTCCTCGGGATTTGCAAAACTTTGATCAATTGAGAGAAAGAGAGGCGTGCTAAGCCCTTAATGAATGAAATCATGCTTGTTAGCGTGAGTACTGAGAAGGACCCTGGCTTGATCCAGATTGGTTCCGTACTATCTTCAGCGCGAGCGATTTGTCGCTTTCTTAAAAACTTTCAAAAACAAAATGTTTTGCGCAGTCCTGTGAAGACTTGTATGGAATCGCTCTTAAGATTGTGCAGCCTAGGATCGCTCTCAGCCTCAAGATTCAATCCATTTGTTTTCAAGCCTTGACCACAATCCGGACTGTTCAACGGTCAACCGCCACATAAGGCCCGTGTGGCCAGATTTAAAGCAGCCCTCGAGCAAGAGGCACCAAAAGTCAGATCAAGAGGTCAGACGTCGTCTATAGAAGCTTGCAAAGCGAGAACAGAAGCGCCCCTTGAACTAGGGGCAGAAAAATGTCAGATGTGCTCGAAGAGCCAAAGATGGATCCCTTTGCAAATCAATACAACAGCCACTCTCCTGGATACAGAGGGCTTCAATCTCAAAACCGTTTGGCATGGACTTGTTACACTTTTACCCTTTGAGAGGCTCGCTGGGCCGAAAAACCCGGAAGGGCGACCCAGGCAAAAGTTAGAGCAAGGAAAAATATATACAAAAAAAAAAGGGAAACATACAAAAAATGCAAAAAAAATATACAAAAGCAAAAAATATATATGCAAAAAGAGAAAAAGAAAAAGAAAAGAAAAAGAAGCTCGCAAGGTCGAAAACCCGCATCGGGCACCTTGGCAAAAGTTAGAGCCTAAAAAGTGAAGGTTAAAATACTCGAGTGTACCTTAACCGGAACTACGTAAGGCTTGATTCCCATGTTTGGGATACGTAGGCAACTTCATCCTGAAGTCCAGCCCCAAACGCTTTCATAGCGTCTCAGTCCATGTAATGGTTTTGATCACCTTTGCCTCTTCTGAATCCGATAGTTCGGCTGTGACAACCAGAACTACGTAGTCAACTTCCTCTTGAAGTCCAGCCACTAACGCTTTCACAGTGACGGTGTCCATATATTGGTTTTGACTGTCTTCACCATGTCCGAGAGTTCGTTTGCAATCATCACCGATGATGACTGGTTTTCAACATGCTGCGGCATCATCCAAACAAGGGGCAACTTTCCGTTGCCATGAGTTGCCTTGAGTCACCGTTTAAACCAGGGGCAACTTTCCGTTGCCATGCACCCCTTTCAAGCAAGGGGCAATTTTCCATTGCCTCCGATCCAAGGTTGCGCATCTCGAGGGTAGGTTCCATGCTCGTTTAGCATTGGCCGTTTACAAAAAAAGTTTTTTGAAAATTTTTACTGAGGTTGACTATTTTCTCGAAAACTATTTCATTTTCCAAAACTAGACCATTTCTAGGACCCAAAAGGGAAAATTTTCAGTGCTTATAGCCTGACTTGCATGATTTTCAAATCAAAAATCGAACAAGCATGTTAATCTAACTCTCATTTTGGTCAAAACTGTTTTAGTAGAACCAAAACAAAAATGGTCAAAGTGATGAACTAGGGGCACAGTCGAGTCAGGTGTTCTGTCTTTCCCCCATCATCAACATACTTGCAAGAAGGGCACCCTATTCGCCGGAAGAAGGCATAGCTAAAGCTGTCTGTAAAGGGCTGAAAACTCTCAATATCCTCCAAACAACGTGGTATTAAGCCAAGTGCGAAGCACAAATTGGGACAGATCAAGATACACCATTTCCTGTCTGGAACATCGACTAGACGTCATCGGAAGAAATAGCCGCGAGCCAATAGTGTTGGGCGTGAACCCGCGACTTCCTATTCATTTATCAATAACCCTGGGGAGGGACGAAAAATGAGAAAATAAAGAATAGAGAGGTGTAAGTTGAGAGAAAAGTAAGAAAAGAGTTTTGAGAGAAAAACCGAGCCTGAGGGCCGAGTGATGTGAGAATCACAAATCAGAAAGGGTGGGAAACATACCCGGAGGAACTGGCTCCTCGAGATTTGAGGTCTCTCGTTTTGTAAACATGTTCGTGTGTCGTGTCTTTTGTCTTGTTTAGCCCAACTTTCGTTTTGGGTCTTTTCCAAGCGTGTTTCGTTGTGTTTAGGTCGTGTACCTTTTGTTTGAGTCTTTTTCCGCTGTGTTCAGTCGTAGGCTCAATACCCAGGTTGAAACCCCTTTTTCAATTTCAAAAATCGTTTATGCTCAGAGTGCAGTGCCATTCTCTACATTTAGGCGAAGCAAAAGGAGAAAGGGGAAATTTGGGGCATCTGAGTGTGCTTCAACTTCAGCCGGTTTCACCTTTGTAGTCCGTATTGTCAGATTGGGCTGTTTGTTCAGGATTGGCCATGTGCAGAATGAACCAAGTGCTGTGTTATGGGCTGTATGCAGATTAATCCTCAGCAGAGTATGGGCTGTGTGTTCAGGTTAAGCAGTGGTTTGTATGGGTTGTTGTGTTGTTGGCTGGTTCGTTATCTGGTTATTACGATGCAAGTGTTCAATTTTCAGACAACAGATCAATTTCATTTGCATTGAGGTGTAATATGATGTAATGTGATGGAATGTATAGATGTACAGATGTAAAAACTTTTTCAGATAAAAAAAAAAAGTTTGTTTCATTTCATCATCTGTTTCAAGTACATAAGTTTTGGAAACAAAACCTGTCTGCAGCTGTACAAAGTACCTAGCTACCAACCAAAAAGGAAAAAGTACAAAAAAGTAGAAAAAACAGCAAAAATCTATATCAATATCAGTGGCCTCAGGCCTGAGGGTCCGTCCTAGTCCTCTTCCTGGACGGAGGTCCAGGAGCATCATCAGCACTGTCATCTGAGCCCGAGTCTGAGCCATCTCCGTTCTCCTCCTCCGATGACTCTGCCTCCGCCTCGCCTCGGACTCCTCCTCATATCGTCATCTGGAACTGGCGCCCGAGAGCTACTCCCAATGTGAGTGCGCCCCGCCTTGGTGCGGGGGTATACTCTGCCCTTTCCATCTCCTCCGGCATGAACAGAAGGCCTGGCTGGAACACTCCCTACGGTGGGAATCTGGAAGGGAGGCTGAAAAGTACAAAAGGCAATGCATCAGTATACTGTGAGCAGTTTATCAAGGCAGAAGCAGTGTATGAGTACAGTGTGTGAATGTCGTGAGCAGTTTATCAGTGCAGAATACAATGTATGAGTGCCGTGAGCAGTTTATCAGGAGTTACGTAGTGCATCAGATTATGTGAAGTAGTTTATGTATGGTTTCGACTGTGGTTGAAGAGCATACCGGAATACTATAGAGGGCCAGGAGGTCAAAAGTCTGCTGTAACATCCCCATCATAGAGGCATTCAGCTCCAGAGACTGCCTGTACTCGGAGGAAGCCTGCAAAAGTATTAGATGCGTCAGTATTCTGCAGAATATTAAAAGAAATGAAATGAAATGAAATGACAATGCAAGATGCAAAATGCAGTAGTACATACCGAAGGCAAGTCGTGGAAACCGATTAACTCATGATCAGCCGGAGGAGGAGCAAAGGGGATCTGGTAGGTCGCCCCACCCTGCCCTCTGTATGTCATCGTCGTGGGCAGAGCAGGCCAACCACCCCCCCCCTCTCTGAGCTCCACCCCTGCCGCGGACCCGAACTCTCCTCGATGCTCCCGCTCCAACCCCCGCCCCTGCCCTAGCCGCCGACGCCACGGGCCTCTCTCCCTCAACTTGACGACCACCGCTCAAAGGTCGCATGATATACATCTGCACGTACTCTCTGTAGTCGCCTATGCCTCTGAAGCGGATCGCGTCCCAGCCGATCGTGTAGTCGGCCATCTGCTCAGAAGTGAACCTCTCAGTATCCCTCATATGCTCAGGAGGGTGAACCGGGACTATCTGCTCTGGTAACCCTAGGGTCTGGCGTAGGAAATGCTCACCCAGGTACCAAGCCCAACAGACCGGGCCCTCCAGCAGAAGCCTGAAGCGGGCAGTCTTCTCCGCACCTACAAACCGCACCCGAAACTCGGCTGGCACTGAAGCCCAGGGCTGCCAGGTAATCTGGAAATGAAATGCAGTTTGTTATCTATCTGTTATTGAAAAAATACAGTGCAAAGTGAAGCTTAAATAAACTCTGAAGTTGAACATACCTCCGCGGGGGTGATGTTGTCAAAATGGCGGCGGAAGAAGATGAAAGACTCCCGAGGTCTCCGCACACACCTGACGTCAAACTGGCGGGAGAACGGAATGACAAGAGGAGTCTCCACATCGGGCACTGGGGCTAGTCTAGGAAAGTAGGCGTAGACCCACAACTGCAAAGTAAATACCAGTATGCTTATCAGATAAAGCAGAATGCAGAATAAAGCAGAAATAACAGAGCCGTGTATTGGCAGTGTATTGTGCAGGCAGTGTATTGTGCAGAGTGTACAGTGTGAGCAGTGTACAGTCGGTGTAAAGTAGAGTACATGTGTGCCGTGTGTGCAGTATACAGTCAGCATGAAGCAGACCGCAGTGTGTGCAGTGTACAGAGTACAGATAATAGAAAGCAGGAAAGTAAAGCAGAAAAATAAATGTACCTCCCAAGCACGCCAGTAGCCCCCGAAACTGTCCGCTGCCACGGGAAGCTGAGCTCAAGTACCCATAAAGGGGCCAGAGCGGCACCACCCTAGTCATAGCGCAGGATCTGTGTGACGTCCGGAGAGCGCTGAGCAGACAGAGGGGCACGGTGTTCGCCCCGTCGGCGAAAATAGTCGTCTCCAGAAGGAACATGAGAAAGCCGTGCACATATCGCTCCACAGCCTCCTGAGTCATCGGAGCCTCCTCAACTAGGGCTGGCTGAACCCTGAACTGGACCTCGAACCATGAGTATCGGACGAAGCCGGGACACGCAAGAGGCGGCACCTCGCCGAGCAGGTAGATCTGAGCAACCGTCCACTCGTCCATATCGGTATCAAAGGGGATCGGATCACCCCCTACCCCGATGCCTGTGAGCATTGAGAAATCATAGGGAGTCATCGTCATATCTCCCGTGGCGGAGAGGTGGAACGAGTCGGTGGTGTCCCACCACCTCTCCGCTAGAGCGGCGAGGAGAGGCCTGCTCGTGGTGAGTCTGGAAAGTCCTCTGCAGAACGCACCGAACCCGGCCTGGTCCACGATCTGGCGAACCGCATCGGGTAGCTCCGCGTACCAATCTCGAGCGGCAATATTCCCATACCTGCGGATGGTATGGAAATCTCCCTGTTTTCAAGCAAACAATTGCGAAGCAAGATAAAACATGCAGTTTTGAAAAGCATTTAGAGTTGGTAATGATACGCAGTGTGTGCGCGTGTTCAAATTCCAAAACAAATACCGGGTGCCGGTGTGCGTACAGCAAACTACAACATGCGATGTGTTAGGGTGTTTGCATGGTTCAGTACAGATACAGCGTGTGTGCACGTTTTCAAGTTCAAACAGATATCGGTTGCCAGTGTGCTCGTAGTGAACTACAGTAAATGATGTGTCAGTATGTTCGAGTGGTTCAGGGCAAGTGCAATGTGTGTGCGCGTGTTCAGATTCAAACAGATATCAGTTGCAAGTGTGTTCACAGTCAACTACAGTGTACAGTGTACAGTGCATCAGCGTATTTGAGCTAAGCAGTTAAGAACAGAATCAACTATGGCAATTAAACGTTCTACATCGTGGAAAATGAAACCGGGAAAGAATGTACCTCGGAGGCGCCGTGTGACAGATGTGACTCTGGCTCACGTAGTAATAGCTCGGGTGGCACACCCCTCTCAAAGCTCCTGAACTGACGAAGTCCGTCAGGAGGCAGAATGTAAATCGCTGGCCAGTAGGTCGCCGGGTCGAACGGGCGGACGCTCAAGGGAAGGAGCTCGGCCTCTGGGTCCATCTCATGCTCCGGGGGAGTCCCGCCCCGTGGAATATCATCTGCCATATCAAAGGTGATGAGAAAACGACCGGAAAAATGAAAACCGGGCTAGAATGTGAAAAGTCAACGAAAAGTCAACCCTCGAGAGGGTGGAAAATGGCCGGAAAAGCTGGGAAGTGGAAAAGGTATAGAAATCGAGAGGAACACGAGGGGAACAAACCCTAAAAGGTGGAAATAGCAAAAGAAACACCGAAACGACGAAACGTTCGGTTCAAAATGTTCGAAACGCGAAGATATTCGCGAATCGAACTATGGAACGGGGGCTAAGACGCAAGAAAATGGAGGATCGAAGGGAAGAAAATGCTCTAGAGAGAGAGAGGAAGTGTTTTCGGCCAAGAAAAGTGAATAAAATAGGGTTTGGAACCCTATTTTAAAAGACCCAAGCCAAAAGGACAAAACTGCCCCGATTCAGGTATTTTTGGCCGGTCGGCTACATTTTTGGCCGGCCGGCCAAATATTTGGCCAGTGATGGTTTTTGATGGCTGGTGGATGGCCGGTGACTTCCCCTCTGGCCGGTGAGCCTCCTACAACCTTGTTTGGGTCATATCTGTAGTTTGGGGCCTTCATTGCTCAAGATAGTACAAGAAAAGGCATTTCCGAAGCTCAATCGGCCTCCGTTTTGACCTCGGACCGTGTCTTCTGTGCGTGGCACTCGAATTCGTGCAAGGTGTATCCTTTCCGTATCCTTTTGTCTTTACAAACTCGAAAGTTGCCCATGTGCATTTCAAATCAATCGCACTGTCTTGTGCATCACATCTCATTCGCGCTATCTTGCGCACCTCAATCGCACTGTCTTGTGCATCGCATTTCAATCGCGCTATTTTGCGCATCGCGCTGTTTTGCGCATCTCATTGCATTTTGCATGCATTCAATCGCGCTATTTTGCGCATCTCATCGCATTTTGCATGCATTCAATCGCGCTATTTTGCGCATCGCGCTGTTTTGCGCATCTCATTGCATTTTGCATGCATTCAATCGCGCTATTTTGCGCATCGCGCTGTTTTGCGCATCTCATTGCATTTTGCACGCATATCACTCGCGCTGTTTAGCGTATCGCACTGTCTTGTGCATCACATCTCATTCGCGCTATCTTGCACACCTCAATCGCACTGTCTTGTGCATCGCATTTCAATCGCGCTATTTTGCGCATCGCGCTGTTTTGCGCATCTCATTGCATTTTGCATGCATTCAATCGCACTATTTTGCGCATTGCGCTGTTTTGCGCATCTCATTGCATTTTGCACTCATATCACTCGCGCTGTTTAGCATATCGCACTGTCTTGTGCATATCAATCGCGCTATTTTGCGCATCTCATTGCATTTTGCATGCATTCAATCCCGTTATTTTGCGCATCGCGCTATTTTGCGCATCTCATTGCATTTTACATGCATTCAATCGCGGTATTTTGCGCATCACACCATCCTGTGCACTCGACGGTCTAGGAGACCTTAAATCCTTGGAAGGTGCAAGACCTTCGGTGCAATGGTGTGCACAGTTCATTTGCATTGTCATGCATTTCAAAAGCCGCGCGTTGCCGCGCATTTCAAGCACATGCATATGTCATGCATCAGTTTAAATACTGCATATATCATGCATTTCAAAAAAAAAAAGGGCAAAAAAATGTCATGCATTACATTGTAAATAATGCAAATGTCATGCATCATTGTATATAATGCATATGTCATGCATTTCATCGTAATATAGTGCATATGTCATGCATTTCCGCTGTAAATATCTGTTCCATTGCATATCGTAAATATTGCATTGTAGCTTGCATGCATTCACTGCATCACCCCTTCCACCTATGGCTTGCGCCTCTCCTTGTTGAGCTTGGTTTGGTATGTGCTCATACTTTTCACATCGAAGCACAGTTCTGCATGTGTACGCGCCTATTCCTTGATGAACTTGGTTTAAGGGTTGCGGCACCTTTTCTGTGTTAGACGCGGTTCGTCTGTGTCCATGCCTTTCCTAGGCAAGATTTGGTTTGGCCTGCGTGCCTTATCCATTGTATCTTATTCCACCCATTGCATATTGTAAATATCGCATTGTAGTTTGCATGCATTCACTGCATCACCCCTTTTATCTCAGGCTTGCACCTTTCCTTGTTGAGCTTGGTCTGGTATGTGCTCATACTTTTCACGTCTATACACTCATAGTTCTACATGTGTACGCGCTTTGAGGGTTGCGGCACCTTTTCTATGTTAGACATGGCTTGTATGTGTCCATGCCTTCCTAGGCAAGATTTGGTTTGGCTGCAGGCCATATCCACTGTATATATTACATTGTAGTGTAATTTTTGCATCCAGCATTAGGATCATTATCCTTTCGTTAGCGGGTTGTTTCCCCACTTATGTCATTCCACCTAATACTTGTTCTTATGTCCGTCTACATCACTCATAGTTCTGCATGTGTACGCGCTTTGAGGGTTGCGACACCTTTTCTATGGTAGACGGACTTGTTACTTCCATCAATCTATTTGACATTTATGTAGTTTTGAACCGCTCATGATTGGATCATGATTCAATTGCATTGCATTTCGTTTACATTGTTTCAATTGCATTGCATTTTCATTTGCATTATTATACATAGTTTTGTATATATTGCATATCATTTTGCATTCATTTTGCATGTTATGCATGTTGCTAACGGCATCGTACCTGTTAAGTTGCTTTCTTGGTAGGCACGATATTGTATGTACGGTTCATTTGAGGCTGGTGCAACCAGACGAACCACACAGGTATTGTATCCTCCGAGTGAGACGTATCGAGAATGGCATAATTCTCTTACATCATTTCTGCATCGTAGTGTAGTTTAGTGTATGCTAGCTTAAAACTGTCGCATTATTATGCTTCGTTACAGCTTTCTTTGCATGATCGTAAGTTATGTTCGGCTTTTTGCATCTGTCTTGCATTTTGCCCCTGCCTTCGGGCGCATATCTTGTTTGTCTTGCATGCTTTGTCTAAGTCTTCAGCCTTGTCAAAAATGGGTCGTCTCTGGGCTTCGACATTCACTCCCGTCATTGTTATGACTTTCGAGTTCTCTCAAAGAGGGGCAACTGTAGACACCCCATTTTTGACCGTCCTCAAGACTTGGACGCCACCGCTTGAACACTCGGTGATCATCCATGTTTGTGTTCGTCTTGAGTTCCTGGAGGTCTCGGCTACGCGCCTTGCCTCAGGATCTCTCGACTCGACTGTTTCGTGTCTGGTTTTGCACCAAACACTTGTGCTTTGCTTTGGAGGTGCAGGGAATGGCTTGTGGGCCATCCCCACACTCCACCGGCCATGGCTTGAGGCCACCGGCTGTGTTTTGTTGCCACCGGCCAAATGTTTGGCCGGCCGGCATTTTAGATGGCCGGCCGACTATCTTTTTTTGGTCAACTGCACTTTTGGCCGGCCGACTACTATGCATCTGCTTTTGCAGATATTTTTATGCAGCTGGCATGCACTTGGCTCCCCTCCATACACGTGTATGGAGGGATCTCCCTCTTGTTTAGCTTGTCTTGTAAGCTTACAAGATTGAGCTCTATAAGAGGGAGTCTCTTCTCTCTTGGTTAGGGTTAGCAAAAAATTTCAGAAGGGAGCTCTGGTTTTTAGGGTTAGCATAGTTATCTCTATACTATCTCTATTTCTCTCCCTCTTTTGCCTTAAGGTGTTTTGTGCTTAGTTTTGCACACAAACACCTAGAGTTACACCTTCCTTGAGCTACTGAGGTACTAAGGAGCTATTTTCAGAGGTTTTGAGCTGGTTTTGAGCTAAGGAAAGCAGCTGGAACTCCATCCTTGAAGGGGTCTACAAGGGTAAGACTTTTGCCCCTTTTCTCCCATTTTTGCTCACTCCTTTTGCCTATCTTGCAACTGTTTTTAGGCTTTACATATAACACATAAAAGTCTTGTTTTTGAGCCCTCTAAATAGTTGTTTAAGAGTGTTATAAGCTTTGGGGTTGTTTGACCCCTCTTAAGGCTTGTTTGGCCCTTGTTTTGTGCCATTTTAGGCAAGCTCCGGGACCACCTTGTTTGGGCCTCCTCACCACTGAAATCTTGAGGGATTTCAGAGGTGAGGATGGTGCCTTGAGGTCCTAGGAAGGAGAGGGCCACCCCCTCTCCTTGTTGTCCTTGAAAAGGGCCATTTTTGCCTCTTGAGAGAGCATATTGTTTAGGTTCATGTTGGCCATGCCTTAACTAATTTTTATGCTTATTATGTCATAATATAGCTCTATTTTCAATTGGTTTTGGTACACCATGCTTGCTTAGCATACATGCCTTGTAATGCCATGATTTGCCTCAATACATGCATAGCATTTAGACTACCATGCTGATGTATTTTGTCCAAGCTTTGTGAAGCTTATATGCTTATTTTAATGTGTCCAAGGTCTGTTTTTGGTCATTCGAGTCATTCATGTTTTGCTTTGCATAGCTACCATGTAATCCCCCTTTGCATGCCTTGATGCATTGACCATGAGCATGCCATCCTTGCGTCATTTCAGTGGTTTGGAACCACTTACCATGTTATTTCAGTCCTTATAACATGCTTGCATACTTGCATTTGATACCCCTTTGTTGCTTTAAAAGGTTGTTGTCTTATGCCCCTTGTTTAGGCCTTTGAGTATGCTTGCATGTTTAAACCACTTAGATGCCATCTTGGTGTTCCCTTAGTATTGTCTAGGTTTGCCTTGAACCTGTTTTAAGTCCTCTTGGCCTTGTGAGGCTTGGTTGACTTAGTCATGGTTTAAGTCTTCTTGGCTTACCTCAAGTATTTGGACCAATTACATGCCATGCTTGTCTTGCTTGCTTGGTTTGGCACCATTGTGACATGATTTCAGAGCTTAATGTGCATGCTAATTGTCCATGTTTCATCTCTTTCAAGTATGCTTGGAAGTTGCCTTTATGTGCCTAGGTGTTGGGCCTTATTTGCATGCATGCTTGTATATGCATTTGGCCTCATTTCCTTAGTTGTTGGCCACTGTTTTAGGCTTGTTTCAGGGCTGTCTAATTTAGTTTAAGTCCATCCTTGTGCTTGTCTGCATGCTCACCTTGTATGCGTCTTTGCATTTCCATGGTTGCGTGCTAGCTCACATGATTAGGATTGCATTGCATGAGCATGCATGCTTGACCTCTTGGAGTGAGTATGATAGAGGTTAGGCCTACTTGTGTGTTTATGTGCATTGCATTCCATATCAAAATGCACACTTGATTCTTTGGGCCATCATGCATGGAAATGCGTGATTGGTGGTCCGAGAATCGAGGCCCATCCTCCTTTTAGTCATACCCATGATAAGGAGTGTGGTTGGTGCATACATTGCTTGAAATGCATTGCCATGCCAAGTATTGTCCTCTGCTGCTGTCAAATCAGTTTTTGCAGGGAGATTTGGCCGGCCGGCCATCTTCAGTGCCGACCGGCCATCCATTGTTGGCCGATGGAGTATTTTGTGGCCAGTGACCATTATACATGGCCGGTGACCAATCCCTTTAGCCGGTGGTGTTCTACAGCACTCAGAGAAGCAACCCTGGGACTTGTGCAGTCTTCAGAGGAGGGTAACAGCCAAAGCAGAGGCATCTTGTGCATGGCAGTGACTTCCGAGCGGAACCAAGCGTGCATGCATTAGACCCTCTTCCCGAGGCTGCTGTTTACTGCTTTCATTAGATTAGTTGATTTGCTTAGCTAATTTAATTTGTCTGTAATATTTAATTAGCTTGTGGGTTAGTTAAATTGTATTATTCTTTCGGCCTCTCCGAGTGAGGGCAAATTTGTAATAAGTGTGGGTGCGTGTGTGCATGTCTTCCAAACCCCCACTTCTTTCTCCCTTTTACTTACCTGCTTTTGATGGTTAGTATTAGGGCATATTTAAATTAGCATACCTTATGCTATGCATGCGTGCATCCATACATTTGTCTTGCATGCACCGGGCTCAGCGCATCATGCTAACTGCATAAGTATTTCAAATCTAACTTGAATACATGCTATCTGTGCATTTTCGCATGTCATTCTTAGATTAGCCGAGCCTATTCTAGCGACATTCTGTATGCGTTGCATTAGCCATTTTAACATGAACTAGGGTCACGCATGTTTGCTAACTAGTTTATTGTTTTGGCACAGAGTACACTGTAAGTATTTTATGCTTTAGCATCTCGCATGAGTGTGAATGTTAACATGACAGCATGATTACCATGTGGCTAGATGCTTATGTGATATAAACTGTCTGAATGCCTGTGGGTGAAGGTTGGATTGTTTGAATTGGAATAATTCATTGAAATCCGTATTTTAGCCTACTTGCGAGTAGCAAATTCCAAAACGTTTTCCAAACAAACGGATATGCAATGTTTCGTTCCAAGTTAGACGATCTAGTCTATACTTTCGTGTTGTGCGCATCACATAGTAATTCTAGCTAATAACCGGAACAAGAACACATAACGTTTTCAAAACAGGATATCATGGTTAGTAGAGGCCGATCTTCGGATCGGACGAGAGGGGGTGCTCATAGCTGAGCTTCCCCAATCGTACCCAAGTTCCTGAGCTGAGGCAACTTTTGTGATGACGGACACGTGGCCTTTGGCACCGAGTCAGGGTTTCCTAAATTCCCCCATTAAAAAATATTTAGGTGGCGACTCTGTATCTGGCAAAGCAGTCCATGTTTGGCACTTCTTTTCTAAAAATCTGTTTTTCTCAAAACGATTTGCCAGATTTGGACTCTTTGGTTCAGATTAAGAACCGTGACACAAATTGAGTCCGAATTGTAGTGAGGCCCTCACGTGGGGCGCATCTACATTGTGTAAGCATGTTTTTCATGAGGCTAAGTGGTTGAGTGATATACCTACTTGAATGTCTATAGATGAAGGCTAATTGCTCAAATCGGGATGATTTGATCAAATATACATATGAGATCACTTTTTTAAGTGGTGCATATTCAAAACCTCTTTTCAAACAAATATGAAATCAAAGTGGTTCAACTTTTGCAAATTGGTCTATACTTGTGTGCGTTACATAGTAAATTAGCCTAATAATCGGAACAAGAGCATATAATATAAATAAGAATCACATCATGATTAGTAGAGGCCGATCTGTGATCGGGCAAGTGGGGTGGTCAATTCATGACCTTCCCCTCTCGTACCTAAGTTCCCAAGCCAAGACACTTTGGTGATGACGGATAAGTGGCCTTTGGCACGAGTCTCGGGTTTCCTAAATTTTTCAAAAACATTTAGGTGGCGACTCTGTAATTTGGCAAAGTAGTCCATTTTTGGCATTTTGATTCAAAATTGATTTTCCAAAAGAACTGCCAATTTTGGACACATTTGTGTTTATCTATATCATATTGCACTTGTGGAATTAGATTCAGAACCATGGAAGTTCGAATTGTAGGGCTATCGTATCCGAAAAGAACATGAAAAGCAAGCTACACTCGACTGAAGTAGTTGATGAATTGTTCTACTCCAAACTTTCAGCCGACAAGGTTTTACCCGGCTAAAGGAGTTGATGAATTGTCCAACTCCAATCTTTTAGCCGAGATGATCTTGTTTGGCTAAAAGGAGGTGATGTTTTATTCAACTCCATCTTTGTAGCTGAGATGATTTTGCCCAGTGATAAAAGTTGATGAATTGCTCAACTCTCACCTATCAGCCGAGATGATTTTGTCCGGCTGAGAAGGCTGATGTTTTGTTCAATAATAATTTCACAGTTTGAAGTTAGATAGACATGCATTACAGAATTGAAACTGAGAAAAGTTTCGAAATTCCCATTAATTAAAAATTTGAGTACAAGAGTCAGGGAAGCTAGCCTGGTCACACGGCTCAAAAAGTTCAAAAGAAAAAAAGCAAAGGAAATATAAAGCTAAACTAAAGGAGAAAGATCAGCAAATTCGTTCTCGGTTCAGGCCGTGGTGTCCACCAGGTCGACCACGGGAGTTCTTTTTTCATCACCGCGCTCTTGTTGATCGCCCACTCTTGCTCGGCCGCCTCCTCGATTTCTTCCCCAGCCTCTTCATCTTGCAATGAATTGAAGACATCGTTGGCGTAGGACACCATGTAGTCAGGCAGGAAGGTGGGGGGAGGAGAGGTGAACACCTCGGTTGCTGGTCCTTGGCCGAGCTTTTCGCAAGCTACCCTCCAGCCTGACCAGAAAAAGATGTCTGTCGTTACTTCAACCTGCTTTGTATAACTCTCCTTTGCCTTCTTGAAACCGCGGTCTTTAGGCTCATCCACGGCTTTGTCATTCGCCTTTTTCAACTCTTCCAACTCGACACGAAGCGCATCTCTTTCTTTCTCGGCAACATTGAGCTGGTTAAGCAGTTTGGCATTGTTAGCATTAGCAATCTCTAGAGAGGACTTGGATCGTCCTAGCTCGTTTTCTAGGTGCTTTCCCATATTAGAAAGGTCGGTCACCTTCTGGCGTAGTCTAAGAACATGGTCTATAACAAGGTGAGTCTTCTGAATCACGTGCAAGTAAACACAAGAGAGTTAGACCGAGCAAGCAATGAAACCGAACAAACAATTGGAGAAATATTGAAGCTCTTACCCTTATCATGGACTTCACCGCGGACTTGACCATCCGGATGTCCGACATATAATCCAGCTCAACCATGTCGCCTGCCAGTAAAAGTGACTTCGTCAGGTCATAAGCAAGAAGTTTCTCTTTGTCTTCGGGCACAGATGCAGTAGTCGGGATCTCCTTGCCACGGTGTTTGAGTTTTGGCTCCCAAGCAGGTGATGGTGTAACCTTTTGCACCTCCTACTCGGCGCTCAACTCAGCGACGAGCTCGACCAATGGATCAGTGGCGCGAGCCCTCTTACTAGCGCGGCTCGGCTTTGAGCTAGCCCGGGTAAAGGGAGTTGAGGCCAAGGCAATCACAGTCCCAGAACTCTGACCAACAATTGGGACCGGTAGTGAGCTACTCGGTAGCTAAGTGGAAGTAGTTGTGATAAGGTTCTTGATTCGGCTTCTCATAGCCATCTCTTGTTCTTCTGTCAAGCAAATTAGGGAAATGTCTGGTAGTGTTGGGTCTAGTGGAGGAGAAAGCTCCCGCAAGAAGTCTGTAACCTTGCTTTTGCGTTTGGCCGAATACCGGTAGCTCGGCATATAACCAAGAAGATCGTGACAATCTCGGTGCCAGTACCTTAGCGCGGTTTTGATTGCAGCCTCGTTTGGGTTGGAGTAGTTTTCTTGTAACTCTTCAATAGCTGTAAGAAGAAAGTAGTTAGGACAAAATAAAATAGTAAATAAGTTGATTGGTCAAGGAGCGCGACTTACATGATAAACCAAAATTTTTGCTAATGTACCAACCAGGCACATCAGCAGTCTCGTAATTGCCGAACACCTAGAAGAAGTCATCGTCGTGCATATCTTTGTCCGGTGTGCCGATCACTAAACGTTCTCGGCCCGACCTTATTTTCAAGTAATAATTAAATCTGTCGGCCGTGCGACCGAGCGTGTATTAGCGTAAGATCTCGGCCAATCCCAGATTCAAACCTAGTCGATGATTCAACTCGGTGACTCTGTTTATTATTCTGTAAGTGTTTGTTCAGACTAAAGTTGGTGCTAGCCCGGTCCTTCTTTGGAACTCACAGATTAATGATTACACTAGGAAGCAAAGACCTCCCTTAACTATGGACAGTACGGTAAAGGGGCAATAATCCAGCCTGCCCTATGGAAAGATGTATTCCTCACCGAGCTCCAGATGTACGTCTGCTGGAATGCCGTACCCTTCGTGGAACACAACCAAGCCACTCGACTTGTTTTCCAGGTAGAAATATTGACCCATGGAGCATAATTCAGCTTACTCAGCAAAATGTGTTTATCAAAGATATTGGCTGCTCAGTCTTTGAGAGCCCTTATGTTGGCGTGCCTGGTCTCCCAGGATTCTACAAGGTGAAAAATGAAATATGAGGGGCAACCCGATTTTCTTAAGCTCTGTCAGTTGAGCAGGGTTCAAGCTTGGTCATTCTGAATGAGCAACAACTTGTTGAAATCGCGAGTGGAACTAAGCTTGGTCACACGAGCGAGACAGATGTTAGCTTAGTCGTTTGACCTTCTGCGCAGATTAACAACTTGGTCCCTTACTTGGGTTTCACGAACAGAAAATCTGCCTGGTCAATTTGTGTTTTCGGATTAAAAAGTCATTTTTTGCCCGATTCAACCCAGATATTCTCCTCTTCGTCCTCGAGGATGAACAGTGGTCGAAGACAAGAAATGCGAGGGTTTTCTAGTGCCAAAAATGGCCCAAAACCCTTATTTATTCCAGTTTTCGATGATTTTGTGGTCCATTTGTATCTTTTGCATGTCAAAAATGTGATAAAGGCCCAAAAACACGAAGAACTACAATGGAAGATTTAGGAAGATATTGAAACTCACCAAAATGGGGCCTCTAACGACGCTCCAATCGGCAGAGGAGCTTCAATGGTGGTAATGAAGAAAGATCCCCAATAGAAACGCTCTGATTTAGGCATGAAATAAGGAAAATAGGGGCTGGGTGCTCTACTTTGCTAGATTCGGCGCCGGAGGAGAAGATGAACAGTGAAAGGGTGAGAAATCGAAGGGGTCTATGTCTGTGTATATATATGTTATACACGAAGAATTCGGAGAGTCATTGCATGACAGTTGGGCCTTGTGTACGAACCCAAAGGGGGAGTGACACGTGTCTGTGATGAGGCGCTTAACCGAGCAGATAAAGACCAAGCAAGGGAATGAACTCGACCAGCGACTGTAATCTCGGTCGCACAAGCACAATCGAAATTAAGGGGCAATTGAGAGGGAGATTTATGACCAGATATGAGCTGAGCTATAGCCGAGCTAGTTGGGCTTTGGTCGAGGTCCTAACTGGAAAAACGAGACTACACGCTCGGATCGAGATATTAACTCGGTTAGGTTAAGGACGGGGGTTTGAGGCACTTGCCGGTTGGAAGATGTGGATCTCACCAAGAGTTGGATGGAATTTGGGCCATGTTCGACCGAGCAGGAGCTCGGTTGGGCTGACATTCAGGTTAATCTGTCAGAGCCGGCCAGGAAGCACAGTCTTGATGGGAGATTGTGATGTTGCACTAGACACAACTCGATAAGAAATACTACGTGGCGTGGTTAGGTTGCAGGAAAGAGATTTTGCCGTCCATACGCGTCAATACCGTTAGACAGTTTTGCCATTAGTGTTTGACTGTATTCGTGCCTACACGTAGAGAGAGACAAGGGGGCAGTACATCCACGTGTCCAGGAAAGGACGAGCAGGGTGGTGCGCGCACAAACTATATAAACGGCGCAGCGCTCCATGCTCAAGTCTGGAACCCTTACACACTGAGACCTCCTGGCTATCAGAGCTCTCTCTCTTTTGTTTTCTCTTTCTAAAACTGTGCTAACTTGATCGTCGAAGGGGTATTCCGGCCACCACCCGCCGGGTAACTCACCATCATTGTGTTCTCAAGTTATTTGGAGTGAAGCGAAACTTGGACATGAGGAGTTCGGAGAGCGACAAATATTTGCTCCCTGTACAAGTAAATATAATCACAGAATAAAAAGTCATGCACTTTTTTAATATACAAAGCATAATAATATAACATTATTGTTTTTTAAATATTAACGAATCAAGTTAAGTCCGATAGCTTTCTATCCATCATTCACTAGAAATTAAGCGAATTATGAAAAAGACATCTGTATCTTTTTCATTAAAACCATTCATTCTATACGTCCCGTTTGTTTTGAGAGATAGAAGAAGGATTGAGATTAGAATTGAGATGAGACTCACTAATATTGTGTTTGTTTTGGGAGATGGGGAGGGGATTTAATCCCCTTCGGATTAGGATGAGCCTTGGGGAGGAGATTAGGATAGAGGCTTGGGACTTGGTATTAGAAAATAGTTCGGGGATTTTTTTTTTAATAATTTTTTACATGTTGAGTAATTTTTTTTTGAACATTAATGTTTATTTTTTTGTATTTTTTGTTAAGTAAAAATCATAGTTTTATTTGTTTTATTTTATTTGTTTTATTTTTTATTTTTTACATGTTGGATATTTTTTTTGAATGTTAATGTTTAATTTTTTTTGTAATTTTGTATTTGTTTAATTATTTTATATAAAAATAATATAACAATCCTTGTACCAACAACTATCATCAAAACAAACCTAATTTTACTTAATCCCCACCATCAATCTCATTACTAACAATCATTTCTCTATCAATCTCCTCTATTTTATCTCCCTAAATAAACGGGTCCGTAGTGGGTTAGTTCGGCTTAGCCACCTCTACTGCCCAGGGTACAGTCAGCAATTGGTTGGTACAGTTAGCGATTGCTCATAAAACACCGAATAATTTTCCCACATGAATCGACTACATGCATGAATCTGGCTGTATGCATGGCCCACATGAGTTGTTCGACAGTGCTTGACAAATATACAATAAGAATAAAGATTGGTAGCTCGAGGATTTCGCCCCCCGAATCCCCCTAAAGCCCAAAACAACGTCGTTTTGGGCTTTAGGTTTTTTTTCTTTTTTTCTTTTTTTTCTTCCATTTTTGATCTGAAACCGACTGAGAAGAAGAGGGGAAGAGGGAGAGGGAGAGAGAGAGAGAAGAAGAAGAGGGGAAGAGGAGCAGCTAGTGGTGTCGTAGCTCCCCGCCGTCCCGCCGTCGTCGCCTCGCCGCCAGCTCGTCGCAGCAGCAGCTCCAGCTCCAGCTCCAGCTCCGGCCGCCGTCCCGCCTCCGGCCCCACCTCCTCCTCCCCTGTTATTAGGGCCCCCTCCAGCCCTCCTTCTCCTCCTCCTTCCTCCTCCTCCTCTCCTCTCTCTCCCCTCCATCTTCCTCCTGATTTCTGCGTCTGAAAAAAAAAAAAAAAAATACAGAAACGGCAACGTTTTCTATTCGGGGGATTCGAGCTACGTAGCTTTCGAGCTACGTAGCATGACTGTATACAATAAATATTTCTAGACTCATCAATTTTTTAATTTTGGGCAGATTACATACATCTCCCTCGAGGTTTAGCTAAATTACAAATATTTCCTGAGGTTTTGAAAATTTCATATACCCCCTTGAGATTTATATTTTCATAACAAATTGCCCAATGAGGTTTATATTTTCATAACAATTTGCCCCCTAATTTGTTATGCAAATAGTACCTTCAGGGAATATCTGTAATTTCTCAAACCTCAGAAGAGTATCTGTAATTTTGCTAAACCTCGAGGGGTATATGTAATTTGCCCTTTAATTTTTGATTTTTTGAGATTATATCATTTTTTTTATATTTTTTTATATTTAATTTAAAAAAATTAATTTTTAACTTAATTTCAAAATAAGTCTTTGGATGGTTTGTTTTTGTGGTAAAAACTGAATTAATATATAATAAATTTAAAATATAAATTGATTTTGTGAGTAAAATTCGAGGTAATAGTATTGCTGGTAAGAATAATGTTACTTCTCATGAAGTAAGTATTTTAAAAGTTTCATGAAATTAATTCAAGATGGTATCACATACAATAAAAAATTACAAATTAATTTAAGAGTACAGAATTTGCATAAAATTTTTTTATGATATTTTTTTTTATGATACCTAATATTATTGTCCTGATAAATTTTTTGGGCAGGAATAGTATACTGTTCAAAAAAAGACAATAAAAAATCCAGAATTATATGTTTATATGGCTAAATTTTAATTTGAATTTCTGTACAAATTTCTGGTTTTCTATTCTGCATTTGTAGACCCAGTCGGAGGGAAATTTCCAGAAAAGACAAACCATGGGCCATAAATGGCTTTTCGTTGGGTTGTGAGGTGTCGGTATAAATTAATTTTGAATAAAATAAAATAAATTAAAATCATCAACTGAAATCTTTTAAGTCGGATTGGAAATTTTTTTGACTTCGTCCTCGTTTGGCAGTTGATAATTTTAGTTAAAAAATTAAAAAGTTAATAACTTATACCGAAAAGTCAAAGATTTTATTTTTTCTCTATTTTTTACATATTTTTTTATAAAAAATCAAAAAGTCATATCAAACATACTAATTTTTTTTTAATCTCATATTTTAGTTAAAAAGTTAAAAAATTACTAAAATAGCATGTTCCCAAACGAGAGATTAGTTGTCAATTTACTCATTCTTAAATTAGTGAGTTATTTAAATATTTTCACAGTTTCAATGATTTGAGTTGGTTAGACATATTAGAATTATAAAATGAAACAGAATGTGTGAAATTTATTTATTCTATTATCTTAAATAAAATTTTTAAGATAAATTAAATTCACCCCTGAAATTTAAATATATATATATATTTTGTAATGGAGATGATGGGTAGACACTTAATTAAACAATAACAGATAAATTGAAACTAATGCAGATAGTGGGTAGACAATTAATTAAACAACGACATATATAATTTTTAATAAAAAGATATAATAACATCATATTTTTATTCATGTGACTTACAAAATTATTGATAAAAATGGCTTAACTATTATGCAAATTAAAATTTTAAAGAGACTAGTGTTATGTATTTCTTTCAAACTCAAAGCTAAGTAAATGCAATTTACCCAACAGTTTATTAGTTATTCTGAATCCTGAAAATTTACAAATTAATCAATGTAACATGTTATTTAAAATCATATTTCACAAATTAAGGTATAAAAAAGTCAAATTAGAAAAATATATACAATGAAAATGAGAAAAAATTATATAATAATCCCGTAGTATCACGTAATCATACTCTCTCATCAATTATCACTCATTATATATTCTTCAATTACTTAACATAAATAGTTAATACTCCAATTTCTCTACTAATCATACGATTATAAAATCCTATGTGACTATACTACCGACTACCGAATAATCACCCTCAAAATGAGAGTTGGGTGCCATCCTATCAATGGCGACAGGATTCGGAGGAAATTGTGCGTAAGGAAGTGGTCAAGTGGAAGATGGAAGGTAATCTTGCATCTATTTAGGCAGAGGTTTGGTATCTATATAGTTGACAAATTGTAACCCGTCGGTAAGCTAATTAGTCAAATTTTAACCGAAATTATCTAGGTTAGGAATACTAGGTGTTCATATGCTCGACTATTAAAATGTTACCTTTTATCAATTATCTCTTTATTATTAAGGTCATATATTTATTTAGCACTTTACTATTGATTGGGTACATAACCAACATTGAATTCTTGGAACATAGAATAATTATTCAATTTTTTATAATCATATAAAGCACGAGTTAGCTAGGATTGATTCAGGTTTTTTTTTTTTTTTTTATTTATTTATTTAATTTTTTTTTGTCACTCACCCTTAACTTTTAGCCAAGAAAAATGTCCCTCATGTTGGTTTATATTTGTGAAATAATTTTGATAAATAATTTTTTGAAGAGAGTTTATGAAGTTTAAAATTTTGTTTAGTTATATGTTTTGAAAATAGTTTTGGAGTTTGGAATGATTTAATTTATTTTTTTATTTTTATTTATTTATTTATTTATTTATTTATTTTTTGTAGTTAAATAAATGTGTATGAGGAAAAAAGTGATTGAGTATGTAGGATGTGAGAGAAGGATAGAGAAGATAAGAGAAGACAGAAGGGAGAGAAAAAAATGATTGATTAATGTGTAGTAGAGAAAATAATTTAATCTTTTTTCTAAAATTTTCAAACAAAATTTTGAAATTGGGCAAATTACCTACACCTCCCTTGAGGTTTAACGAAATTACAGATTTTTCTTGAGGTTTCAAAAATTACATCCCACCTCATTGCAATTAACGCTGTTAACGGATATCATAAATTGACTAAAATGCCATTTTGACAAATAAGGACAAATTACCTACACCCCCTTGAGGTTTAGCTAAATTATAGATTCCTCATTAGGTTTAGCTAAATTATCATTTTTAAGTAAGTTATGAAATGCAAAATTAAAATGAAAAAACACTTACCACACTACAAAAAATTAAGGTTTTAGAAACCAAAATTTAGGGACAAAATTATTTTTAGGAGACCAAATATTTTTGTTGCGAAAAGTGTCGTTATTATATTTTTAGCAACGAAAATTGAACATTAGTTATTAATTATTATCTTTTTGGTATCAAATTTTTTGTCTAAAAAAAATAAACCAATTTGAGACCAAATTATTTGTCCCTAAAAATCTATTTATTATTGACATGTCGAAATTTTATCACTTAAAGCCTTATTTTTGACTTTACAGGGCGACCTCTTAGCAACTATCATCATGACGATATAAATTAGTCTCTAAATATCATTTACAACAAAATTTTCACTTTTAGAGATAAAAAAAATTGGTCTCTAAAACTCTTATATGTTGTAGTGTCAGATGTTGAAAATATCATAAAATTAACAAATAATTAAATAAGTACAAGAAATGGCTTGTCAAAAAATTCTTAGGATATGTTTGGTTTGATTTTTAGAAATTTATTTTTAAAAAATTAAAAATTAATTTGGTTAAGAAATAAAAAATAAAAAAAATAATTATTATTTTATATAATTTTATCTTTTGAGTGGTTAGAAATAATTTTTACTGATTAAATATATTTTTTTCATATTTATTTTTATTAAATTAGTTTTTCCTTTTTTTTTTTAAATTCTGAATTTTTTTTCTAAATAACAAATGAAGCATGGTTCCAAAAACTTAATTTTTTTTTTCTATCTAATGTAATTTTTTATAAATTTTGTTGATTTATCAAAGGGATTTCAGCTAGGGTAATATCGTCTATCAATTTATATTTTGGTGATGTCAACTAACCATTATTAACATTTAGTTAACAATAGGAATTAAATTATTATGTGAATATAAACCTCAAGGGACGAAATATAATTTTTAAAACTTCAAGTAAAAGTCTGTAATTTAGTTAAACCTCAAAAGAGGTGTAAATAATTTGTCCTTTGAATTTTTTTCTCAATAATTGTCTATCAAGAGACAAACAAACAATGCTGTCATGCTTGATTATTTATTTTTATCATTTATATTTATTACGTGATGTGACACATTAATTAATTTTTAGTTATGTTAATTAATTTGAGGACACTCTAAATAAGTTGTTTATTGGAAAAAATTATTGGTTGGTCCTGGGACATCACGTGACCATATCTTAGACTAATCACAAATTCTTATGTCCCTTTATGTTTTCTAATCACTTAATACAAAATCGTGTAGTCTACTCTCCCTACCAATTAAAACACACCTAGGGCACCACATGTTTGTGCCCTAGGACCAACTAATAGCTTCTCATTTGTTAGATTATTGACTTATTTCTATCATATATTACCTCTCTACTTTTATGTATTTTTTTTCGTAATAACCAAAAAAAGTAAAAAAATATAAAAAAATAAAAATAAGCCTTACCCAAAACAGCTCTTATTTATCGATAATAATGAAGTTTGTTACGTGAAATAAGAAATATAAATAATTAAATTAAAGAATAAACATAATAACATCGTACTAAACTATGGATCCAAAAAAATTTGCCATGAAACGGTCTAGAACACAAGTATATGGCTGAGATTGATGATGGACATGGCCCAGATGGTCTAGGAAAGCCTAACCTGTAACTGTTCTGGGTGGCCCAAACGGTCATTTGATTATAGCCTAGTAGGTGAAACTCAACAGCAGGCCCACCGAAGATTCCACGCTGGTCCAGGCCTTGTGGCATTTGGACACCTATTAGATAGGGAGTTAGCCACGTGGCAGACAAAGATCTTGCAGAGTTATTGAGCCCAAGCATCAAGCATTAAATGAGGTTGTCATGGCATTAAATGCAACAAGACCTTTCATTCCCTAGTATGGTGAAGCTGCCATGATCGATGGCGAGTAAACCATAAACTTTTGGCCAATAAGACAGCTTGAATGGACAAGAAAATGATTAATAAAAGATATAAGGAAGCTTGTGAAGAATGAAAAGGACAACAAGTAATTCTCTCTTCTCTCTTTCTTTCTCTCTCTCTCTTAATATTCTCTATTCTCTATGAGACGATGGCGCAAACCCCCATAGGGAAGACCCCCTTCTACTTAACATATGGTGTCGAAGCGGTCATCCTTGTAGAGATCGGCTTGCTGACCCCTCAAGTTATGCATCCGAACCTAGAACTCAATAAAGAGCTACGGAGGGTCGACCTCGACCTTATTGAGGAGCTTCGAGAGACAGCCGCTGTCAAACTAGCTTCCTACCAGCAATGGATGCGACAACATTATAAGCGCAAAGTCCGACCTAGAGTCTTTGCCGTGGGAGACTTGGTCCAAAGGGAAGCAACTTTGGCCACCAAAAACCTATCAGAAGGCAAGGTAGCAGTTAAGTGGGAGAGACCTTATATCGTCATGTCTAAACCACGCCCAGACACTTACTGTTTGCAAGAAATGGAGGGTAGAGATCTTTCCCATCCGTGGAACGCCGAACACTTGAAGCAATACTATCAGTAAAATAATTACTCACTTGTTTCCTAATCTTATTCAATTCCAGTCACTTATGGTATTTTGTCTTTTCCAAATACAAGTAAATGTCTAAAGTTGACCTTGGTAGGATTTTGTATTTAATGAGAAAGACATTCCACTTATATTGCCTATGTTTGTATTTCGCAAGTCCTTAGCCAGATTGAGCCCTCCAAGCCTTAACCAGACTGAGCGTGAAGAGCTCAGCCATACTGAGTATGAAGAGTCCAGGTAGAATGAGCATGAAGAGCTCAGCCAGACTAAGCATGAAGAGCCCAGCCAGACCGAGCCCTCTAAGCCTTAGTTAGACTGAGCATGAAGAGCCTAGCTAGATTGAGCCCTCCAAGCCTTAGCCAGACTGAGCGTGAAGAGCTTAGCTAGACTGAGCATGTAAAGCCCAGCCAGACTGACTAGGATGCCCAACCAACCTACCTTATAATCAACTGACCGTCCTTAACACCAAAAGCACAACAACAAGAAAGGTCCCCCTCTTTGGTTTAGGACCTTGTTTACAAGTCTCAACCTTTCTTCACAAACACAATCTTCACCAGTTACAACATTGTTTCATTCATTAAAATTTGACTGATTAAAATTTGTTTTTGCACAAGTTTAGTTTTTATGCAATCACGTGGTTGGTGACAACAACCGTTCTTCCAAATCGCCAAAAAGCATCCATTTTTTAGTTTTACTTAACATTTTACATTTTTAAGTTTTCAAACTCCATTTTATTCATTACACAACAGTGAAAAAGGCAAAGTGAACAACAGTTTATTACTCTATCATTTACAAGAACAATTTTTGTACTATAACACAAGTTTCTTACAAACTATAAAATTCTTTACAAAGACAAATTAAAACAAGACAAATAAGTTAGACACGTACTACGCTCCCAGCAGCTGAACTTTCTCCGCTTTCATCTCCTTCCTCTCTATTACACACCAGATCTTCTTCTTCAATACCCTCGTCCAGCAGGGTCTGGGCAATGTCTTACTCTCTGGGCTTTATGAGGGTGAAGTCGATGTTTGGGAAGACCTCTTCTACTCTCTGTTGGAAACTCACCCACCCACTATCCCAATAGATGCTCAGCCGATGCTTGAAGTAGTCAGATTGTTAGAAGTTTTGTATTATCTCTGCCTTAGTCTGCCCTTCCACCAGTTCGGCTGCTGTCACCACCCAAACCTGCCCCTATAGGTTTAGTATTGTAACCGGCCAGTAATCCTAGGATTACCGAAGGCCTCTGAGATAGATTAGCTTAATATTAGAGGCTAGCGGAAGCAAATAAAAAATATACAATATACATTGAGCTGCAGACTTATATGAGACGAAGAAATTTTAAAATTTTATATACATATTTACACATCACCCTTACGTCATCATATATATACAGATTAGACAAAAAGGGACTTAACCCTATTTACAAAATAAGCAAAGACTTGTTTAACCAAACAAGAAAACAAAACTTGATCTTTATGCACTTAGCCATAACCAGTAGACATATCCGGAACCTCCATGGGAGGCACATAGATTGGCTGAAAAAATAGAATCCAGGCAGAAGCTCTAGGCTTGGTCACGTGCTTGATTACCTATATACATAAATAATACAGTGAGTTAGAGCCCAGTGAATAATAACAAAGTAAAGATTTTACTGAATGATGTCCATATATAAATAAAGTCTTATACATGATCAGATGTCAAAGCAGAAACAGACTCATATACGTAGTCATATTCATATTCAAAGTTTGTACATTTCACATTATAGTATGTGGCACATCCATTAGCGTTAACAAATCCGATGACCCATGAAGGGATGGCCGTAAAGGCATTCCGATGACCCATGAAGGGACGGCCGTAAAGGCATTTCGATGACCCATAAAGGGATAACCATAAGGCATTCCGATTACTCGTGTGCACAGAGACGTATCAGATGACCCATAAGGGACAGCCATAAAGACATTCTGATGACCCATAAAGGGATGAATATCATATGATGCTAAGAATGCCACGAATATATTTCAGAAACTTGGACAATCATTCGTTCATATAAAACATAGCATTTCAGAAAACTAATCATTTCATATCATCAGAAAATAATTGAAGTCAAATATAACTTTACAGAGTTATTACTCACAGACAGCTGCAGAGGCAGATCAGATAGATCATGTAGACAATAGCGCGTGACCTGCATAAACACATAATATATACACATTGGAACACAATATTAATTCCTTGATCAAACTTGAATTTTCTTGTCATTTTCTGTCTAAGTAGTCCGAAGTGCTATTATGCTTATTCTTTCTTTATTCCAATGAATCAGATTCTTATTTCACAATTCTTTCCTTACTAAATTCTTCTTTTGCCAAATAGACCAACTTCTCACTCAGCTTCTCACTCAACTACTATTAAATCAATGATTCATTCTTGAACCAACAAATTTGTGTTGATTGTTAATTTATTAATCTTCATCGAGTCATAAATTATGTCTAGAATGCTTTGGAAAGAGATGAGAGTAAAAATGTGAACTAAATGCAATTTTCCAAAATATGCTGAAAATAGGGTCTTCGCTTGAGCGGACCTTTGGTCGCTCGAGCGGTCTGCAAAGTTCTGTAAAAATACTAGTTGACCTTAATGTTCACTCGAGCAGTGACTTTACCGCTCGAGCGGCCAACAAATTTCCTGTGCTTTCAAAATCAACAAAATAATTTCCAAACATATTTTCAAAACTTAAACTCTTGCATGAACCAATTTAAACATGTAATTTTATTAATAAAGATGAACCCATGACTAATTTTTCAATTTTTAATACAAAAATCTCTTTGATCATTAAGATTAAAACCAATAATTTCATGAACATATTTATTCCAACATTCTTCTTCTTTGTTTTATAAAACATAAATTAAAACTATAAAGCCCTTTCAAAATATTTACATATAAGAAATTTAAATCAAAATCAAACTAATTTTTTATTCTCAATTATAAATTATAATTTATTTCTATATTTATTAATCTTAACCATGTTCATGAATTAATTCTTTAATTTCTCCAAATTACATGCATATAAAAATAAGACTCAAATTCATACAAGATATTCAAAATCAAACCCAAAATAATTAGTTTCCAATTCCTTATTTTCTTGTCAATTTCAGTTTAATCACACAAAATTGACTTCAAACTCTTTTCTATTTTCTTTTCAAAATATGAAATTAAAGTTGTAAACTCCTTGGAAAAATCATTTGCATGTATGAAACATTTATCAAAATCTAACCAATTTTACATTATCAAGCTCAAACCATAATTTGACTTCTTAAGATATATCAAATCTCAATCCAAAACTCATCATCTTTAAAATATGAAATAAAGTTCTAAAATCTTAAAAATCCACAATGCACATAAGGTTAGACTTCAAATTTATGAAGGATGACAAGAAACTCTGACCCAAATAATAACTTTCATTATCAATTTATTAATTATCAAACTTAACCCAATTTTCCTTAATTTCCTTCTAATTTTATGAAATTAAACCCAATTACTACTTAATTTTAGTTGCTAGATGATTAATGTAATGACCCCAAAAGTCATCCTTATTTAATTAGGGGTTAATGTGTTTTAATTCAACTATATCTATTGGGATTGAGAATGTTTTTATCTTATTTTGGTGTATTTATTGAGGAGGTGGTATGATGGTAAAGCAAGATTGGACCAAAGAATATAATCCGGATAGTTATTCTACGATCAACCGTCACTCATTTGCCCTTTTCTTTTTCTACACTTTCAATTTGAATGTGAGGTTAGAACCATTGGAAAGCTTATTTCCGGGGCTTCAATTTGGACACAAGAACGACCTAGAACGGAGTCCCGATGACAGAGTTATACCCGTTTGAAGTTTTCACATCTGTGCTGGAAGCAGAGCCGCACGTGCGGGGAATAGCGCCGCACGTGCGGGCTTTGCGGGACAGCAGCTCAAAAACGAGATTTTTGGCCTATTTCTTACATTTTCTTTTCCTCTCTTCTTCTCCCCTCTTCCATGTCCGAAACCCTAGCTCCCAAAACCTTGATTTCCTTCACTTTTATCAACAAATTCCCCATGGATCTTGCATCAAGGATGGAGAATAAGAAAGGGTCAACATTTCCAACCGATTGAAATTCGAATTTTTGGAGGATTCTTCTCAATCTTTACTCCTTTGCTTGATTCTTGAGGTAGGGGTCCTTATTCCCTTCCAATATTTGCATTCATGGATGGATTTGTGGAATTTTGTGTATATACAAACAAAACCTATAGTTTTGAGCATATTATGTTCAACTTGAGAATTGGGGGTTTAGAGTTGGAGATGTTGGAAGTTAAATTGGTGGGTTAAAATGATGGATTGTGACTCCTAGATGTATAATCATTGGGTAAATTGGAATAAAAAGTAATGGGTTAACAAGTGTGAATTTTTCTTGAAATTTCAATATTTTCTTGAAACCTTAGGTTGATTAATGATGATAACCAATGAATTGGCCGAAATTGAAGGTAGAATAATGAAATTAAGGTATGGAATTATATGTGTTCAAGTTTAATTGGAATTTGGAAATGTTTGAAAATTTTGTTTAAAATTTGCAAATGAACTATGTTATAAACATTGTAATTCATGCTGTAATGTGAAGGGAAAATTGAGGAAATAATCTATTAATGATATGGATGATATGAACTCGGTTTTGGAATGTTGAAATGGAATTCAAGGATTTATTTTGAATTATGTTAAATTACAAATGGTGTTGATGAACTAAGTGATATTGACTTTGTTGAATTATGTTGTGTTGACTCATAGTGAATTGATTGGTGTTGTACTATGATGAATTATATTTGAATTATGTGAATTGTGTATGGTCAGCTACATGGGCGGATCAAGCACCTGAATGCTATGAGTAGTAGTACTTTGATGTACCTTTAACCGTTTATCGTTATTGATGTTAAATCTTCGTCGTAAGAATTATGTTGACATATATGTTATGTATGCTATGTGAGAAACACTGTGACATTATGGAAACTTCAAAAGAGTTTGTGAAGTTATGTATGTTATGTGAGAAACATTACGAAATTATGAAAACATCAAAAGAACTTATGAAGATCAAACCTATGTGGCCAAGGGCCGACTTGTGACTTATGAAGCTATGAGGCCAAGGGCCAAACTTGTGAACTTGTGAATCCAAAGGGCCGAAGGCCGATGTGATAAGTTGTGAATCTATGAAACCCAAAGGCTATTGTGAATGTGTGAACCCCTCAGGCCAAGGGCCGAACTGTGAAATTGTGAAACCAATAAAGTCATCTGTAATCTAATGAAAATGTGCTTACTTTTCGTTACTAATTATCAGGAATGTCCTGTTAACTTTACGTTAATTATGTCAACTCATGGGAATGATGTAACGGTTATCATTAGGACTCTGTTAATTACAAGGCAAGGCAACTATGTTAACATATAAGAATGATTAAACAAAGATGTATGCTATTGATTAATAGAGCACGTAAAGTAAGTCATTTACCCAAAAGAATTTATGTTCATTCTTGAAGAATGGATTCTGAGTAAATATAAGAGTAGCTATGTGTATCCATATGAAGTGAAATTATTTTGCTATGTTGCTTATAAATTGGAAGTTATCCAGAATCTACGATATAAGTGCAAAGTTTAGCATCATTGTGTGACCCTCATGAGAATGTGAATTATGACATGATACAACAAGAAATGCTCTATTTATGATATGTTCCGTTTGAATTAATGAATGATGTTCAAGTATGTTTCAGGCATGTTTCCAGTATGTTACAAGTTCAAGTATGTTCAGGTATGTTTCAAGTATATGTTACAAGTTTAAATATGCTACAAGGTCAAATATCTTTCAAGGGCTTTATGCCAATTTTCAAGGGCTTTATGCCAATCTTTCAAGGGCCTTAGTGCCATATGTTACAAGGGCTTTATGCCACATGTTTCAAGGGCCTTAGTGCCATATGTTACAAGGGCTTTATGCCATAAGTTTCAAGGGCTTATAGCTACCATGTTTCAAGGGTTTCGTGCCACCATGTTTCAAGGGCCTTGTGCCACCATGTTTCAAGGGCTTATAGTCACCATGTTTCAAGGGCCTCATGCCACCATGTTTCAAGGGCTTATAGCCACCATGTTTATGTTGCAAGATTGAACCTAAGGCCGTTATATACTTAGCACAGAATCAGACTAACTATGTGAACTCTACATCTTTATATGCATTGCTATGTGTTATGTTCAAGTTAAGCATCGTTTTATTTATGTATTACTATTCACTGAGCCCGGCTCACTCTCTGTTAAGTCTGTTTCTGTAGGTCACCAATCAGGTGATCAGTCCTAGCCGTGACGTCGTTTTCTTTTGTCAACCTTCGTGTGTCCAGGCACTATACACAGCCATTGATTTTGTTAAGCTGATAAGATGTTGGCTTGCTTTTTGAATGTCTATCTAAGAGTGATGTATATAGCTTTCATGTTTTTGTATATGTCCAATGATAGGGCTGGGTCTGTATATATGTATGTATATAACGATGTTCAGGTGTATGTTTTAGATTTCATTTGTCTGGTAAAAGTTGTGATCCTGGCATGATAGTAGTAGCTCGATGGAGTTGTTTCCATTGTCAAATTTTGATATTTAGTGCTTCCGTTCAGGCCCCATATATATATATATATATATAAAACAGGTTAAGTGTCCGTTTTTGAAGTGGTCATGCCCAAACTTCTAGGGGCCGGTTTGGGGTGTGACAATTAATCTACAAGAATTTGAGCTTAAACATTCTTACCAAAAGCTTTAACTGTTGAAATTCCTCTTCACTTTTTCCAAGTTTTCCCCTTACTTTCCGTCACCATTCCGGCACATAGAGTTCCAAGATTTGAATCTCTTCCTCTCCCTCTCGGGTCTCTCTCTATTCCTTTCTCAACAATACATAATAAAGAGCTCCAGCAATTAAAGAAAGCAAACCACTTCTTGACTTAGCAAAATTCTCTCTTTAGGACTAGGACTCTCATAGCAACTCTTCAGCACAAATGAAATGAGCAATGAAGCTACACTCTTTGACCCATTAGAATAAACACACTCATACACACCTCACTTCTTCATTATATACCACGTGTGCACACACTTGCACATTTCTTTGAGCTCCACCTCAACACTTACATGCACACACACACATACACACATACACACATAATTTCTCTACCCACACAGGTTTCTTTGCACACCCACCTCCAAATACACCCTCAATTCTAGACCATTCCATAATTCAATTTATGATTAGGATTGATTTAATTAAGCAACACTTAATCTAATTAAATCTTGATTATCACATAATTAAATTAATCATAAACAATCACCAATCCCACATAATTTAATTAGTCTAATTGACTTTCATTAGAGCTCAATTAATTATATTTAAATTTATCAATTTGAATAAGATTTTTAATCGAACTCCCAAAAGGCTCCAAACATTAAATTAAATTAAATTTATTTCCATTCTCAATTTTGGTTTCTTAAATCATTAAGGCTTTCAATTTCAGATTAAACCTCAAAGTCTTTGTCAATAAATTACATATTCAATTAAAAACTTCAAAAATAAATTTAATTCATAATAATTTGAATTCTCAATTCTCATAACTTAATTTACTCCAATTTGGACCAATTAATCAAGTCTCAATTTCACAAATCTGAATCGAATATTTAATTAAACTCCCATATGGTCTGATATTCGAAATTTAAATAATTCAATTCACCAATTATACTCTTTTGTGCCATTTAGGTTTTCAAATTTCAAAATAAATCCTCAATATAATCATTTATGAATCAGTCTCCATAATTTTCGTGAATCCTAGATTAATTTGGAATAATTGGCAATTAAATTTCAAATCTCCTTAATTAATTAAGTGTTAATCATTATACATGGTGGGGTCATTATAGCCTTCCCCTCTTAGAAAGTTTGGTCCTCCAAACTTAAGATACTTGTACTGAAAATCAGTCATATAAATTGGTCTCATTTCATTTAGTTTCCTACGAAACTTCCTTTTCATTAGACTCTCTTCACAGAAATTGAACTTATTTTTCAATCACTTAACAGTTAATACCCCAAATTGGTGATTCGTTACCATTTCTATTGTCATCAATCACATAACTTGTGAGGCCCCTGAAATATGTATTCTCTTTAAAGACCTTAATGTTTGAATTATTTTCTTAAAGCCCCTCGGTTACTTGAATTAATTCGAATCTTGTCGGTTAGCATTACTATTTTTATTTTTATCAAAACACGAATTACCCTAGCCAGATTAGGTTCCCTAACCTAATTTAATTCTACGTAAGTTACATGAATTTAATACCAAACCCTCACTCTTTATTTAAATTCAAAATTACCCCAAAAACTAGTACTTGTACCCTTGTACCATGAGTACCATCAATCAAGTGAGATATATATATATATACACCTTGAGAAGTGTGCCCTAGAACCTAAATTGATTAAAAAAATAGCCCCTTCACCCTTCCCTAGGGCCAGCCATTCTAGGAGGAAGTGAGGAGCCAATTTTCAAAGTTTATCATCATGAAATTCTAGAAAACCACAAGCCTAGTACCCTAGACCTAGGATGATAATTCCAATACTAGTTCCATTTCAACTAAATGTTTCCTAAACCTATGAGTAAGCCCCCCCAAATCACTCCTATTCCTTTAAACTTTAAACAAATCCTAACCTTTCCATCCATTTCCAACTAATGGGTTTTTAGGACTTTTTATATCAAAAATTGTCTATAAATACCAACATTCCCTAGCTTGGCAAGCACAAACAACACACTCACACACACATTCGGCTAGAGGAGAGGGAGGAGAGCAAGAGAGAGAAGTCTAGAGAGGAAGAGGGAGGAAGAAGAGAGCCTTCTTGTTCAAAGCTTAGCAAGTAAGCCACAACACAACCTTCTCTTTCATTTTCCTTTTTCAAATACATGTTTCTAAGGGTTCTAAATAATGTTTTTAGATCTGTTATTGATGAGTTACTTGTGTTAAAAATGCTAAGAGTTGAGAATTGACTCTATCTCTCTTGTATTTTCCATATCTCGGCACAAAACCATCTTTTTTTTCATACCAACCTCTCAACTTTCCAAGGGCACACTTTCAAGCAAATTTTTTGAGTTTAATATATGTTAGTTAGCATGTTTTCATCATAAAAGAAATGAAAATTTTCCCTTGGTAGAACCTTTTTCTCATAAATCTTCTTGTTTTGGGCATTTTACCTTAGAATCTGTTTTTGCAGCCCACTTTCAAATATTCTAGAAAAATGTATAACATTATTCTAGACCTATATTTTATGTCAAAATCTTCCTTAAGGAGTTATCTTTCAACTAAAATTGGTTTCATAGAAAAACAGTGAGCGGTTTGCAAGAAAATCAAATTTTCGTAACGATCGACAAATCTGGACAGCGCTGGAATGTTTTCTAAATAACTTAAAATCTAGAAAGGCTATCCCATTTCTGAAATATGTTCTAGAAGCTAGATCAAATTCTCTACGAGCCATAGGAAGGCCGAGTCCGGTGAAAAATCTAAAATAGTCCTTTCATTTTAATCTTTATGCGATACTAAATCTGAAAATTGTGTTATGTGTGGATGTTTTATGCCCTTGAGTTCAGAGATTGCTTATTAGCTTATGATCATATCTTGGCATGATATTATATGTGTTGTGTTTATGTTGTTTACCTTTCTCATCTTAAGAATGCATGCTTATATGGATATTATTGTCTTGTAAGATGGACTAACCTTGATTTAAAACATTTAATTCAACGGGAAACCTAATAGGGAGGGTATTGGGTTTTCGAACACTTCAGTAATGAAAAGATGAGAATATGTGATATATGGTTGTTGGGATGCGTTCCCTATTTGGAAGTTAAAGTCTTGCGCAAGTGGTTTTCGGACCCTTGAACGGAGTGGTTGTATTCGGACCCTAGGTGGTTTGGTGTGAGGAGGGATTCGGGCAAGGCCCTATTTTACCTTCTCTTTTGAGGCCCTTCAGTTGGCGCTACGCGGTATATAACCGTTGGTAGGCATCCGATGTTAGTTCTGCAACAAAGCAGCAAAAGAGGGGGCATACCGAATAATCCGTGTCCGATTCTTGTGGTCGGGAGGACGAAATCTCTCTGGAGGATTTCTAGTTTACTAACATCCAACCTAGCTCTTTATTTATTTGAATATGATGTTTACTACTTGATGTTAAAATTGTGATTGTGTATTGGACTGGGAAAAGGGGACGAGGTGTGTGTGTGTGTTTACTGGGCATTCAAAGCTCATGGCGTATCATGCCAGGTGACGAAGCTGAACTCATAGCTGGAGACGACGAGCCTGAAACTTTCGAAGACTTTTGGTTATCTTAGGGAAGCTAGAAATTTCTTTTTGATATTTTGTAAGACTCACGTGAAGATTTAAACTTTCTTTTGGATGTAATGTAATGGAACAAACTTTTGAATTAAGTATATTTGTGGTTGTTATGTATTTATATTCTATGTATGAACCTTATCGTTTCTTATGAGACCTTGTGTCAATACCTTTTAAGATCTGTCAAAAGGGCAGTGCGCTGCCTAAGAAAGCTGGACTTAGAAGGGAGGCTAATTTGACTCCTCCGGCGATCTGGGATCTTACTTGGTTATTGACCATACTCATTAGTGACTCTCCCTTGACTGCAACTAATAGTGTAGAATCAGGGCGTCGCATAACTTGTATACTATAATTCATCAATCTATTCACATACTCCAAATAGTAGAAGATTATTTCAAGGATGTTCATGACTTTCCTTACTTTTTAAATAAATTGAAATATTCAGCTATTATTATTTTACATGAGATTTTTGAATTAAATTAATATTCAAAGCATCACTAATCATGAACATAAGTTCTTTACGAGTCATTCACATTATTGCTGACTCAACACATTTCTCAACATGTTCCACCTTTTGCCGGCTTGATACGGCGAGATAGCGAGCACCCGATATTTATGTTTTTCCACATTTGTCGACTTGATACGGCGGGGCAATTAGACACCCAAAAATGTTTCTTTTTCCACATTTGCCGGCTTGACACGATGGGGCAATTGGACACCCAAAAATATTTCTTTTTTTATTTTTTTTATGCATATAATGTAGTGCCCCCAAATAAGGTCTCACATGCTAATCTATAACAAAAGTTTCCAAATTATATGGGAATATAATCACATATTAATGGTCTCAGTTTCAAACAAACATCTTGGATACCAATTATGATGGTAATTTCAAAATAGTGGGGCACATCGGATTCAATACAGAAGCGTATCAGAGTCATAACAGAAACATATTTCACAGAAATTCATTGAGCCTTTTTGTAAGTAACAGATGTTAGGTTGTACTCATATAGTAGTAGATAGTCATACAGATCAGAGAAAACTTTACATACTTTTGTGAAATTAAAATTACTATTTTTGACAATCTTTCTCATACTATCATTTCAAAGTAGTGATTTGATTTCACAACAGGTCTACATTTTTCACAGTCTTATTAGCTTCCTTATTTACTTAAGGTCACAATTATATAAGTAATTCAAATTACATTGCCTTCATATTTATTTCAATTCTTAGACCTGCAGAGATATATTCATTGACTTTGATAAATTGTCACATGGTAACTTAGGGCGAAACTTTTAACTTTCTCAAATCATTACAATTGGTTGACTGAAATTCTTTTGTTTCCAAAGGTTCGTTAAGAAATATACAATTGTCATTCTAATGAAATTCATTTTCTTATTTCTCATTACGATATCTTCTTCCATTTAACACTAGAGTTCAATTTATTTACAATATGTTAGGCTATCTAAGTTAGGATTCAAAATCAAAATTCAATTATGTATCTATAAGATCATACCATCATTCCTTTTAACCATTATTCAGATACGAAATTACTAGATCTTCTTCTTCTCATTTCTTTCTTTTTTTTTTTGGTTTGTAACAAGTCTATATTTTTGAGTTTATAACTTAAGTAAACCACAAGTGTTTCTCTTCTAATGTTATCAATGTGATCTTATTTGACCTGTTTTCTAAATCATTTTAAATCTTGATCTCATTTTTCTAAGTTTGACAATTCCGAGTCAAGTCTCAAATATCCAAGTAATGGTTTCTAGCTTTATCAATCATTCATGTAGGAACATTACTATGTTGGAGTAACATAAATACCATCCTTTTCAATGTTATTAGAAGGTTCAAATACGATATGATTTCAGTAAATTGAGTCATACTTATTCGGGTACTAAGTAGGAAAATTTTCATTAGCTTAAGTCTCTGCGATCGTCTAATAATCTTCAGCATTCTCACGTTGAGTTCCAAATGGATGGTTCTAATTTTATCAAATGTTGATTAGGACCAATTCAAATAAAGTCACACACATAAAATTTTAACTTCAAATTTCTATACATGTATTTAAAACATTCCTACTGATTTCCTAATTTATAATCAAGTACTAACCTTTAACCAACTAAATCATTGAGTTTTCTCCTGGGCTTTAGAACAGTCTTTTACTAGATGTCCCATCTTCCCACACTTGAAACATGCTCTGGTAATTCGATGACATAACCCCCTATGTCGCTTGTGACATGTTGAACATAATGAACAAAACTTACTACCTTGATAAGAATTACTTGACTCTCCTATCACAAACTTCTTAGACTTTTCCTTTGGTTCCTTCTTTGACTTCACACTTAACTTTTTCTTTTGGTCTTGTGGTTTATCATAGCATTCTTGCATAGCTTTCATTACTCCCTCAAGTACTTCTTCTACTTTGTCCAATCGTTCTGCTAAGGTCTCAACTTCCATATCATTCTTACTTTTCACCATCTTTTCCTAATGATAGAAGATGAGGGTCAAACACAAAATGATGGTCGATAACACTTGGGTTAATATCAACTAACTTAGAATATAACACAAAACACATATCATACACAAATAGACATACACATGTAGGCATATAAGGACACTGGTAGGGTAACCTATTCATTCCGATGGAATTTACCAAGAATTTCCGATTCAAAGCTACGCTGGCCAAACGTGATTCCAATTGGACTTTCAAGGTCATTCAACAAAGACATGAGACTCTTACGGTTTAACATTTCACATAACAGGTTCCCGCCAAAATATGCCATTTTACGTATCAAATAACTTTCTCTTCCTCAGTTACCATTGCTTCACATATTTCATTAAGCATCAAATTCCTTAATTTCCAAACATTCTCATAGTCCAATTTGACATATAACCTATATAGGTTCCATGGCTTTCATTAAAGACTTTAATTTTGCATAACACCATGTTTCCACAAATCAACATACTTGTACTCACCAATGCTTTTGTCAAAATTTCAGATTCCCTTGTAGCATTAAAATTTCCACAATAGTTATTAGCTTTTAGCTTCATGACAAAACTTAATACACACATTAAGGTTTCCTTATATTTATCACAATTCCATAATAGTTCCGAATTTCTTAGTTTTAATACACAAACATATCATATATACGTATATACATATTCCCAAATGCACAACTTCTTACTTACTTACTAGATGCATGAAACTTAAATCCATTGTAGACATTCTAATGCTTAAGGGACACGTGTGCGAGATATTAACTCGTGCTCTGATATCACTCTGTCACGACCCAAACCCGCCCCTCTAGGTTAGCATCGTAACCGATCAGTAATCCTGGGATTATCAAAGCCTCTGAGACCGATTAGCTTAATATTAGGGGCTAGCGGAAGCAAATAACAAATATACAACATCCATTGAGCTGTGCAGACATAGATGAGACGAAAAAATTTTAAACTTTTTATATACATATTTACATATCACCCTTACGTCATCATATATATATATACAGATTAGACAAAAAGGGACTTAACCCTATTTACAAAATAAGCAAAGACTTGTTTAACCAAACAAAAAAACAAAACTTGATCTTTATGCATTTAGACATAACCACTAGACATATCCGGAACCTCCACGGGAGACACATAGGTTGGCTGACAAAATAGAATCCAGGAAAAAGCTCTAGGCTTGGTCACGTGCTTGATCATCTATATATATAAATAATACAGTGAGCTAGAGCACAGTGAATAATAACAAAGTAAAGATTTTACTGAATGATGTCCATACAGAAATAGAGTCTTGTACATGATCAGATGCCAAAACAGAAACAGATTCATATACATAGTCATATTTGTATTCAAAGTTCGTACATTTCATATTAAAGTACGTGGCACATCCATTAGCGTTAACAAATCCGATGACTCATGAAGGGACGGCCGTAAAGGCATTCCGATGACCTATGAAGGGACGACTATAAAGGCATTTCGATGACCCATAAAGGGACAACCATAAGGCATTCTGATGACTCATGTGCACAGAGACGTATCAGATGACCCATAAAGGGACGACCATCAAGGCATTCCGATGACCCATAAAGGGACGCATATCATATGATGCTAAGAATGCCACGAATATATTTCAGAAATTTGGACAATCATTCATTCATATAAAACATAACATTTTAGAAAAATGATCATTTTATATCATCAGAAAATAATTAAAGTCAAATATAACTTTATAGAGTTATTGCTCATAGATAGCTGTAGAAGCAGATCAGACAGATCAGGCAGACAATAGCGCGTGACCTACACAAACACATAATATATACACATTGGAACACAATATCAATTCCTTGATCAAACTTGACTTTTCTTGTCATTTATTGTCTAAGTAGTCCGAAGTGCTACTATGCTTATTCTTTCTTTATTCCAATGAATCGGATTCTCATTCCACAATTCTTTCCTTACTAAATTCTTTTTTTGCCAAATAGACCGACTTCTCACTCGGCTTCTTACTCAATGTAGACGTGCCCGAACGTAGCGGCTCCGCGCGTGAAGGCGTGAAATCCGTTTTGTTCATTAGCTATTATAGTTCAGACTCAATGTCACGGTTCTGAATCTAATCTTGTAAAGTGCAATGCAAGATCGATAAATCACCAAAGAGTCCAAATCCGGCAAATCGTTTTGGAAAACTGATTTTATAAAGAAGTGCCAAACATGGACTGCTTTGCCAGATACAGAGTCGCCACCTAAATGCTTTTATTTTTGGGAAATTTAGGAAACCCTGACTTAAGCCTAAGGCCACGTGTCCGTCATCACCAAAGTTGCCTTGCCTCGGGAACTTGGGTACGAGAGGGGAAGGTCATGCAATGAGCAGCCCTGCTCGCCCGATCAAAGATCGGCCTTTACTAACATGATATTTTGTTTTTGAAAACACATGCGTTCTTATTCCGGTTATTAGCCTAGAATTACTATGTGATGCGCACAACACACAAGTATAGACTAGATTGCCTAAGTTGGAACAAAACATTTCATGTTTGTTTGTTTGAAAATGGTTTGAAGGTGCTACCCGCAAGTAGGCTAAGACGTGGATTTTGCCACCCTCAAGTGGGCTTAGAAAACATGATTTGCCACCCTCAAGTGGGCTTAAAACTCGTATTTCGATGAATTGTTCCAATTCAAGCAATGAAGCCTTCATCCACAGGCATTCAGACAGTTAAACACTTAAGTAGTTAGCCTCATGGTAAGTATGCTATCATGGCAACACTTACACTCATGCAAGATGCTAAAGCATAAACACTTATAGTGTACTTCGAGCCAAAACAGAGAACTAGTTAGAAATCAATGCATGATCCTAGTTCATGTTAAGATAGTTAATGCAACACATGCAAAATGCAACTAGAAATAGGCTTGGCTATTCTAAAATGGCATATGAGATGCAACTTGATAACATGCTGTTGAACACGTATTCAAGTAGATGTATTGAAATACAATGCGGTTTGTATGATGCACCGAGCCCGGTGCATGCAAGACAAATGAATGAATGCAAACATGCGAAGCATAAGTATGTTAATCGAAACATGACCTAAAACTAACCATCGTAAGCGGTTAAGTAAAAGGGAGAAAGACGTGGGATTGGAAGACATTCACACACTCACGCACACTTATTACAAAATTCGCCCTCTCGACGGAGGGTCCGAATGAATATGCTAAGCTAGCTAAGCTAAGCTACTTAACTAATCTAATAATCTAATTAGACTAATTATTACACAACCAAATCGAATAACTAGTTACAACTAATTATTACAAAACTTTAACTAATCAAACGAATTAAATAAGTTACAAACAACAAATGCTAACTAACAAGTAAACATTTAAACTATGCTGCTCCAGCTCTGTTTGAAGAAGAAAAGGATGCATGCTCGCACTCTGTTTTTCACCTCGAAACACCTTTCGGTTGCTCTCTTGAGGCTCTGTTTGCAGGGTGTCTTCAAGAACTTGCTGCTGGAACTTACCAAAACAGTGCTGAAGAGTGCACCAGTGGCCTGCCGGCCATGATGAGCTTCTGACGACCCTCCTGTTGGCCAAGGATGCATTCTGCCGGCCAAGTATGAAGGGGTGCCGGCCAACAATGAGAGGGTGCCGGCCACTGGTGTGCTGTGACACCAAGCTGCAATAAAGCACAAAGCAGAGAAAATGGAGGGTCTCCTAAGGGTATGTACGTACTGTGCCCCTCCATATCACCTCAAAATATCAAGAAAGAGGCACCATTGGATCCAAGACCATCAATCAAGCATCTCAATGCATGATGGCCAAAGATCCAACATGTACAAACTCAATAAATGCATGACAAACAAGACACTTAGACCACAGCCTTATCATGAGTGATCAAAGGCAATGGAGACAAAGGGGATTGACTCACTTTCATCACTTTGAGTATGAAGTGGACCAATCCACCTTGTGTTCAACATAACGTCCGGTTGAACACGATGCGATGCAAACAACATATGTAATGCATGCTCAAATGCCAAATACATTAAACTAGTAAAGAGCATCACACAAGAGGCATGCATTATCAATCTCAAATGGCCAAACCAGCCATGGACAGACCTAAACCATGCCAAAACAGTGGCCTAAACATGTTGAAATGGGAGCTCAAAATGCTAGACAAGCATGCACACATGTTGGCCTACAAGCAAGACATAATGCACAACCCTCAAAAGCTATGAAGAAGTGAAGTATATGAGAGTGTGACTACACTATATACACTGAAATTACATGCCAAATGGTGCCATACCATGCAAACATCACATGCATAACATGTTGAAGGCCTCAAAACCCAAGGCTAGGCAAGGTTCTTTACACTACAACCATATTAAGCAATGCTCAAATGACCCTAACCATTCAAAACAGATCTAAGGCAGGTCAAAATAGTGACAAAAAACATGCTAGACTTGTAGCATAGATGGCAAAAAAAAACAAGCTTATGTATTGGCTCACCAACAAGGCATAATGCTAAACTTCTCAAAGGCATTGAAAGAGTGATAAACATGAGAGTGTGACAGTAAAACATGCTCTGAAATCATATATCAAATGATGCTATATCACACAAATGTCACAAACAAGGCATGCTAAGGGTCTCAAAACACAAGACTAGCAAAGCCATTTGCACTATAGCCCTACAAGGCAAGCCATACATGAGCAAGACCACTTAAAACAGACCTCAAGCATGTTAAATCAGTGGCAAAAATGTGCCAGAGCAAAGCTAACACATGCTAGAATGATGAACAAAAGCATGAAGCATGTTAAGCCTACAAAGCATGATTGCACTACAAGTACCAAAAGCATGTAAGAGGTGACCAAATCAGCCAAAAACAGAGTTATAGAATGGCAAATAATGGCTAAAAACATGCTAAAATGGAGCCAATTCAAGGCACAAAGACATGCTACTTTGCAAGGCTACAAGTAGGATTACACTACAAGTGCATGAAGCATGCAACCAATGATCAAACAAGCCAAAAACAGAGTTATGGAAGGTCTAAGAAGTCACAAAAATGAGCCTAAACAAAGCCATAAAGAAGTAAAAACACATGCTCATTTGGTTGGCCATCAACACAAGTAAACAAGAGAAGGGGAGGGGAGACAACCCCTCCTATTCTGGGCCTCAAAATAGGTTTTCCACCTCTGAAATTCCTCTGGAATTCAGTGATTTTAAGGCCAAAACAAGATGATTTCAAAGGCTTTAAAAGAAGGCAAGAAGCTTAGCAAATAAGCCACCAAAGAGGGTAAAACACCTTTAACTCCAAAAACACTTTAAAATACCATTTTTAACACTTAAAAACAAAGGTTTTTTCAGTTGACAACTAGGCCAAAATCAGCATGAAAATAAGTTCCAAGGGACCTCATCCCAATGGTGATCAAGTTTTCTTAAGGGTTGATAGGTTGAAGATGGTTGTATGCAAGTCTTCTAGCACAAAAGGGCAAGAGAGAGTGAACTCTAGAGAGAGAGGCAGAGATTAAGCTTTGAAAATTGTAGAGAGAGAGAGAGGGGTTTTAGTGTGAGAAGCTCCCAAAAATTTCTCACCCTTGAATATGAGATATATGGCTTCATTATATAGCAAAAATGGAGCATTTGGTCGAAAATATCTCAAGAGAGACAACTGGAGCAAGCTGGAGCAAAATATCTGTCCAAAACTGATCTTTTCATCAATGGCCGGCACCTTTACCATTTTTGGCTAGCAGCACACTATTTTTGGCCATCAGGGGTCACTTTTGGACGGCATTGGCCATTTATGGCCGGCACACTCCCATAGGGGCCGGCAGCAAAAATCAGTCCTAGTCCCCGACTTGAAGCAAGCCTAACTCCTTCATCTGGATGCCTTTTCAGGTCATTCTTGTGTGAAAATTGAAGCCCCAGGAGTAAGCTTTCCAATGGTGGTAGCCTTGCATCAAAATTCCAACTGTGCTAAGAGATATCCCTCTTGTAGTGAAGGCTGCTCAATTTCGGTCCAACCGGATTGATGCCCTACTTCAACCAGCCATATCTCTCTCATTGGCCTCAGCTTGAGGAGATTCTTGAGTGAAAAATGAAGCGCCGAAAATCTTATTTTCAATGGTGGTGGCCTTATAGCTGAAATCCAAATATGCAAATGAATAAGTTTGATTCAGCGAGGGCTGCTCGACTCTCTCTTAATGGTTCATGCCCAACTCCTTCCCCAACTGGGTTTCTTCTGTCCTCTCCTCTTTTCTTCAACTCCAAACTCCCAACAAGGTGTTTTGAAATATTTTTCAAAGAGTTCATCTCTCTTTCATTCATTTCCACTTTGTCCTTGCTCGGTTTACCCAAAAACGTGACATTTAACAAAATGCGAGCGTCGGAACATCGCAGAAGAATTTTCAAAAATATTTTGAAAGAGAGGGTTTCAAGGTCTCAAAATATTTTGATCAAGATCATTTTAGTCGAAAAGGGGTATGAAGTTGGGATTTGACTCTCTCCTTGCCGAAGAAATCGAACCCTTGCACTGCACAACTTTCACCACCAAATAAACCATCAGTAGCGCCCAAGTCTTAAGGGCGGTCAAAAATGGGGTGTCTACACTCAACTACTATTAAATCAATGATTCATTCTTGAACCAATTAATTTGTGTTGATTGTTAACTTATTAATCTTCATCGAGTCATAAATCATGTCTAGAATGCTTTTGGAAATAGATGAGAATAAAAATGTGAACTAAATGAAATTTTTCAAAATATGCTGAAAATAGGGTCTTCGCTCGAGCGGACCATTGGTAACTCGAGCGGTTTGCAAAGCTCTGTAAAAATACTGGTTTGCCTTAATGTTTGCTCGAGCGACCAACAAATTTCCTGTGCTTTCAAAATCAACAAAATAATTTCCAAACACATTTTCAAAACTTAAACTCTTGCATGAACTAATTTAAACATGTAATTTTATTAATAAAGATGAACCCATGACTAATTTTCCAATTTCTAATATAAAAATCTCTTTGATCATTAAGATTAAAACCAATAATTTCATGAATATAATAATTCCAACATTCTTCTTCTTTGTTTTATAAAACATAAATTAAAGCTATAAAGTCCTTTCAAAATATTTACACGTAAGAAATTTAAATCAAAATTAAACTAATTTTTGATTCTCAAATATAAATTATAATTTATTTCCATATTTATTAATCTTAACCATGCTCATGAATTAATTCTTTAATTTCTCCAAATTACATGCATATAAAAATAAGACTCAAATTCATACATGATATTCAAAATTAAACCCAAAATAATTAGTTTGCAATTCCTTATTTTCTTGTCAATTTCGTTTTAATCACACAAAATTGACTTCAAAGTCTTTTCCATTTTCTTTTCAAAATATGAAATTAAAGTTGTAAACTCCTATGAAAAATTATTTGCATGTATGAAACATTTATCAAAATCTAACCAATTTTACATTATCAAGCTCAAACCATAATTTGATTTCTTAAGATATATCAAATCTCAATCCAAAACTCATCATCTTTAAAATATGAATTAAAGTTCTAAAATCTTAAAAATCCACAATGCATGTAAGGTAAGACTTCAAATTTATGAAGGATGACAAGAAACTCTGACCCAAATAATAACTTTCATTATCAATTTATTAATTATCAAACTTAACCCAATTTTCCTTAATTTCCTTCTAATTTTATGAAATTAAACCCAATTACTACTTAATTTTAGTTGCTAGATTATTAATCTACAAGAATTTGAGCTTAAACATTCTTACCAAAAGCTTTAACTGTTGAAATTCCTTGAGCTCCTTCTTTTCTTCACTTTTTCCAAGTTTTCCCCTTGCTTTCCTTACCATTCCGGCACATAGAGTTCCAAGATTTGAATCTCTTCCTCTCCCTCTCGGGTCTCTCTCTATTCCTTTCTCAACAATACATAATAAAGAGCTCCAGCAATTAAAGAAAGCAAACCCACTTCTTGACTTAGCAAAATTCTCTCTTCAGGACTAGGACTCTCATAGCAACTCTTCAGCACAAATGAAATGAGCAATGAAGCTACACACTTAAACCCATTAGAATAAACACACTCATACACACCTCACTTCTTCATCATATACCACGTGTGCACACACTTGCACATTTCTTTGAGCTCCACTTCAACACTTACATGCACCCACACACATACACACATAATTTCTCTGCCCACACAGGTTTCTTTGCACACCCACCTCCAAATACACCCTCAATTCTAGACCATTCCATAATTCAATTTATGATTAGGATTGATTTAATTAAGCAACACTTAATCTAATTAAATCTTGATTATCACATAATTAAATTAATCATAACCAATCACCAATCCCACATAATTTAATTAGTCTAATTAACTTCCATTAGAGCTCAATTAATTATATTTAAATTTATCAATCTGAATAAGATTTTTAATCAAACTCCCAAAAGGCTCCAAACATTAATTAAAATTAAATTTATTTCCATTCTCAATTTTGGTTCTTAAATCATTAAGGCTTCCAATTTCAGATTCAACCTCAAAGTCTTTGTCAATAAATTACATATTCAATTGAACACTTCATAAATAAATTTAATTCATAATAATCTGAATTCTCAATTCTCATAACTTAATTTACTCCAATTCGGACTCAATTAATCAAATCTCAATTTCACAAATCTAAATCGAATATTTAATTAAACTCTCATATGGTCTGATACTCGAAATTTAAATAATTCAATTCACCAATTATACTCTTTTGTGCCATTTAGGCTTTCAATTTCAAATTTCAAAATAAATCCTCAATATAATCATATATGAATCAATCTCCATAATTTTCGTAAATCCCAGATTAATTTGGAATAATTGGCAATTAAATTTCAAATCTCCTTAATTAATTGAGTGCTAATCATTATACATGGTGGTGTCGTTACAGTTGTCACTACGTTTGAGAGCCTAGCTTCACTTCCTTCCCCTCTGGCTAAGCTGCTACAACAACATCTATGGCTATTTGGAATTCCTTTGATTGCTTATACTGCTCCACAGCTGCGCCATATAGGTCAGGATAGGCTGCTCTCTCTGCCGTCATTGTTCCTCCAAATCTACTGACCTACTATTCTCCTCTTCCAAGGCTCTCTTCTCCAACTCTGCCATTAGCATCTCTAGCTCCTCTTTCTCCTTCAGTGATGCATCATGTAATTCCTCGTTATTGCTCAGAGCCTCTTCTAATCAATCCCTAGCAGTCTGGCAAGCCTGCTCAGCCTCCGCCTTCTTCTTCTGCTCCGCCTCCAACTCAATTGTCCTATGACGAGCGATCTCCAGGTCCTTCGAGGAACTATCTGCTTGTGTTCTGACAATTGTCAATTTGGCTTTGGCCTTAGTCGCATCTAACTTTGCACGATCAGCTAAATGATTCTGCACTAGGGCTAATACTTCAAAATTTTTATAATTCTAAGCTTGTAGCATTCCTTTGGCGTAGGCACTCCAAGCCATCATGCATAAACTTTTGGCTTCAGCTTCGGCTACTTGCGCTTTCATAGTCGCCTGTTTTGATCAGGCTAAAACCACTACAACAAAAAGCACATTTGGTGACCAAAAAATTGGTCACCAAAAATACAAATTTCGTTGCTAAAAGAATCGGCGACAAGTACACAACTGGTCGCCAAAGGCCTGTCACTAAAAGTATTGCCGACCAAATCATAAGTTGTCACCATATGTAGACATTTAGCGACAAGCAAAAATGGTCGCCAAAAATCATATATTTTATCGCTGTAAAATTCTAATTTGTCACTAGAAGGTTAAAATTTGGATAGGCTGTGTAGTTTTAGCGACAAATAAATGCGTCGCCAAAAGTACTATTTAGCAACAAAATTAATTTGGTTGCTAAAAATCAAGTTTTTAGTGACGACTAAGTTTTGGTTGCTAAAAGTTCTTGGAATAGCCACTAACTTTTAGCGACAAAAATAATATGTTGTCGCCAAATATATTAACAGTGACCAAAATATCACTTGTAACTAAAAATTCACTGCACAAATTTTGATTTTAATAATTTCCCTATTCAAAATAATCCAAAGCATCTGTTTTTCTCTACACAATATATACACAAATGTAATGTAAATAATAATACACATGTGCAAGACATTCATAATAATTCAAAATTAATAGCTATTAAACATCCCAATAAATATAATTACAATTCTCTAACAATCTAAAATATTCATACCAAAGTACTTACAAACTATTAACATCAAACCCACAAATCTATTACCAAATCCTATGTCAAAATATTTTCAAAAACACAAAACCAAATATTTTGATGCAAAACATCTAGCCCACAAGTCATTTACCAAAATACTATGTCAAAATATTTGCAAAAACACAATACCAAATATTTTGAAGCTAAACATTTAACCCATAAGTCATTTACCAAAATCCTATGTCAAAATATTTTCAAAAACACAAAATCAAATCTTCTGATGCAGCCCGAACTATTTTCCACCATTGCCAATCTATCACATGAAAAAGAAAAAACAATATTAGATTGACAAAAAAAAAAAAAAAAACTCGGTATGAATTTACAGTTTTGATTTTAATTTTGTAACGGGAAGCCCAATCAGTGTGCCGTTTGCTCATACAAGTTTATTTAGTCTTGAGCAAGCTGCCCGTGCTAAGTTTCGGCGGCTTCGATGGTCATTTCGCAATTTCGCCCCCCAAACGAGCTTTTTAAGTCTTGTGTTTTATAATTTTCCTTCTAATTTTCTAACCGAAAATCCAATCAAGGTCCCGTTTGTTCCTACAAGTCGATTTAGGCTTGAGCAAGCTGTCCATGCCAAGTTTCGGCGGTTTCGGTGGTCAATTCGCAATTTCGGCCCCTGAACGGGCCTTTTAAGTTTTGTGTTTTACAAATTTCCTTCTAATTTTCTAACCGGAAATCCAATCGACGTCTTGTTTGTTCCTACAAGTGTATTTAGGCTTGAGCAAGCTGCCCGTGCCAAGTTTCGGCTATTTCAATGGTCATTTCGCAATTTCGGCCCCCGAATGGGCCTTTTAAGTCTTGTGTTTTACAATTTTTCTTCTAATTTTCTAACTGGAAGTCTAATCAAGGTCCTATTTGTTTCTACAACTCTATTTAGGCTTGAGTAAGCTGGCCATGCTGTAGACTGCCCGAACTCCGCTCCGCGCGCGGGGGCGCGAATTGTAGTTCTAGCTACTATAGTTTGGACTCCTGTCACGGTTCTGAATCTAGTCTCACAAAGTGCAATGTAAGACTGATAAATCACCAAAGAGCCCAAATCTGGCAAATCGTTTTTGTGGGGGCCGAATACTGGGAGTCGTAAAGATGCCGAATAGTTGAACTTGGAGAGTCGAAATATATATAGCACTCGGCCCCGTCTCGCACGTTCAAATCCTACCCTATTCGGCCAAATAGCCGGTTGAGCAAGAGGCCGAGTGAAAAGCGGTTTGCTACAAAAGAAGCCGAATGGCGAATTGAAAGTGGGCCCAATCACGAGGCCAAGAAAGAAAAGATATAAATAGAAGAACATCAGCCAGAAAGAGGTATGTGAGAATCAATATGCTTAACTTAAAATACAAGTAATCTAGAGAGAGTAGAGACTAACTTGTCCGTCGGAGTGCTAATTCTGGCACCCTCGACCGGAGATTTCATTTCTTTTCAGGTGACAATCTGAGGATCACGAGTGTCCCCCAGGATCTGAAGAGTATTTCCAAACCACTTCCCCACAATTGGCGTCGTTTGTGGGAATACTCAAATACATCCATGGTGGGCATAACGGAAGACCCTTCGATAGTCACTGACGAAACCACACAGAGAGACGACCTCACTCCAACAAACATGCTTGGACCAGAGACTATCGCCGCAAGACGCGCCTTGAACTTCGCCTCACCCTCGACTTCAGCGCATGAGACAATGCAAGCGATCATGGAACAAGCAAAGCAAAACGAACAGAGGTTGGAGAACATGATCGCTGAGAACGAACGTCTCCGTCAGGATTTGGCCTTGGAAGTGGCGAAGTCCAAACAAGCTGTACGCCAAGATCCGGAACGACCTCTGAGGGCAGGTGGTCGACGACCTCGAGCCCGACAACAAGACACTGATAGCGACTCCGACTCATTATCCCCGGAGCCCAAGAAGAAGGGGCGACCCGAAACTACCAGTTCCTCTGAAGAAAGTCCACATATAAGGCATAAGCGAAAAAGAAATAGTTCAGACAAAGAAGACCAGCACGATCCCTTTGTACGACGGATTGCAAGGGCAGTGCTACCTAAGAAATTCAAAGCATCGTCATTCACCTTGTACGACGGTAAATCAGACCCCACCGATCACATCTGCCATTACAAGCAAGCCATGACGCTGCATGCAGACGACGAGGCTCTCATGTGCAGAATATTTTTGAGCAGTCTGGGACCACTGGCTGTCAGGTGGTATTATAAACTGGAGCCGGCTTCGATCAAGAGCTTCCACCAACTCCAAAAATCCTTCAGGGCAAGGTTTATCACTAATGAGGTCCAGCCAAAGCAAGCCGATTCCCTCTGGGCAATGCAGATTCAACCGGGGGAAACCCTTCGTGCGTATTCGGCGCGGTATTGGGAGTGCTTTAATCTGGTAGATGATGCTTGCAATGACTCCATGGCCATTACCGCCTTCAAGATGGGGCTGCATCCCGACAGTGCCCTCCGCAGCTCTTTGACCAGACGGCCCCCCAAAACAGTCTGGTCGTTGATGAAGAAAGTTGAGGAATACTGTAAAGTGGAAGATGACGCTTTGCGGGTTAAATCTGGAAATGTGACCAACAAGACGGCTCCTTCTGAAATTACTCAGCCATTAAATTCTGTACCACCTCAGAGCCCTGAACCACGGCATCGGGCTAAACGAGATAAGAGACGGGATTCTCGCCGATCAAGCGACCAATGCTCCCACCGAGCAAATGAACAATTGCAAGTCGATAGCAGGCGCACAAGGCGCGCCGACAAGAAATATACGGAGTTGTCAGAGCCGATCAGCGGTCATGTCCAAAATCCAACATCTTCCGTTCTTCAAATGGCCGTCGAAAATGGTGGGACCTCCCGACACGCGAAGACGGGATAGGCGGTGTGAGTATCACAAGGATCATGGCCATGATACTGAGAGTTGTTATGCATTGAAGGATCACCTGGAGGAATTGGTACAAGATGGTCGGCTACAACAGTACGTCCGAAAAGGCAACTCAACCAAAGCAATAACTTTAAGACAGGATTCACCTCCACTCGGCGTGATCCACATGATATACAGCCTGCCAATGTCATCCGCGGTGCATACGATTCAGTCGAATCCCGACCCTCAAAATCAACTCACTCCGGCTAAACGGCCCCATGAAGCTGCGAGCATTGCTTTTGATGATTCAGATTTGGCCGGAGTGACACTTCCCCACATTGATCCCTTGGTAATCGAGTTACGCGTAAACCGATTCACCGTTGAGTGCGTACTCATTGACCCAGGAAGCACATCGGAAGTTATGTATTACAAGACATTCACCAAACTCGGCTTCTCCGAATCGGATCTCTCTCCGGCTCTTTATCCACTATTCGGCTTCAACGCCAATCCAGAATACCCGTTGGGGAAAATCACACTACCCGTTCGAGTGGGCTCCCGAACAGTGGATGTGGAGTTCTTAGTCGTCAAACTGCCATCGCCGTATAATCTCATCATGGGGCGAACTTGGTTGCATACTATGCAGGCCGTGCCAAGCACCTATCATCAGCTGCTACGCTTCCGACAGAACGCGACATTGAGCAAATCCGTGGCTCCCAGAAGTCGGCACAAGCATGCTATCTCCTTGCTGGAAAGACGCCAAAGGAGTTGCAAGTGAATTCTATCGAGGTGCCAGATCGGGAGAGCCTCGACGATGTTGGGCGGCTCCCAAGTGAAAAGGCCACGGAAGCCCTAGATCGAGTTGAAATCGACGGAAACCCAGACAGGTTCTTCATGGTCGGCGCCTCCCTGAATCAAGCTAACAGATAGCAGCTAATTTTCTTCCTACTCAGCAACCTTGATGTCTTTGCGTGGACTCCATACGAGATGCCGGGTATAGATCCGTCTGTTCCACAGCACTGTTTGAATTTTGACCATAAATGCAAGCCGATCATTCAGAAAAACCAACGGTCAGCCGCAGAGCATACAACCGCCATTGTTGAAGAGGTCAACAGGTTGCTTGACGCCGGGGCAATCAGGGAAGTGACCTACCTTACATGGCTCTCTAATACTGTGGTTGTAAAGAAGAAAAATGGGACTTGGCGAGTGTGCGTTGATTTCACGGACCTAAACAAAGCCTGCCCCAAGGATTGTTTTCCCCTACCCAGAATTGACCAGCTTGTAGATGCGACGGCACGCCATCAGCGTATGAGCTTCCTCGATGCTTACAGAGGCTACCATCAAATCGCCATGCATCTGGAGGACCAAGACAAAACTGCATTCCTCACCCCAAGAGGAACCTACTGTTATAAGGTTATGCCTTTTGGGCTGAAGAATGCGGGGGCAACTTACCAAAGACTGGTCACTGCCATGTTCAAGGAGCAACTCGGCCACACTATGGAAGTGTACATTGATGACATGGTGGTCAAGTCCAAAGAAGAGCAAACTCATCTAGCCGATTTGGAAGAGACATTCGGCATTCTACGCAAATACAAAATGAAGCTGAACGCTTCCAAATGTGCGTTTGGGATCGGCTCTGGCAAATTCTTGGGTTACATTGTCAACCACCGTGGAATCGAAGCCAACCCGAGGCAAATCACAGCAATCTTGGAGCTCGGCTCCCCTCGTTCAGTAAAAGAGGTTCAAAAGTTGATGGGGATGGCCGCCGCACTCAACAGGTTCATCAGTCGGTCTACAGATCGCTGCCGACAATTCTTCCATACACTACGGCAGGGCAAGGCTTTTGAATGGTCCGCCGAGTGCGAAGCCGCTTTCAACGGCCTCAAAACCTACCTCCGATCAGTTCCACTCTTGACAACACCATCGGCTGGCGACCCGCTCATTTTGTATCTGGCAGTTTCCGACCGGGCCGTCAGCGCCGTACTGATAAAGGAAGAGCTGGGGGAGCAGCGGCCAGTGTATTATGTGAGCAAGGCAATGGTTGACGCCGAAACACGCTACCTTCCGCTGGAAAAACTCATCCTAGCCCTAGTCATGGCGGCAAGAAAACTGATGCATTACTTCCAGGGCATAGCATCGGGGTGCTAACAGATTATCCCCTCCGATCAGTACTACGTAGTGCAGAAGCATCAGGACGTGTTTCAAAGTGGGCTCTTGAACTCGGCCAGTACGATATTCAGTTTCTACCTAGAACCTCAATCAAGGGACAGGTGCTTGCCGACTTTGTTGCCGAATTCACTGGGGGTCTTGCCGACTTCAAGTCTGATGAAATTCGACCGAAGCCGAACTGGAGAATTTATGTTGGGGACATTTGGCAGTTGTACTGTGATGGATCATCCAATCAGCGGGGCAGTGGAGCCGGAGTAGTAATCATGGCTCCCGACGGCGCAATAATTGAGCAGGCCGTCAAGCTCGGCTTCGAAGCTTCAAATAACGAAGCCGAATACGAAGCCCTTCTAACCGGTTTGCGGAATGCACATCTTCTGGGTGCTCGGCGTTTGCTTGTATTTTGCGATTCAAAACTGGTGATCAATCAGCTAAAGGGGGAGTATGCGGCAAGAAACGACCGTATGGCGGCTTACATGAAAACGGCTAACTCCTTGCTGGCAAAATTTGACCATCATGAATTGAATCAGATAACACGTGATCAGAACACACATGCAGATGCCCTGGCTTGCCTAGCCTCTGCCATTAACTCAGAGATTAAACGGACCATCGAAGTAGGTTTCATCCCGGAGCCGAGCATTGGCCCTTCGGAGGAAATCTAGGTCAATGTCATAGAATCTGGACCGAGTTGGATGGATCCCATTGCTGCATTCCTATTTTCTGAACAGCTCCCAGAGGACAAGAAAGAAGCGCACAAGCTGCGAAACAAAGCCCTGCGATACTACTTGGATCCGCAAGGAAAGCTTTATAAAAAATCCCTTTCTGGTCCATATTTGGAATGCGTGCATCCGGACAAAGTCGAAGAGCTTCTGACTGAAATACATGAAGGCAGTTGTGGCGCCCATTCTGGCGGGCGCTCTTTGGCTCATCGAGCCGTGACACAGGGGTATTACTGGCTGACAATGAGAGCCGATGCCGAATGTTACGTGAAAAAGTGTGAACAGTGCCAGAAGTTCTCTCCCTTGACCCACCTGCCTGCTGAAGAGCTAAGCTCCATAACCAGTCCTTGGCCGTTCGCCCAATGGGGACTTGACATCATCGGACCATTGCCGAGGGCCCCAGGGAACAAACGATACCTGATTGTCGCGACAGATTACTTCACAAAATGGGTCGAAGCGGAGGCATTAACGCACATTCGAGATGCTGATGTTAAGCGCTTTGTATGGAGAAATATCATAACACGATTTGGCATTCCAAGAGCACTTATCTCAGACAACGGCACCCAATTTGATTGCGGCGTCTACCGAGATCTGTGCAGCAAGTATGGTATCCGGCCTTACTTTTCCACGCCGGCTTACCCACAAAGCAATGGTCAAGCTGAAGCCTCTAACAAATCCATCTTGGACGGCATCAAGAAGAGGCTGGAGAAAGCTAAAGGCAAATGGGTAGAAGAATTGCCGAGTGTGTTGTGGGCTCATCGAACTACGCCGAGGCGATCCACTAGGGAAACGCCGTTTGCTTTATGCTTTGGAACCCAGCGATTATACCCCTGGAGATCGGCCTTCCAACCTTGAAGTCGAAAGTTTTTGACATGGGCCAAAACGACATGATGCTGGCCTTGGATTTGACTCTGATTGAAGAACGAAGAGACCGTGCCCTTGCGTCCATGGCACGGTACCAGCAGCAGCTTGCTAAGTCGTATAATCAACGTGTTCAGCTACGCCGCTACACACCAGGAGAGTTGGTCCTAAAGAAAGTACTCCCAACTGCCAGAAAACCAGCTAATGGAAAGTTGGGTCCAAACTGGGACGGCCCATATCAGGTCGATTCGATCGTTGGAGTAGGGGCATATCTTCAAAGACATGTCTGGAAGGAGCCTGCCACGGCCTTGGAATTCAACGCACTTGCGTAAATTTTATCATTAAACCCGACCTGTGGGGAATGATACTAGTTTTGAATGGTTCACCATGTACATATTTCACTCTTGCAATGCAAAGTCTCCCATTTCCTCATCGCGCAATTCAGTTCAAGTCTCCGGATTCGGAGCCCCATCGGCGCATGACACCTTTGGGCCGATTAAAGCCTCCGGATTCGGAGCGCCCTTCGTGGATATCACGATTGGCCAAATTAACTCTCCGAATTTGGAGCCCTATCGGTGAATGACACCCTTGGGCCGATTAAGCCTCTGGATTCGGAGCGCCCTTCGTGGATATCACGATTCGCCAAACTGTCTCCGAATTCAGAGCCCCATCGGTGAATGACACCTTTGGGCCGATTAAAGCCTCCGGATTCAGAGCGCCCTTCGTGGATGTCACGATTGGCCAAATTAAGTCTTCGGATTCAGAGCCCCATCGGTGAATGACACCCTTGGGCCGATTAAGCCTTCGGATTCGGAGCGCTGTTCATGGATATCACGATTGGACAAATTGTCTCCGGATTCGGAGCCCCATCAGTGAATGACACCTTTGGACCGATTTTCGGAGCTCCATCAGTGAATGACACCATTGGGCTGATTAAGCCTCCGGATTCGGAGCGCCCTTCGTGGATATCACGATTGGCCAAATTAAGTTTCCGGATTCGGAGCCCCATCGATGAATGACACCCTTGGGCCGATTAAGCCTTCGGATTCAGAGCGCCCTTCGTGGATATCATGATTGGCCAAATTAAGTCTCCGGACTCGGAGCCCCATTGGTGAATGACACCCTTGGACCGATTAAGCCTCCGGATTCGGAGCGCCCTTCGTGGATATCACGATTGGCCAAATTAAGTCTTCGGATTTGGAGCCCTATCGGTGAATGACACCCTTAGGCCAATTAAGCCCCTCGATTCGGAGCGCCCTTCGTGGATATCACGATTGGCCAAACTGTCTCCGAATTCAGAGCCCCATCGGTGAATGACACCTTTGGGCCGATTAAAGCCTCCGGATTCGGAGCGCCCTTCGTGGATGTCACGATTGGCCAAATTAAGTCTCCGGATTCGGAGCCCCATCGGTGAATGACACCCTTGGGCCGATTAAGCCTCCAGATTCGGAGCGTCGTTCGTGGATATCACGATTGGACAAATTGTCTCCGGATTTGGAGCCCCATCAGTGAATGACACCTTTGGACCGATTTTCAGAGCCCCATTAGTGAATGACACCCTTGGCCTGATTAAGCCTCCGGATTCGGAGTGCCCTTCGTGGATATCACGATTGGCCAAATTAAGTTTCCGGATTCGGAGCCCCATCGATGAATGACACCCTTGGGCCGATTAAGCCTCCAGATTCGGAGCGCCCTTCGTGGATATCACGATTGGCCAAATTAAGTCTCCGGACTCGAAGCCCCATTGGTGAATGACATCCTTGGGCTGATTAAGCCTTCGGATTCGGAGCGCCCTTCGTGGATATCACGATTGGCCAAATTAAGTCTCCGGATTTGGAGCCATATCAGTGCATAACACCTTTCGGCCGAATACGACTCCGGATTCGGAGCGCCGTTCGTGGATATCACGATTGACCAAATAAAGCCTCCGAATCTGGAGCCCCAATTGTGCATAACACGTTTGGGCTGATTAAGACTCTGGATTCGGAGCGCCCTTCACGACGAAGGTTAAGGCATATAAATATTCAAAGTGGAATGTTTTGTTAAGCTGAGCCGGCAAAAACCGTTTACACTTTAAAAGCATACAAACATTGAAAATGAAATGCTTGAATAAGTTGGGCTGGCGCAACCGCATAAACAAAATTAAAATATGCAAACATTTGAAACGAGATGCCCAATCAGGCATGTAAACATTCAAAATCAAACACAAACATTTAAAATGAAATATTTTATTAAATTATGCAATAGATACATAGCTGACGCCCAATCTGTGTTGGAACGTTTACAATATATGTTTACTTCTATTCGGCATCGCCCTCGTCATCGCTCTTCTCAATTTCGAAAGCGTCAAAAGGAAAGTCGTGACGATGATATAATGGCGATGCCGATTCAACTCCTGCTCCTTGGAGTGCCTCAGAGGCTTGGAGAGCCTTAATCCACCCATGCCTAAAGCCCCAATTCTCGCATCAGCACACCTCCTCTGCGAGTTTCTCCTTGGTCTTGTCTATCCCGACTCTTCGGCTGTCGTGGAAGCCTTTTTCATAACCCACAATCCTTGCATTTTCCACGACAAACATGCTTGCCACATCCCGATCGGCTATCGCGTGACTTAACAGCCGTTGGGTCACTCTCTCCTCCACGACCGGGTTAGATTGACCTACTGCACGTGGCTCAGTGGTTTGAGCCTTTCTAAGTTCCCTAAGCTCACGCTTGGCCTTCTCCGCGTGAGCCTCCAAGTTCCGAATTCATTCGTCATTTTTCTCTATTTCTCGTCGCACGGCGCGCAGGCGCATGCCGACTTCATAAGCGGTATACAGCCCTTTCACCGCCCCGTGGACGCCCTCTCGAAATACTTCGAAATCCTGTCGACCAACCATCGACTGCTGGACTTCCGGTGGAAAAATCTGTCGAGCAAACTCGACCGCTACACCTGGGTTGTTGACAATGGAGTCCGCCTCCGTCATCGGGTTATTCCCCATAAAAACCGCAAAATTCAATTGTCGCAGCGTCGCGTTGGCCTCATTTCTCGGTCGCAGTCGTGGGGAGCTTCCCCGTTGCTATTTTTCCTTTCGGGGTGATCTACTTTGACGACTTGGAGGCTGACGTTTTTCCCATTCTTTGGACGTCCTACCTCCCGCACGGGTGGGTTCGCTGCTGCGATTCATTGCAGTGTCAAGCTCAGCCAATGTTCGCGCTTCTCCTCTGCTGTTGAAGAACAGTCTATTTGGCATTCGCACTTTTCTAACCTTACGCAACAAATTGTTTTAAATTGAGTTTGAACACAATAAGTGGAGTCACTGGCGCGAAGAGCCCATCCCATTTATTTCTAATGCTTGCAGCGCCCTCGAGGTAATTTCATTGACGCTAAACTCAAAAAGACTGATGCCGATCGACGTGCACCGTAACCAGTCCATAAACTATTAGTATTCGGCTTTTTGGAGTTCATGCATTGGCCGGGGCAATGGCAGATTTATTAATCTGATCGGCCAAGCATCTAAGCCCGATGCCGATCGATGTGTGCCATAGCCACTCCATGAACTATTAGCATTTGGCTTTTTGGAGTTCATGCATTGGCCAGGGTAAGGGCAGATTTATTAATCTGATTGGCCAAGCATCTAAGCCCGATGCCGATCGATGTGTGCCACAACCACTCCATGAACTATTAGCATTCGCCTTTTTGGAGTTCATGCATTGGCCGGGGCAAGGGCAGATTTATTAATCTGATCGGCCAAGTATCTAAGCCCGATGTCGATCGATGTGTGCCACAGCCACTCCATGAACTATTAGCATTCGGCTTTTTGGAGTTCATGCATTGGCTGGGACAAGGGCAGATTTATTAATCTGATCGGCCTAGCACCTAAGCCCATTGCCGATCATTGTGTGCCACAGCCACTCCATGAACTATTAGCATTCGACTTTTTGGAGTTCATGCATTGGCTGGGGCAAGGGCCGATTTAGTAATCTGATCGGCTATTCAACGAGGATAAATTAAAATTGCCTAGTTATCTAATCAGCAAGTATACATGAATGTTTTATCCAAAATAGCAAAAAACAATACCATTCATCAATAAAAAAATTTAGCACAAATAATAGCAAAGTACAAAGGAAATTTTCTTTAGTAAATTGGGCACAAATTGTAACTATTTTACATATGAAAACTACTAAACAAAAAGGTACAAGTTCGCATGAAAATGCCTAGCAAAAAACTATGACTATAGCAATACATGAAAACTACTAAACAAAAAGCTGTAAGAATTCATTCAAAATCCTAAAACAAAAACAAGTGTCGCCCAACTTAATCCTCGGAGTCAGACTCCAGCGGCTCAACATCCACTTGCTTGTATAGAATCGGCATACCCAATGTCACATCAGCAGTAGCAAGGGCTTTGAGCCGGCCGTGTTTGAATCCCCGATTTTCAAACTTGGGGACTTCTTCCACATAGTTAGCGAGAGCAGCACTTTGCCCGACCTCAAATGCCTTGGAAGCCTCCGAGTCGGCTGCTTCCTTCACCTCCTTTAATTCTTCCAATTCAGCCTCTAGTTTGGCGATCGCCTCTTGGGCTAACCTGAGCGCGTCTTCGCTCGCGTCTGCCCTCTTCTCGGTGGCCAATCTCAGCTGATCCGCATTTCTCGCCCTCTCCATCTTGGCCTCGGCCTTGGCGCTTTCCATTTTCGCCCTCACCGCCTCGAAATCAGCCCTGCTCCTTTGGCCCTCTACTTTCGTTTGTAAACGACCAAGTCATTCGACGGCGTCATGCTGGCGACGACCTATCTCAGCTATTCTCCCGACCGTCTGCGAAATAGGAAATTAAAACCAAAACAATATTTGCATAAAAGGGAAAGACAAGGTCAAGGTATATACCAAGAGAGCCGATTGAGCGGCTAGCGCTATTGCTAGTAGATCCGGCTCCGCCCGGAAAGCCACCTTGTCAGCCGGCAATGAGACAGACGTAGCAATGCTGAGTGCGACAGCTGGGTCTTTAATTGCCGAAGCATCAGAGGAGATCGGCGTGTTTTTTTATCTTCGGTTGAATGACAAAAGGCACAATCACATCCGATTCCTCTAAACGTGGCCGTTTGTCAGCATGGTTTTCTTCTGAGCCGGCCTCGACCTCGGCAGGACGCTTCTCTGCCCTTTGCTCAGCCTCTTGATCGGCCTGCACAACCACCTTGGACTCGGCACTTCGATTTTTTGCTGTTTCCTCCTTAATAATAGGCAAGTAGGGCTAAGATTCGGCAACAGGCAGGGAGGGCTGAGATTCAGCGGCAGGTGGCACTTCAGATCGAATGGCCTCTGCTCTTCGCCGCGCGGCCATCCTTTCCGCGTTTTTCTTTTTGGCAAGTTATGTGAGGCTTAACCTAGCCATGTCTTCGGGGTATGCGCCGGGAAGGTCCTCTAAACCGTTAAAAACGTCGTCAAAGGGAAGGTCCCCTCAGCCCGAAGTGGACGGAGGGTCGGCTGAATTGAGACCGGCTTCCTCAAAGGCCAACTTCAAAGCCTCGTCTACTTCCGCTTCGGACTGATTTGACTCGGTGACCTCAGCTACTTCTGCCTGCTCCGAATTGGACCCCTCGAAACCAATTTGCCGCAAGTTTTTGACGTCGGTCAAAATAAGAGCGATAAGAAACTCTTCACCCTTCGGAATTGGGATGTTTTCTGCTGTTGAGAAGGTCGTATATGTCGGCTCGTAGTGAAGTAGAACGTGGGCCACCCTCCCCTGTTTCTGAAGACTTGGATGATCGAAATATTTGAGCGCGACTTTGATTTCCGAAAGAATGGCGGCGTCGGTTGAAGTTAGGACTTTCTTCAAATCGTTTCCTGCACAAGCAAAACCATGAGGTCTCAAAAATGAAGCTTTATAAATATAACAAAAAAATAAACACAAGAAGCTATACAGCCGCCTGGTTCGCCCCTCCGTCTAGGAATAGGATCAAGGCAATCCTCGCCTTCGCCAAATTTCTAGTTACCTTGGACAACGACCATAACATCATCGACTCGCTTCCCAGAATTGGAAAGCATAGTCACTAATTGATGGTCGGTGTCCTTAGCCCCAAGGAAATAACGTCTGTGCCGACCAGAAGACTTGGCCAAGGCATAACAATGCCGAATAGCAGGAATGCCGAGGTTAATCCTAAGGTGACGGTTTAGCTGTATAATCCCCATTACGATTCTAAAAAAGTTGGCATTGGGTTGGGAAGGGATTAGATCCCAATGACAAAGCACAACCCTAAGGAATGGGTGAAGGGGAAACAGACTCCACCCTCTGCGATTGATAGGAGAGGGAAGACGATCGTGGTTTCATCAGCCCTCTCCATATCGAGGGTGCCGTCTATCACGAGTGATAGACGAATGTCATCAGGAATGGAAAAATGGCGTGGGAAGCCAGAAATTCGATCCAAGGAGAGGAGATATTTCAAATGTTTTGCCATTTCTTTCAGCCTATAGGAATATGCTAAACCAAAAACAAACCAGGAAAAAGGATTCAAAGCAGAGAGGGAGAGAACTTACAAGAGACGAAGAGAATAGTGAAGGAAAGGAAGTTGCAGAGGTAATTCGGAAGGCAGTCCAGTGACGAGCACCTAAAAATGTGTATGTATTTGAAAAGACGTCGAAATTTTAAATCATAATAAATAGAAGTGTACGAAGGGGCGGGAAGTTGAAATGATAACCGAGAAGCGTGTGCTCAGACATCTGCGTTGGAATGAGGTCAGTCGCCGAATTTTGGCTCTGACTTTTCGAGTTCGAAACCAAACACTCCAGCCGACTGTCATTAGTGAAGTGCTTGGGAGGCAATTGTGGGGGCCGAATACTGGGAGTCGTAAAGAGGCCGAATAGTTGAACTTGGAGAGTCAAAATATATATAGCACTCGGCCCTGTCTCGCACGTTCAAATCCTACCCTATTCGGCCAAATAGCCGGTTAAGCAAGGGGCCGAGTGAAAAGCGGTTTGCTACAAAAGAAGCCGAATGGTGAATTGAAAGTGGGCCCAATCCCGAGGCCCAAGAAAGAAAAGATATAAATAAAAGAACATCAGCCAGAAAGAGGTATGTGAGAATCAATATGCTTAACTTAAAATACAAGTAATCCAGAGAGAGTAGAGACTAACTTGTCCGTCGGAGTGCTAATTCCGGCACCCCCGACCGGAGTGTTCATTTATTTTCAAGTGACAATCTGAGAATCGCGAGCGTTCCCCAGGATCTGAAGAGTATTTCCAAACCACTTCCCCACAGTTTTGGAAAATTGATTTTGATCAAGAAGTGCCAAACATGGACTGCTTTGCCAGATTTCAGAGTCGCCATCTAAATATTTTGTTTTTGGGAAATTTAGGAAACCCTGACTCGTGCCTAAGGCCACGTGTCCATCATCACCAAAGTTGCCTCGGCTCGGGAACTTGGGTACGAGAGGGGAAGGTCCTGAAATGAGCACCCCCGCTCGCCCGATCAAAGGATCGGCCTTTACTAACATGATATGTTGTTATTGAAAACACATGTGTTCTTATTCTGGTTATTAATTTAACTTACTACGTGATGCGCGCAGCACACAAGTATAGACTCAATCACGCAGATTGGAACAAAACAACTCATGTTTGTTTTTGAAAGTGGTTTGAAAGTGCTACTCGCAAGTAGGCTAAAGCGCGAATTTGCCACCCTCAAGTGGGCTTAGAAAAACATGATTTTGCCACTTCAAGTGGGCTTAAAACTCACAATCATTGAGTTGTTCCAATTCAGATGATAAAACCTTCATCCACAAGCATTCATGCATTTAAACACATAAGTACATAGCCTCGTGGAAAGCATGCTATCATGGCAGTCACTTTACACACATGCAAGGATGCTAAAGCGTAAACACTCACAGTGTACTCCGAGCCAAAACATAAGCTAGTTAGAAATCATGCATGATCCTAGCTATGTTAAGATGCCTAACGCAACACATGGAAAATGCAACTAAGATAGTCCTGGCTATTCTAAGATGTCATGTGAATGCAACTAGATAACATGTATTCAAATTGGTATTGAAATACAATGCAGTTTATATGATGCGCCGAGCCCGGTGCATACAAGACAGATGAATAGATGCACGCATGCAAAGCATAAGGTATGCTAATCGAAATATGACCTAATCTAACCATCGAAAGCTGATAAGTAAAAGGAAGAAAGAAGTGGGGTTGAAAAACATTCACACACACACGCACACTTATTACAACATTTGCCCTCTCGACGGAGGGTTCGAATGAATAATATAAGCTAGCTATGCTAAGCTAAGCTACTTAACTAATCTAATAATCTAATTAGACTAATTATTACACCACACAAATTGAATAACTAGTTACAACTAATTATTACAATACTTTAATTAATTAACAAATTAACTAAGTTACAAAACCAACCAAGAAAGAACAAGAAGCTAAATTAGGCTGCCACAGCTCTGCCTCGGAATAATAAATGATGCATGCTTGGTCGGCTTCGCTCGAAAATCCATTACCATGCCCTCAATTGCCTCTGTTTGCATTTGGTTTGATCTCAGAACACTGCACAAACTTCCAGAATGCTTCTACTCCAACACAGGGACCTCTTGGTGGGCTGCCGACCAGAAAAGGTGGTTGTAGACCACTTGTAGGCCAGAAAAACTTGTTGTAGACCAGAAAAAGTGGTTGGTCAGCTACTTTTTTTGGTTTGCCGGCCAGAAAATCTGCCAGACTCCAATTTTGCTGCAACAGAGGACAATAAGGGGTATAACAGTGTATTTGCAAGATATGTGTGCATAATCACCCTTCCTATCATTTCTCAAGCTCAAGGAAGTTCGGTACTCGACTCTCGGGCCACCAATCGAGCATCGCAATGCACGATGGCCGAGAAGCCAAGCTTGCACAATTCAATGTTAATGAATGCACAAATAACACATAAGAGCCTCCGTCTCTATCATGCATGATCAAGAGGGTCGGCGACCGAGAAATGAGGCGCGTTTCATCACTTCAAGTATGAAACGTCCCTCGCTTCTCGTGTTTGGTTTGACGTCCAATCCAAACACAATGCAACACTTACAACATGATCAACCTATCAATGCTAATAGCATGCACAAGATTCTATCATGTGAATAACGCATGCATGGCATGTTCGAAGGCTAAAGCATCAAAGCGAGTAAAGAGCATCATACAAGAGGCATGCAATACAATGCTCAATGGACTTAAACCAACTATGGACAGACCTCATGCATGCCAAAAAAATGGCCAAAATGTTCCGAAATGCTAGCATTAAAAGCAAGAAAATGCATGCTCATGCATTGGCCCATGAATAAGGCATAAAACACAACTCTCAAACACAATCAGAAAGTGATATGCATGAGAATATGTCAATGCTATATGCTCTGAAATCAAGTGTTAAATGATGGAAAATCACATAAACACCACAAATAAGGCATGTTAGAAGGCCTAAGGCACAAGGCTACTAAAGGGGACTACACAAGAGGCATGCAATACATGGCACAAATGATTGAACCAGCCATAGACAGAGCTTAATTAGGTCAAAACAAAGACTAAGGCCCCTTTTGGGAAGTGGGTTATAATCCACTTCCCAGATTATAACCCACTTCCTCTCTCATAAAAAAGCTGATTATAACTATCTTCCCAAAATAGCCCTAAAACATGCTGGGATGGGAGCTCAAAAGCCTAGACAAGCATGCATACGCATTGGCCCATAAGCGAGGCACAAAGGCACAACTCTTTAAAGCACTCAAAGAGTGAAAGAAGTAAGAATATGGCAATGCTATATGCTCTGAAATAACATGTTAAATGATGCCAAAACATGCACGCATCACAAATGAAACATGCTAGAAGGCTCAAAGCTTAAGGCTAGCAAAGGCACTTGTACCATAGCCATATCAAGCAAGCCCCAAAGGGCTAAGGTGACTCAAAACAGTCCCAAGGCAGGTCAAAACAATGCCAAAACATGCATGGGGCAGAGTTAACACATGCTAGAATGGGAGGCATAAAGCATAATGCATGCAAGGCCAATGAGCATGATTACACTACACCTACCAAAACCAAGCATTAGATGACTTTATCAACAAAAATCAGAGTTGTATTATGGAAAAATAAGACCCAAAACACATTGAGATGGCAACCCAAAAGGCTTAGGCAAGTATGCATGCCAATTGGCTCATAAGTGAAGCATAAAGCATGACCCTCCAAAAGCATTGAAAGAGTGAAGCATGGGAGAGTATGACCACACTACATGCTCTGAAATCATATAACAAATGATGCTAAATCATGCAAATAGTTCAAGCAATGCATGCTAGTGGACTCAAAACTCAAAGCTAGTGAGCAAGATTACACTATGGCTATACAAAGCAAGGCATGCATGACCAAAACAACTTAAAATAAAGCTTAAGCATGGAAAAACATGAGTAAAAGTTTGCTGGAGTTGAGCCAAAAGCATGCTAAAATGGTGGTCCAAAGCATGATGCATGTTAAGGCTATAGGGAGGATTGCACTACAAGGGTATGAAGCATGCAAGAGGCAATCAAACTGACCCCAAATAGAGTTATAGCATGCTAAAATAACACCAAAAACATGCTGAGATAGGACCAAAATAGGCTAGCATAATGGATCAAAGCATTGAGTACACAAGGCTAAATGGCAAGATTACACTACAAGTATAAAAAGCATGCATGAGGTGATCAAACCAAGCCAAAACAATGTTATGCTATGCTAAAATAAGGCGTAAGACATGCTAAGATGGAGCCTCCAGGAGGTAGAAAAAAACATGCTAACTTGGTGAGCCATCAACACAAGCACACAAGGGAAGAGAAGGGGCGACAACCCCCACCCATTTGGGGCCTCAAAACACACTTTCTTCCACTGAAAATCCATTGGATTTCAGTGGCTAAAAGGCCAAGAGAAGGTGATCTCGAAGGCCTAAAGAGGTGGCACAAAACAAAGCAAATAAGGCACACAAGAGGGTAGAACACCCTCAACACCAAAGAGGCCTCAAACAAACATTTTTAATACTTAAAAATGAAGCTTTTTATAGTCGAAAGCTAAGGCAAAAGAAGCATGCAAAGTTGGCCAAATAGTTAATCAAAACAAAGCTTTAAAGGGATTAGTTTCTTACCCTTGGAGAATAAGAACAAGGTGTAGACACCCCATTTTTGACCGTCCTCAAGACTCGGACGTCACCGTTTGAACACTCGGTGATTATCCATGATCGTGTTCGTTTGGAGTTCCCGGAGTTCTCGGCCACGCGCCTTGCCTCAGGACCTCCGAACTTGACCGTTTTGTGTCTGGTTTTGCACCAAACACTTGTTCTTTGCCTTGGAGGGGCAGGGAATGCCTTGTAAGGCATCCCCACACACCACCGGCAGTGGCTAGAGGCCACCGGCTGGTTGGTGTTGCCATCGGCACTATATTGTGCCGGTCGGCACTCTTTTGTGCCGGTCGGTAGTCAATTTTGTCAAAATGACATTTTTGCCCAGCCGACTACTGTTCAGTTGCTTTTTGAGATATTTTAAGGCAGCTGTCTTGCATTGGCTTCCCCTCCATACACGTGTATGGAGGGATGGACCTCTTGTTTGCTTACTTGCTAAGCTTACAAGATTGCCTCCTCTATAAGAGGAGGCCTTGTCTCCCTTGCTTTAGGGTTAGAAAAATTGGAGAGGAGAAGGAAGAGCTCTAGTTTTTAGGGTTTGCTTTGGTATATCTAACCTATATCTATATCTCTTCTTCTCTTGCCCTTGTGTGTGTTTGTGTCTCATTATTGCACACAAGCACGTAGTATTTCACCTTCCCTTGGCTACTGAGGTCCCAAGAGGTTGTTCTTGCTGTTCTTGACTGGTTTGGAGCTCAAGGAAGCAACAAAGTCAACATTTGTGAAGGTGGTCAACAAGGGTGAGAAACTAGCCTTTTATTCCCCATTCTTGCACTCCATTTTTACCTATCTTTGAACTGTTTTTGTGTTTCGTGTTTAATACAAAAAAGTTCTGTTTTTTTGGCCTCTAAATAGTTTGTTAAGAGTGCCTTAAGCTTTGAGAAGGGTTGACCCCTCTAAAGGCTTGTTTGGCCCTTGTTTTGTGCCATTTTGTGTGAGCTCCGGGATTTTGGTGTTTGGATCTCTTCACCACTGAAATCTTGAGGGATTTCAGTGGTGTAGATGATGCTTTGAAGTCCCAAGAAGGAGAGGGCCACCCCCTCTCCTTGTTGTCCTTGAAAAGGGCATTTTTAGCCTCTTGAGAGAGCATCTAGTTCAAGTGTGTGTTGAGCATGTATGGACTGTTATTCATGCTTAGGATATCATGATTTAACATTGCTATGTATTGGTTTTGGTCCCTTATGCATGCTTAGCATAGTTGCCATGTAATGCCTTGTGTTGCCTTAACATGACTTAGGTTGTTAGCCCTAATTTGAGCATGCTTTAGGCTTAGATTTGTGAATGTTTTGTGCTTATTTTGCCAGGTTTTAGCTCTGTCCATAGTCATTTGGGTTGATCTTGGCATGCATTATATAGCCCCTTTGCATTTTAGGCTTGCTAGCCTTTGAGCATGCATATGTAGCATGTGTTGCTTACCTCATTTTGATGGTTTGGAACCATCTAGCATGTCATTTCAGTCCCTTTGGTGTGCTTGTATGCTTGCCTTAGTTGCCTCTTTAATGCTTTAAAAGCATGTATTGAATGCTCCATGTTTTGGTCATTGTGCATGCCTTTGGTTTCAAGCCTTTTAGATGCCATCTAGGTGCCCTTTTGGGCTTGGTTTTATGTGTTGAGACTCTGTTTTAGTTGCTTAAGTATTGCCATATGTGGTTGTACTAAGTGTGGTTTAAGCCCCTTGGCTTGCCTTAAGTGCTTGGACCTTAATTGCATTTGCTTGTCTTGTTTAACATGATTTGGCATCATTTTATAGCATGATTGTCAGAGCTTCATTTGCATGCTAATTGCCCATGTTATACTCCTTTCAAGTGTGCTTGAGAGTTACTTGCTTGATGCTTAGATTAGTGCCTTGACATGTGCATGTGTGTATGTGTGTTTAGCCTCCATTTTTTTGGGCATTGTGGCTACTGATTTTGGGCCTATTAGAGCTGCCTAATTGATGTATAAGACCATCATATGTTTAGGTTGCATGCTTACTTCATGTTTGCTTGTATGCTTGCATTGTTTGTTCACATGCTCATGTTGCATCCCTAGCTAACACATGATTAGGTTGCATTGCATCAACATACATGCCTTGTTCCTTGACTTGGTGATAGGAATTGGCCTTGTTTTGTTTGTTTGGTTTGCATGCATTTGATATAAAAGTTGCACACTTGGTTCTTTGGGCCATCATGCATGGAAATGCGTGATTGGTGCCTGAGAATCGAGGCACATACCCCTTTGAGTCACAAACATGATAAGGGGCATGGTTGGTGCACACATTGTTGGAATTACATTGCCATGCAAGTTGTGTCCTCTGCTGCTGTGAGTTGCAGGTTCTGCAGACATTCAGTGCCGGCCGGCAGTGTTAAGTGCCGACCGGCAGTCAATTGATGGCTGGTGGATGAATTCAGTGCCGATGAGCTCAATTCACTGCCGATGGAAGTTCTATTCAGCCGGTGATGATCCCCAGTGTTCAGAAAGGCATCCCTGAGACTTTGGCAGTTTTCAGAGGAGTAGAGCAGGGAAAACAGAGGCAATCTAAGCATGGCAGTGCAATTCCGAGCAAGTCTCGAGCATGCGTTGCATCTGATCCGCTTCCCGAGGGCTTTACTGCTTTAATTAGATTAATTAATTTATTTGATTAATTTAGTTGATCTGTAATATTTAATTAGCTTGCGTATTAATTATTTGTATTATTCTTTTGGTCCCTCCGAGTGAGGGCGTATTTGTAATAAGCGTGTGTGAGTGTGTGCATGTCTCCCAATCCCCACTTCTTTCTTCCCTTTTACTTACCTGCTTTGATGGTAGATTAAGGGCACGTTTATTTTAGCATACCTTATGCAATGCATGCGTGCATCCATGCATTTGTTGACATGCATCGGGCTCGGTACATCATACAATCTGCATTGTATTTCAAATCCAAATTGAATACGTGTTATTTGTAACATTCCACATGCCATTTTAGGATAGCCGAGCCTGTCTAATTGCACTCTGTATGTGATGCATTAGCCACTCAACACGAACTAGGGCATGCATGTTTGCTAACTGGTGTATTGTTTTGGCACGGAGTACGATTTAAGTATTTATGCTTTAGCATATCGCATGCGTGTGAATGTTAACATGATAGTAGGCTTACCATGCGGCTAGTGCTTATATGAGATAAACTGTTTGAATGCCTGTGAGTGGAGGTTGGATCGCTTGAGTTGAAAAAACTCGTTGAAATCCGTATTTTAGCCTACTTGCGAGTAGCAAATTCCAAAGCGCTTTTCAAAACAAACGGATATGCAATGCTTGTTTCCAAATTAGGCAATCTAGTCTATACTTGTTTGCTGTGCGCATAACATAGTAATTCTAGGCTAATAACCGGAATAAGAACATGTAATGTTTTCAAAATCGGATATCACGGTTAGTAGAGGCCGGTCTTCGGACCGGGCGAGAGGGGGTGCTCATAGCTGACCTTCCCCGATCGTACCCAAGCTCCCGAGCCAAGATCACTTTGGTGATGACGGACACGTGGCCTTCGGCACCGAGTCAGGGTTTCCTAAATTTCCCCATTTTAAAATATTTAGGTGGCGACTCTGTATCTGGCAAAGCAGTCCATGTTTGGCACTTCTTTTCAAAAATCAGTTTTTCTTCAAAACGATTTGCCAGAGTTGGACTCTTTGGTTCAGATTTAGAACCGTAACACAAAAAAGGGAGTCCAAACTGTAGCCGAGGCCCCCTTCCGCAGGTGTGCTACAGTTTCTGGCGACTCTGCTGGGGATTTTAGAGAGCTTGACTCGAACTCGTGATATCCTGTTTTGATTCCATTTATGTGTCTCTTTACATTGCATGTGTATTGGTGCGCCTATGACACCGTGTTGGCCATCTGCTATTCCTGAGCGGTTTGCCGGAGCCTTGTCTTGTCAAGGCATGTCCATAAGGCTGACCGGTTGCGGGCTCTGCCAGTATGGGAACACAAACCCCGGTTTTACCGGGGCACCCTTTTCGACCATTCGACCTAGTGCATATTCGGAACCATAGTGACCATTCCAAACTAGGACAGGTTGCTTACCCGATATAGGTTGTTTGAAACCGCTGTGTGCGTAGTGAAACCCTAGCTCCTGACAAAATAGGACAGGGAAACCCTACCCCAACATAGGGGTGTTTTGGCTCTTTTTACTTGCTATGTGCTTTTAGAGTGTATCTCTACATGAATGCGCATATCAGTTTGCAAGATTGGGTATCCGGCCTAAGGGCACCAGTAACAGTATTTTGGGGAATCAGTTATCTGTGGGTATCAGATTCAAATTTTGAACAGTGATTCTGGGAAACGGTGATCGGTGTAGAGTGCAGTTGTTCGGCTACACCCGTGTTTGATCTGTTTGGGGCTGAAATACTGCTTGTTTTCCGTTTCAGTTTAGAGAATCAGAGAGTTGATCCAGGATAGCTAGTGTCTCAGCATGACGCAGAATTCAGAAGAGATCATGGTCATGGCGGCCGCGTTGGATCAGGGAATCACCCTACACAGCGAAACTACTGTTGATATGCCGCATCCACCCAGATCGCCGGTTGCGCACCCGGTCTGGGCCCCTCAGCTATATCAGGCTCGTGAGCCTACTACTTTTGAACTAATGGGGATGATAGGAGATCTCCAGAGGTCTGTGGCGGATCTCGCCTATGGGATGTCAGCCTCACTGCCAGCCGCACCATATGCCGGGAACTTTGTACCTCAGGAGCCCCCGCTGTTGGGGCGAATTGTGATTGAACTGAGTCAACCGGAGATGGCCTCCAACCATGGCAATGATGCACCAATATCCACCCAAACCCTCAACCAGGTCGAGACCAGAAGTAAAGATAAGATGAAGGCAGATGCCGATCCTATCGAACAGCTGCTGTGGGCAGTCGAGGCTTTGAAAGCCGGGGGAATGAACAAGCAACAGGTATCTGCAGTTGTGACAAAAGCTATGGAAGACGCTTTCCCCATCCCGCCTGAGGGCAGTTCCAGTCAATCGGAGAACCGGGATAGGCCCCGTCATGCCAAAACAGTTCTTCCCGCTCCCAGCCTTGCATCCGGGAAGAATCAGAAATCCAAAGCCGCACCTGCTGACCCGTTCGCTAGTTCATCTAGCAAGAGTGCTCAGGTTCCAAAGTACCTGCCCCGAGGGCGCAGGGTCTTCCATCCTCTCTACATGCCTTTGTCTAGGGCATTTCTGATTTTGGCCAAAAAGGGGCATCTTACACCCCTTGATCCTAGGCCGCTCCCCAAACCCCTTCCAGCAGGCCATGATGCCACTCAGTACTGTGCATACCATCAGCAGACTGGTCATGCTACTGATAATTGCTTCCGCCTCCATCATGAGGTACATGATTTGATTGACAACAAGGTTATCCTCCCGCCTACCTCGGCCAAATCAGTCACTACAGAGTTCTTGGATTGTGAGGACACAGCTATCGAGGACACAGATACCGCGAGTATGTAATTAGAAGGTGAACCGCCTGCGGACAGTGTTTGGAGCATTTTTGGATGTAGCGTTCGGCACGCATTTTTGAGCATCGACCAATACTGGTTTTGTAAATTTTGACTTGGGTGTCGAGTCAGTCTGTTGTTTTGTTTTGAGTCTGTCTCTCTGTTTTGAGTCAGTCTTTTTGCTTACAGGGTCTGTCCTGTTGTAATGAGTCAGTCCCTTTTGTATAGAATACGAGGTGATTCCGGGGTTGTTGCCTCGAGCACCGCTTTATCTTGTAATTACCTGTTTTGTTTTCCCTTTGAGTCTGTCTCAGTTAAGGAGCCGGTTGCAATCAGGGTTTTGGAATGAAACAGCTGCGGCTATCCCGTTTTCATGCTTGCTTTTCAGTATGAGCTAATTGTGCCAGAAGATGTGAATGGAACGACAGTACATTCTACCTACTCTCTTGTGCCTTGAACTCGTTATAGTGACCTAAGTTTTTTTTTTCAAAACCTTCTTTGAACACTGCGGTGATAAAAACGAAGAGGAAGAAATTCCTCGGGTTTTGCAAAACTTTGATCGAAATTGAGAGAAAGAGAAGCACGTTGAGCTTTTAATGAATGAAATCATGCCTGTCAGCGTGAGTACTGAGAAGGACCCTGGCTTGATCCAGACTGGTTCCACACTATCTTTAGCACAGGCGATGTGTCGCTTCCTTAAAAACTTTCAAAAACAAAATATTTTGCGCAGTCCTGTGAAGACCTGTGTGGAAACGCTCTTGAGATTGTGCAGCCTAGGATCGCTCTCAGCCTCAAGGTTCAATCTATCTGTTCCGAACCTGGAATCCGTTCAGAATATTCAAGCAGTCAGCTGCGATGTAATGCCCGTGTGGCCCAATTTAAAGCAGCCCTCGAGCAAGAGGCACCAAAGCCAGATCAAGGAAATCAGGTCCCACCAGGCAAGGCTCATGGAGTAGCCGTGATGGACCTTTCTGCAAATCAACACAACAGTCACTCTCCCGGATATAGAGAGGCTTCAATCTCAAAACCATTGGGCATGGGCTTGCTACACTTTTACCCTTTGAGAGGCTCGCTGGGCCGAAAAACCCAAAGGGCGGTCCAGGCAAAAGTTAGAGCAAAAAGAAAAAAAAAAAAAAAAAAAAAATGCAAAAAAAAAGAGAAAAAAATGAAAATGCAAAAGAAAAGAATGAGAAAAAGAATGAAAAAAAAAACATAGCTCGCAAGGTCGAAAACCCGCATTGGGCACCTTGGCAAAAGTTAGAGCCTAAACAGTGAAGGTTAAAATACCCGAGTGTACCTTAACCCGAACTACGTAAGGCTTGATTCCCATGTTTGGGATACGTAGGCAACTTCATCTTGAAGTCCAACCCCCAACGCTTTCATAGCGTCTCGGTCCATGCAATGGTTCTGATCACCTTCGCCTCCTCTGAATTCGATAGTTCAGTTGCGACAATCGAAATTATGCAGCCAGCTTCCTCTTGAAGTCCAACCACCAACACCTTCCAGGTGACTGTGTCCATATATTGGTTCAGACCGTCTTCGTCTCCTCTGTGTCCGAGGGTCCGATCGTCATCAACAAGGACTGACTTACAACATGCTGCGGCATCATCCAAACAAGGGGCAACTTTCCGTTGCCACACAGTGCCATAAGTTGCCCTGAGTTGCCGTCCAAACTAGGGGCAACTTTCCGTTGCCTTGCCCCTCCTTCAAGCAAGGGGCAATTTTCCATTGCCTCCGATCCGAGGTTGCGCATCTCGAGGGTGAGTTCGTGCTCGTTGAGCATCGATTGTTTGCTAAAAATAGTTTTTGAGAATTTTTTACTGAGGTTGACTATTTTCTTGAAAACTATTTCATTTTCCAAAACCAGACCATTTTCTTGGACCCGAAAAGGAGAATTTTCAGTGCTCGCCGCCTGAGTCGCATGATTTTCAAATCAAAAATCGAATAAGTGTGTTAATCCAACTCTCATTTTGATCAAAACTGTTTTTAGGAAGAAAACAAAAAATGGTCAAGGTGACGAACTAGGGGCACAATTGAGTCAGGTCTTCTGTCTGTTCCCCCGTCAGTATACTTGCCAGGAGGGCACTTTATCCGCCAGAAGGAATAGCCGTGAGCTAACAGTGCTGGGCGTGAGCTTGTGAATTCCTATTCATCCATTAATCACCCTGGGGAGGGATGAAAAACGAGAGAATAAAGAATAGAGAGGTGCAAGGAGAGAGAAAAGTGAGCAAAAGGATTTTGAGAGAAAAAACCGAGCCCGAGGGCCGAGTGACGTGAGTATCACAAATGACAAAGGGTGGGAAATAATACGCGAAGGAATTGGCTCCTCAAGATTTGAGGTCTTTTTGTAAACATGTCCGTGTGTCGTGTCTTTTGTTTTGTTTACCTCAACTTTTGTTTTGAGTCTTTTCCGAGCGTGTCTCATTGTGTTTAGGTTGTTTACCTATCGTTTTCCGTTGTTGAGTCTTTTTCGCTGTGTTCAGTTGTAGGCTCGATACCCCGGTTGTGAAACCCTTTTCCAAAGTCAATCGTTTGTGCTCAGAATGCTGTGCCATTCTCTATATTTATGCGAAGCAAGAGAAGAAAAGGAAGTTTGGGACATCTAAGTGTGTTTCAACTGTAACCGTTTCAGTTCCTTGATCCGTCTTGTCAGATTGGGCTGTTTGTTCAAGGTTTGCTGTGTGCAGAATGAACCGAGTGCTGTGTTATGGGCTGTATGCAGATCAATCCCCCAGTAGAGTGTGGGCTGTATACTCAGTTTGAGTAGTGATTTGTTTGAGTTGTTTGCTGTTAGTTGGTTGGTCATCCGATTATTACAGTATAAGTGCTCAATTCACAAATGTTTAAGTTTCAGACAACAGATTAGTATCATTTACATGTGAGGTGTAATATGATGCAATGCAGTGCAGAGTATGAAATACGCAGATATATACAAATGTAACACTTTTTCAGATAAAAAGTTTGTTTCATTTCATATCATCTTTTCAAGTACATAAGTTTTGGGAAACAAAATCTGCCCCGGCAGTACAAAAGTACCCTAACTACTAGCAAGAAGGGGAAAATGCAAAAAAAGAAGAAGCAGCAAAAATCTGTATCAAATGTCAAAAATGGCCACGGAGCTATCAATCCGTCCTCGCCCTCTTCCTGGGCAGAAGTCCAGGAGCACCACCAGAAGTGTCACTGTCTGAGCCCGAGCCCGAGCTGTCCCCGGCCTCCTCCTCGGATGACTCTGCCTCCTCCTCCGACTCGTCATCTGGGCCTGGAGCCTGTGAGCTGCTCCCGACATGAGTGCGTTCCCCTCTGGTACGAGGGTATATCCTGCCATCTCGAGTAGAAATGGGAGGTCCAGCTGGAGCGCCACCCATCGGGGGGATCTGGAAGGGAGGCTGAAAAGGCATAAAAGGCAAATGCATCAGTATATATGGAACAGTTTATCAGTACAGAATACAGTGTATATGGGTGCCGTGAGCAGTGAGTCAGTACAGAATATAGTGTATGGATGCCGTGAACAGTTTACCAGTGCAGGATGTAGTGTATGAGTACAGTCTGTGGATGCCGTGAACAGTTTATCAGTGCAGGATGCAGTGTATGAGTACAGTCTGTGGATGCCGTGAACAGTTTATCAGTGTAGGATGCAGTGTATGAGTACACTCTGTGGATGCCGTGAACAGTTTATCAGTATAGAATGCAGTGTATGAGTACAGTCTGTGAATGCCGCGAGCAGTGAATCAGTGCAGAATGCAGTGTATGAGTACAGTGTATCAGATGCCGTGAGCAGTTTATCAGATGTTGTGTATGCATCAGATTATGTAAAGCAGTTTGTGTATGGTTCGAGGCTGTGGTCAGAAAGAACATACCGGAATGCTGTAGAGGGCTAGGAGGTCAAATGTCCGCTGTAGCATCCCCGTCATGGAGGCATTCATCTCCAGTAACTGCCGGGTGTACTCGGAAGACGCCTGCAAAAACATCGGATGCATCAATATTCTGTGGAATATCAAATAAACTGAAATGAAATGACTGTACAAAAATGCAGCAATACATACCGGAGGCAAGTCGGGGACACCGACAAACTCGTGATCAGCCGGCGGAGGAGCGAAGGGGATCTGATAGGTCGCGCCACCCTGCCCTCGGAAAGTCAATGAAGCGGGCAGAGCAGGCCAACCGGTCCCCCGCTCTCGCTGAACCCCGCCTCTATCGCGGACTCGAGCTCTCCTCGGTGCTCCTCCTCCTGCTCCTGCTCCAGCCGCTGGCGCCGCAGGTCTCTCCCTCTCCACTTGGCGGCCACCACTCAGAGGTCGCATGATGAAGGTCCGGACGTACTCCGAGTAATCGCCCTCGCCTCTGTAGCCACTCGCCTCCCAGCCAATGGTGTAGTCCGCCATCTGCTCAGCGTGAAACGCTCGGTGTCCCTCATATGCTCAAGAGGGTGCACAGGGACTATCTGCTCAGGTAAGCCCAGGGTCTGACGCAAGAAGCGCTCGCCCAGGTACCAAGCCCGACAGACCGGGCCCTCCAGCAGAATCCGGTAACGCGAGGACTCAACGGCACCGGCAAACCGATCCCGCATCGTCACTGGCAGAGCAGCCCAAGGCTGCCAGGTGATCTGAAATTGAAATACAGTTGGTTATCTACTGGTATTGCAAATATGCGGTGGAAAAGCGAAGCTCAAATGAACTGTAACTAAAAACATACCTCGGCAGGGGTGATGGTGTCGAAATAGCGGCGGAAAAAACTGAATGTGTCGCGGGGCCGCCGAGTGCACCTCCCATCGTAGCGGCGCGAGAAGGGAACGACTAGAGGAGTCTCCGTCTCCGGCACTGGCTCCAATCTGGGGAAGTAGGCATAAACCCACAACTGCAAGGTGAATACCAGTACATTTATCAGATAAAGCGGAATACAGAGTAAAGCAGAAATAGCAGAGCCGTGTGTTGTGCAGTATATTTTGCAGAATGTACAGTGTGTACAGTATACAGCAAGTGTAAAGCAGACTACAGTGTGTGCAGTGTGCAGAATACAGAAAGTATAGAGCAGAATGTAAAGCAGAGGAGAAGACGTACCTCCTAAGCTCGCCAGTAGCCCCCGAGCAACTGCCCGCTGCCACGGGAGACCGAGCTCATGTACCCGTAAAGAGTGGCCAGAGCGGCGCCACCCCAGTCATAATGCAAGATGTGTCGGACGTCCACCAGTGCGCTGAGTAGGCAGAGAGGCACGGTGTTCGCCCGGTCGGCGAAGAGGGTGGTCCCTAGCAAAAACATCAAAAAGCTGCGCGCGTACTGCTCTACGGCCGCCTCGGTCATCGGAGCCGCCGCCACCAACGCAGGCCGCACTCTGAACTGCACCTCGAACCAGGAGTAGCGGACAAAGCCTGGACAAGCAAGAGGTGGCGCCTCGCCAAGAAAATAGATCTGGGCGGCGGTCCACTCGACTATATCGGTGTCAAAGGGGATCGGATCACCTCCCACCCCGATGCCTGTGAGCATCACGAAGTCGTAGGGAGTCATCGTCATGTCTCCCGCCACGGATAGGTGGAATGAATCGGTGGTGTCCCACCACCTCTCTGCCAGGGCAGCTAGAAGAGGCCTACAAGCAGTAAGCCGGGTCAGACTCCTGCAGAAAGCGCCGAAGCCGACATGGTCCACAATACGTCGAACCGCCTCGGGAAGCTCCGTGTACCAATCTCGAGCAGCGACGTTCCCATACCCGCGGATGGTATGGGAGTCTCCCTGTTTTCAAACAAATAGTTGCGAAGCAATATGAAATGTACATTTCTGAGGAAACATGTTAAAGTCGATACAAATCTAGCATGCATGCAAGTTTTTCATATTCAAACAGATACCAGGTTTCAGTGTACTACGGTGGACTACAGTGTTTGTTGCGTCAGCGTGTTTTGAGTAAGTGCAATGTAAACATGGTGCACGTGTGCACATTTTTCAGATTCAAGCAGCTATTGGGTTATAGTGTGCTAGTAGCTGAACTACAACGTATGATGCGTCAACGTGTTTTGTGTGGTTCAGTTTAAATACAGCATACAACATGTTTTCATATTCAAATAAGTGCCGGGTGTCGGTAGATTTGCAGTGAAGTACGGTGTGTGCCGTGTGTTTGGGTGGTTAAGGCTAGTGCAGTGTGTGTGCATGTGTCCATCTTAAACAGATATCAGTTGCAAGTAGGATTGCGATCAACTACAGTGTACAGTATATCAGAGCTAAGCAGTTAAAGAACAGATTCAGCTATGGCAGTTAACAGTTCTACATTGCAGAAAGTAAAACGAAAAAAAAAGTTACCTCGGAAGCGCCGAAGGATAGGTGAGAGGTCGGCTCGCGAAGGAGAAGCTCCGGGTCCAGCGCTCGGTCAAAACCGCGGAAATGGCGAAGACCATCTGGAGGTAGGACGTGGATCGTCGGGCGGTAGGTCGCCGGGTCGAAAGGACGCTCGCTCAACGGAAGGAGCTCGACCCCGGGATCCATCTCGTGATCCGGGGAGTCCGACGTGTGGAACATCGTCATCCATGGCAATGGTAGTGAAAAAAATGGCCGGAAAAGCCGGAATGCGAAGAGTCAACCGAAAGGTCAACCCCGGGCGGGTGAAAAATGGCCGGAAGGGTCGGAATGTGAAAAGACACCGAAATGAAGAGGAAATTGAGGGGAACAAGTCCCGAAAAAGCGGAAATGGCAAAAGATGCTCCGAAATGAAATTTCGATCGGTCGAAAATGTCCGAAACGCGAAGGAAATCGCGAATCCGACGACGAAACGGGCGTAAAACGCGAAGAAAACGAGGAATCGAGGAGAGAAAATCGCTCTAGAGAGAGAGAGTGTGTGATTTTCGGCTAGAGGAGAAGTGATAGAATAGGGTGTGAAACCCTATTTTATAAGACCCATGGTGAAATGCCGAAACTGTCCCCGATCAGCAACTTTTGGCCGGTCGGCACTATTATGTGCCGGTCGGCACAATATTGTGCCGGTGGAACTTTTCTGCAGCCAGTGGCCAGCCGGTGGCCACCTAGTCCAGCCGGTGATGTTCCCACAGCCTTGTTTAGGCCATATGAGTAGTTTTGGGTCTTCATAGCTCAAGAAAGTACAAGAAAGTGCATCTCCGATACTCAACCGGCCTCCGTTTGACCTCGGACCGTGTTTTCTGTGCGTGGCACTCGGATTCAAGCAGAGATTGTATCCTTTTGTATCCTTTTGTCTTTTACAAGATTCAAAAGTTGCCCCGTGTGCGTTGCACGCATCCATCACATTGTCCGGTGCGTCGCATCACGCTGTCTTGCACGTCCCTTGCGACTTGCACCGTTTCGCATTTTCGTGTGGCATGCGTGTCATACTTGCATTTCATTTTCCATTCAATAAGGTATGCGTGCCTCACTTTGCATTTCATTTACATTTCGTTTTGCATTTTGTATCCATGAGGTATGCATGCCTCATCTTGCATTGCGCACCTCATTGTTTTTTGCACCGGTCTGGCGAGACCTTAAACACGCACGGTCTAGGAGACCTTAAATCCTCGGGAGGTGCAAGACCTTCGGTGCATTAAGGTGCGCACCTCATTGCATTTAGTATGCATCGCATCGCGCTATTCTGCGCATCTCGTTGCATTTTACATGCATTCAATTGCACTTCTTTTGCACATCGCATTGTTCTGTGCATCACGGTCTAGGAGACCTTAAATCCTCTGAAGGTGCAATTCCTTTAGTGTTTGTCGTGCCCGGACGACTTTCGGTGGTCTGGTAAAGCCACCTGCCTGTTTTTGCGGTGAGTTCCTAGAAGACCAACTGGGATGGTGAAAACTAGAGTTCGAATGGCTTATGCCTAGAACACAAAGGTTCGGGATTTCCGAGACTACAGTATGGTTTAAATACCCAGGGGGTGTACCCTCGACTTGAAATCTGTATGGAAGCCCCATAGGTTGAGGCGGCATGTCTACGCCCCAATCCTGGATACTGAACCAACCTAGTATATCGCCCTATTGGTAAGATAGGGAAAGCTGCAATCGCATTTCATTGTAAATATCGCATATGTCATGCATCACTGTAAATAGTGCATTGTCATGCATCATCATTAAATACTGCATTTGTCATGCATTTCATTGTAAATATCGCATATGTCATGCATCATTGTAAAAACCATGCATATGTCATGCATTTCATTGTAACATAGTGCATATGTCATGCATTTTCTGTAAATATCCATTTCCATTGCATTGTAGTTACATGCATTCACTGCATCACCCCCTCCATCTATGGCTCGCACCTTTCCTTGTTGAGCTTGGTCTGGTATGTGCCCATACTTTTCACGTCTATACACTCATAGTTCTGCATGTGTACGCGCTTTGAGGGTTGCGGCACCTTTTCTATGTTAGACATGGCTTGTATGTGTACATGCCTTTCCTAGGCAAGATTTGGTTTGGCATGTGTGCCTTATCCATCGTATCTATCCGTTCCATTGCATATTGTAAATATCGCATTGTAGCTTGCATGCATCCACTGCATCACCCCCTCCATCTATGGCTCGCACCTTTCCTTGTTGAGCTTGGTCTGGTATGTGCCCATACTTTTCACGTCTATACACTCATAGTTCCGCATGTGTACGCGCTTTGAGGGTTGCGGCACCTTTTCTATGTTAGACATGGCTTGTATGTGTACATGCCTTTCCTAGGCAAGATTCGGTTTTGGCTACACGCCATATCCATTTCTATTACATTGTAGTGTAATTATTGCATCCAGCATTAGGATCATTGTTCTTTCCTCAGCGGGTTGTCACCCCACTTATGTCATTTCACCCAATACTTGTTCTTGTGTCCGTCTGCATCACTCATAGTTCAGACATCGTTCTATGGTAGACGGACTTGTTACTTCCATCAATCTATTTGACATATGTGTAGTTTCGAACCGCTCATGATTGGATCATGATTCAATTGCTCTGCATTTAGTTTGCATAGTTTCAATTGCATTACATTATCATTTTCATTATTCATACATGGTTTTGTATATATTGCATATCATTTTGCACTTTCAACTGCATTGTCATGCATGTTGCTAATAATATTGTACCTGTTAAGTTTGCTTTCTTTTCAGGCACGATATTGTATGTACGGTTCATTTGAGACCGGCGAAACCGGACGAGCCGCACAGGTATTGTATCCTCCGAGTGAGACGTATCGAGAATTGCATAATTCTCTTACATCCTTTCTGCATTGTAGTATAGTTTGGTGCTTGCTAGCTTATAACTGTTGCATGCGTGCTTCATTACAGCTTTCTTTGCATGATCATAAGTTATGCTCGGCTTCTTGCAGTTTCAGTTGCATTTTGCCCCTGCCTTCGGGCGCATACCTTGTTTGTCTCGCATAATTGTCCAAGTCTTCGGCCTTGTCAAAAATGGGTCGTCTCTGGGCTTTGACATTCACTCCCGTCATTGTTATGACTTTCGAGTTCTATCAAAGAGGGGCAACTGTAGACACCCCATTTTTGACCGTCCTCAAGACTCGGACGTCACCGTTTGAACACTCGGTGATTATCTATGATCGTGTTCGTTTGGAGTTCCCGGAGTTCTCGGCTACACGCCTTTCGTCAGGACCTCCGAACTTGACCGTTTTGTGTCAGGTTTTGCACCAAACACTTGTTCTTTGCCTTGGAGGGGCAGGGAATGCCTTGTGAGGCATCCCCACACACCATCGGCAGTGGCTAGAGGCCACCGGCTGGTTGGTGTTGCCATCGGCACTATATTGTGCGGTCGGCACTATATTGTGCCGGTCGGCAGTCAATTTTGTCAAAATGACATTTTTGCCCAGCCGACTACTGTTCAGTTGCTTTTTGAGATATTTTAAGGTAGCTGTCTTGCATTGGCTTCCCCTCCATACACGTGTATGGAGGGATGGACCTCTTGTTTGCTTACTTGCTAAGCTTACAAGATTGCCTCCTCTATAAGAGGAGGCCTTGTCTCCCTTGCTTTAGGGTTAGAAAAATTGGAGAGGAGAAGGAAGAGCTCTGGTTTTTAGGGTTTGCTTTGGTATATCTAACCTATATCTATATCTCTTCTTCTCTTGCCCTTGTGTGTGTTTGTGTCTCATTATTGCACACAAGTACATAGTATTTCACCTTCCCTTGGCTACTGAGGTCCCAAGAGGTTGTTCTTGCTGTTCTTGACTGGTTTGGAGCTCAAGGAAGCAACAAAGTCAACATTTGTGAAGGTGGTCAACAAGGGTGAGAAACTAGCCTTTTATTCCCCATTCTTGCACTCCATTTTTACCTATCTTTGAACTGTTTTTGTGCTTAGTGTTTAATACAAAAAAGTTCTGTTTTTTTGGCCTCTAAATAGTTTGTTAAGAGTGCCTTAAGCTTTGAGAAGGGTTGACCCCTCTAAAGGCTTGTTTGGCCCTTGTTTTGTGCCATTTTGTGTGAGCTCCGGGATTTTGGTGTTTGGATCTCTTCACCACTGAAATCTTGAGGGATTTCAGTGGTGTAGATGATGCTTTGAAGTCCCAAGAAGGAGAGGGCCACCCCCTCTCCTTGTTGTCCTTGAAAAGGGCATTTTTAGCCTCTTGAGAGAGCATCTAGTTCAAGTGTGTGTTGAGCATGTATGGACTGTTATTCATGCTTAGGATATCATGATTTAACATTGCTATGTGTTGGTTTTGGTCCCTTATGCATGCTTAGCATAGTTGCCATGTAATGCCTTGTGTTGCCTTAACATGACTTAGGTTGTTAGCCCTAATTTGAGCATGCTTTAGGCTTAGATTTGTGAATGTTTTGTGCTTATTTTGCCATGTTTTAGCTCTGTCCATAGTCATTTGGGTTGATCTTGGCATGCATTATATAGCCCCTTTGCATTTTAGGCTTGCTAGCCTTTGAGCATGCATATGTAGCATGTGTTGCTTACCTCATTTTGATGGTTTGGAACCATCTAGCATGTCATTTCAGTCCCTTTGGTGTGCTTGTATGCTTGCCTTAGTTGCCTCTTTAATGCTTTAAAAGCATGTATTGAATGCTCCATGTTTTGGTCATTGTGCATGCCTTTGGTTTCAAGCCTTTTAGATGCCATCTAGGTGCCCTTTTGGGCTTGGTTTTATGTGTTGAGACTCTGTTTTTAGTTGCTTAAGTATTGCCATATGTGGTTGTACTAAGTGTGGTTTAAGCCCCTTGGCTTGCCTTAAGTGCTTGGACCTTAATTGCATTTGCTTGTCTTGTTTAACATGATTTGGCATCATTTTATAGCATGATTGTCAGAGCTTCATTTGCATGCTAATTGCCCATGTTATACTCCTTTCAAGTGTGCTTGAGAGTTACTTGCTTGATGCTTAGATTAGTGCCTTGACATGTGCATGTGTGTATGTGTGTTTAGCCTACATTTTTTTGGGCATTGTGGCTACTGATTTTGGGCCTATTAGAGCTGCCTAATTGATGTATAAGACCATCATTTGTTTAGGTTGCATGCTTACTTCATGTTTGCTTGTATGCTTGCATTGTTTGTTCACATGCTCATGTTGCATCCCTAGCTAACATGATTAGGTTGCATTGCATCAACATACATGCCTTGTTCCTTGACTTGGTGATAGGAATTGGGCCTTGTTTTGTTTGTTTGGTTTGCATGCATTTGATATAAAAGTTGCACACTTGGTTCTTTGGGCCATCATGCATGGAAATGCGTGATTGGTGGCCTGAGAATCGAGGCACATACCCCTTTGAGTCACAAACATGATAAGGGGCATGGTTGGTGCACACATTGTTGGAATTACATTGCCATGCAAGTTGTGTCCTCTGCTGCTGTGAGTTGCAGGTTCTGCAGACATTCAGTGCCGGCCGGCAGTCAATTGATGGCCGGTGGATGAATTCAGTGCCGATGAGCTCAATTCACTGCCGATGGAAGTTCTATTTAGCCGGTGATGATTCCCAGTGTTCAGAAAGGCATCCCTGAGACTTTGGCAGTTTTCAGAGGAGCAAAGCAGGGAAAACAGAGGCAGACTATGCATGGCAGTGCGATTCCGAGCAAATCCCGAGCATGCGCTGCATCTGATCCGCTTCCCGAGGGCTTTACTGCTTTAATTAGATTAATTAATTTATTTGATTAATTTAGTTGATCTGTAATATTTAATTAGCTTGCGTAGTTAATTATTTGTATTATTCTTTTGGTCCCTCCGAGTGAGGGTGTATTTGTAATAAGCGTGTGTGAGTGGTGTGCATGTCTCCCAATCCCCACTTCTTTCTTCCCTTTTACTTACCTGCTTTGATGGTAGATTAAGGGCACGTTTATTTTAGCATACCTTATGCAATGCATGCGTGCATCCATGCATTTGTTGACATGCATCGGGCTCGGTACATCATACAATTTGCATTGTATTTCAAATCCAAATTGAATACGTGTTATTTGTAACATTCCACATGCCATTTTAGGATAGCCGAGCCTGTCTAATTGCACTCTGTATGTGATGCATTAGCCACTCAACACGAACTAGGGCATGCATGTTTGCTAACTGGTTTATTATTTTGGCACGGAGTACGATGTAAGTATTTATGCTTTAGCATATCGCATGCGTGTGAATGTTAACATGATAGTAGGCTTACCATGCGGCTAGTTGCTTATATGAGATAAACTGTTTGAATGCCTGTGAGTGGAGGTTGGATCGCTTGAGTTGGAAAAACTCGTTGAAATCCGTATTTTAGCCTACTTGCGAGTAGCAAATTCCAAAGCGCTTTTCAAAACAAACGGATATGCAATGCTTGTTTCCAAATTTGGCAATCTAGTCTATACTTGTTTGCTGTGCGCATAACATAGTAATTCTAGGCTAATAACCAGAATAAGAACATGTAATGTTTTCAAAATCGGATATCACGGTTAGTAGAGGCCGGTCTTCGGACCGGGCGAGAGGGGGTGCTCATAGCTGACCTTCCCCGATCGTACCCAAGCTCCCGAGCCAAGATCACTTTGGTGATGACGGACACGTGGCCTTCGGCACCGAGTCAGGGTTTCCTAAATTTCCCCATTTTAAAATATTTAGGTGGCGACTTTGTATCTGGCAAAGCAGTCCATGTTTGGCACTTCTTTTCAAAAATAAGTTTTTCTTCAAAACGATTTGCTAGAGTTGGACTCTTTGGTTCAGATTTAGAACCGTAACACAAAAAAGGGAGTCCGAACTGTAGCCGAGGCCCCCCTCCGCGGGCGTGCTACACAAGGCAGCAACTCCAGCAACTTTTCTGAGCTAAAATCAGCTCTTGAGTCCAAGCAAGACCCTTAGGTACCTCAACAACAAGATTGTGGTGTTTCGCTAGGTGCTTTAGTGCAAAAGTGTGAAGAAATGGCACTTTTGAGCAGAAAATGGAGCAAATATTGAGAGAGAGGAAGAAATCAAGAGAGATGTGATATGTATAGCCCTAATGCAATTTTTTGAACCTTGGAAAGGGAGAGAGAGCCTCCCTCTTATAGAAATCCAAGCTTCAAGCTTGTTGAGCAAACTAGAGGCTTGAAGCAATCCCTTCATACACGTGTATGGAGGATGCCTTCTGTGCCCAACAGCTGGCATAACTGGCAAGAAAAATATCTACAGAAAATGCAGGATGGCCGCCGACCAGTTAAAGTGGTCGGCCGACCACCTCAACTAGTCGGTCGACCAGAAAAAGTGGTCTACAGGAACAAAAACTGGTCGGCAAGGGGGAGGAGGGTCTGCACAAAGAGAGGAAGGTGGTGGTAGGCTGCCGACCACCTTACGTGGTCCACAAACCACCAACTCTAGTTGGCCGACCACCAAAAGTGGTCTACAGGGAGGGAAAATGGTCTACAAGGGGAGAAACTGGTCTACACCCCTGTTTCACCCTCCAGGCAAAGGGTAAGAAGGTTTGGTTCAAAAAAAACCAAGAAGGAAGCAAGACAAGAGTCCGCAAGGCAAGGCATACAGTCGGAAGCCTCGAAAACTAGTCTATGGGCACCAAAAGTGGCCTACGAGAGGGAAAGGTAGTCTACGACTACAAAAATTGGCCTACAGGCCTCTGTTTCCCTCTAGGCAAAGGCAACAAGGCATGGTCCAAAAACCAGGCCAAGAGGAGAAAGTTAAGAGGTCCCAAGACAAGGCGCACAACCGAAGGCTCCGAAAACTCAAAACGAGCACAAACATGCACAATCACCGAGTACACAAACGGTGATGTCTAAGTCTTAAGGTCGGTCAAAAATGGGGTGTCTACACATGCCAAGTTTCGGCCGTTTCGGTGGTCATTTCACAATTTCGCCTTCCAAAAGGGCCTTTTAAGTCTTGCGTTTTACAATTTTTCCTTCTAATTTTCTAACTGGAAATCCAATCGAGGTCATGTTTGTTCCCACAAGTCTATTTAGGCTTGAGAAAGCTGTCTGTGCCAAGTTTCGATGATTTTGGTGGTCATTTCGGAATTTCAGCCATCGAACGGGCCTTTTAAGTCTTATGTTTTACAATTTTTCCTTCTAATTTTCTAACCGGAAATCAAATCGAGGTCCCGTTTGTTCCTACAAGTCTATTTAGGCTTAAGTAAGTTGCGTATGCCAAGTTTCGACAATTTTGGTGCTCATTTCGCAATTTTGCCTCCCGAACGGGTTTTTTAAGTCTTGTGTTTTGCAATTTTCCATCTAATTTTCTAACCGGAAATTCAATCGAGATCTTATTTGTTCCCACAAGTCTATTTAGGCTTGAGCAAGCTGACCGTGCTAAGTTTTGACAGTTTTGGTGGTCATTTCGCAATAATAGGCATGATATGTTGTATAACAAAATAGTACTGTAGGTGTAATTAACCATATACTTTTTTCCATTCAGCAGAGAACTACAATTGATTCTCTAGTTAGTAGTCAAATATTTGAGGACATGAGTATTTTTTTAATAAATATTACAGTTATCATGAAAACTAAATCATTCATAAGAGGAGAAAACTGAAAACAATAATAATAAAACACAAAGATATCCCCGTTCAAATTCAACGAATAATATAAAACTTAAAACCATGCATAGATACATACATGGCGGAGCAGAACTTCATTCATTGTAATGCTGAATGCCACAGAACATTCAGAGTGTGAAAATATACAATCAACCCTCTCGGATTATCTTTCAAAAAAATTTATAAAAAAAAAAAAAAAAACCTAGGGAGGTTCTTGAAATGCTCTAGGATTTTGCAAAAATGCCACAAGTTCATTAATTTGTTCCCTCATGGACTCTACACTTGCAAAGTCTTTCAGCCGTATAGGGAGGGGGGGGGGGGTTTCACCCTCTGCAAATATGAAAAAAGCCATGGAACTTGCAAATTTTTTCATCAAAAAACTTCATGATCATAATATATGGGGAAACTTTTAAGCATCAGGTATGAACCTTCATTTGGTCAAATACGTTTTATTCTCTTCACTCTATATTTAAAATAAGCTTTCTGCGAGATAGAATATATAATTAATGGAGCCATCAGTTGTGCACAAGAAGTCCAACACAATAAAGATGAATCAATCAGCTACACATGCATCAGTTTTTAAACAATAAAAGATGTCCTATGGTGCAAATGATCTCCCAAAAAAAAAAAAAAAAAAAAACAATAGCATATCTAGTTAAAGACAACATAACAACTTTATCTAATTAAGAGGTAGCACGGTCCAAGCAGAAAGGAGATATGCTGATAGCATGTAAAGTTTAGGAATACTGGCTCAACCCCACCAACTTTCTTTTCAAAACCCAAAATTAGTTCAAGTTCTAATAGGTAAACTGGAATGAGAAGTAGAATTCAAAGGTCGCAAGTATCACTCCAGTTTTAATTTTATTTTTATTAGAAATTCAAAATTGTGAAACTAATATATCTGTATCATACTTTGAATTTTATTTTTGTTCTTTATGTATTCAATTATTATATACATACTTTCTAACTTAAACAACATTCATCCCCTATATATACATAAAAAATTAATTCAATTACATCACAAATTAACCATAAATCCTTAATATTTATTCTTAACTTCAAACTTTTTTAACTTAATTTTCATTTAATTATATTTTACAGATACATACATACATACATACATACATACATACATACATACATACATACATACACTGTAAAAAAAACACAAACTAAAGTAGAGGTAAGGAGACAAAGCAATCAAACATTATAATATGTAAACACACCTACAACAACCAAGGAATCAAACACATTTTACGATATTGAATTAACGAAGAAGTCAAACATGTTTACAGCAATGAAGCGAGCAATCGAGGGAGACGGAGCAGTACAACAACAAAGCAATCTGGAAAGAAAAGGGGCGACAATCCCAAAATAGTCCCAAAATCAGTCTCACAAATTCAAAATATCAGAGAGAGAGAATGCTGTCAGTTGCGATCAGGGCTGTGAGAAAGGCAGACAAAGAAGAAAAAGAGGAGGAGGAGGCACCATTTGAGGGAATGCCATCGTTGGCGCTCAGTCGATGGCACGGTAGAGCAAAAGGAAGAGAGACGAAAAAGAAAAAGAGGAGGAGGCGGTGTGAGAGAGTGAGAAGGAGAGGGAGATGGAGATGGAAAGGGGAAGAGAGACATACCTCTGTGTTTGCTGTGCGCTGCTTGAGGGAGAGAATGAGATGAACAAAAATTATACTAGTTGTGGCTTAGGTCTTATTTGTTTATTCACCAAAAGGGTCGGTCAAGTCTCTAGAAAAAAAAAAAAAAGGAAAAAATGCAAAACGATGTAGTTTCGATAGTTAATTTATTGGTGACTAAAATCCTTCGGTCGCCATAAGTATCGTTCACCTTTTCTGCGATTATTTTATTTCTGTCGCCAAAAATTACAATCGGCGGCCAAACTTTTCATCGCTATATCTTAATTTGGTCGCGAAAACATTTTTGGCGCTCTTGCGCAGAAATTTAAGTTGGCGCCAAACCTTTTGGCGACTAAAAATCTCAACTCGTCGCCAATAGTTTATTTTTTGGCGACCAAAAAGTATATTGTCGCCAATTATATACAATTGGCGACTAATTTCAGTTTGGTTGCTAAAAAATGTCGCCAAAAATATTTTTTGTTGTAGTGAAATTTCTACAGTTCTACTTACGCCATACACCTTTCCCAAGCAAGGTGGCGGTCAGGGTCAAGGAGTCCATCTAGGCAGCACCTATTGCCCTCATCAGATTTGCCTCCCCAAATCATGAGATGTCTCTCATCGCCTTATTGTCAATGGTCTCCAGTATTCGTTTGTATGCTATCTTGGTGTTGCCCAGCAGGTTGGAGACCTCGATAGTGTCGGTCAGGGCTGCGCTGACCACCACGCTTAGATATTGAGTGGTGGTGCTCACCATTTTCGCCGATGCACTCATCCTAGCCGAGCTCGACCGTGCTCCTACCGGGCACTCTGTCTCCGCCTCCCCATCCATCCCAGGCCTGGTTGGAATCCCCACTAAGGGAGCTTCAACTTTCCGACTGACCCCACTCCTGCCTCCCTTACCTCTTCACCACAGACCCTTCTTCTGCGCCCTCAGGCACCAACTTCCTTCTCTTTTTCAACACCCGCTCTACCTCCACTCGGCTCCTCTCATTCAACGGATCAATTGGGGCGCTCAAGGGCACGAATATGATGAAGTCCTTCTCTGCCAAGGGTTTGGGTTGTGGACGAACAGACCTCTTTGCAGCTAGTTTTAGAGCTGGGCCCAACTTCTTCTCTTTATATTTCTCCGCCATCACAAAGACTAACCACTCTTCTACTTCCTGCATTTTCTCGCCACCTCCACCTCCTCAGGAGTGGGATCTCCCTCCATGGGCTCAGGACGTAGTTTCAACGTGTATAAGGCAGACAGCGTCACGAGATTGTCCAACCTTAGCCCCTCATTCTCCCTCCATTGTTTTACTTGGTTCACTCTTCTTTCAGCCGCCACACTTAGTTTGGGCTCGATCGATTTGGTCGGGACTTTCCAAATAGTTTGCACTCCTCTTCCCCCGTTCACGGACATATAAAACCACTTTGTGCGCCATCCCTTGATCAATGAAGGTAACCCTGCCACTAATCCTTTTACAGACACCGCTTGTAGGGTCACCCATGTCTCTTGCTAGCCTGACGCCTTCTAATAGAAGAAAAACTCATCCACAGACATCTCTTGCTCGGTGGTCGCTGCAGCCAAAAGACTGCACACGCGAACAAAATCTTCCACGCGTTTGGCATTAGTTGCCCTGGTGACGCCTCCAAACGATTTAAAATGTCAGTCACAACCTGGGGTAACAGCAAGCTCAGGCCCCCTCGAAATGCCTCCTTGAATAATGTAAACTCCAACGGCCTGGAGTCTGACGCCCTCTTGTAGGCACCCCATTTTGACCCCCTTTAAGACTTGGGTGCCACACTCTGAACACTCAATGATGAATTGTTACGATGTGCAAACGTTCAATTTTCTTCAGCAAAAGGTCTAGTTTCAAACTTTAAAACGTAAACCTTGTACCCCCTTTTTGAACCAAAACCTTATTTTTTTTCCTAGCCTAACCATTCAGAGAATAGCTGGCCAGTAGATGGCTGACAGGCCATTTTCAGTAGGCCAGTCGTACACCATCATAGTCGGCCAGCTATGTTCAGTGACATCAGATATTTTACAGTATCCAGCTATCCCCATGTGCATGCCTTGCACCAACTGTCCCTTGCTCATATTTCCAACATGAGAACCTGTTTTTCTATAAATACAAGGGTTTGGGGTTGGAAAAATTCTCTAAGAGTCAATAGCTTGTTCAACACACTTCTCTTCTCTCTTGCAATATACATACACTATACATACACCTTCTAAGCTTAAACTTGAAGCTTTTGCTGAGGTTCTTGAATCTAATTTCAACTCCTTGAAAGTGCTTGGTTTGTTTGTTAACTAAGGAGCTTTTCCTCTCTTTCAAGAGGTATACTTTGAGCTCTTTTACCATATTTTCTCTCTTTTTTCTCCACCTTTGCATACTGATTTCAGAGCTATTTTAAGCTTAAAAATGTGATTTAAAGTCACAAAAAGAAGAGGGGTTAGCCACTCTTCCTTAGGCCTTGTTCCATAGTTTATAGCTTTGCCTTTTTTACTTTGTTTATTTTGGTTTTAGCTACTGTTTTTTGAATTTTAGGGGCTATTTTAAGTGTTTATTTAATTTATGCTTTGAATATTATAGTTGTGTTGTTGTAAGTCCTCATAGATTTGGTGTATAGGCCTTAACTTCAAATCCATTTGAGTTGATAGTCTTTTCTTTCATTTTTTTTATAGCTTTCATATATATATACTTATGTCATTATAATCATCCAACTTTTCATTAGCACTGTGCAATCTCCCTTATTATTTTTTATTTTTTTTGATTAAGAGTTGTATCAAACAAAAGATTACTGCTCAAGGTATAAGAAAGAGACCTCTCATGCTAAATTGTTTAATCTCTTCGGAGGTTCATTACTAGGGTATTACATCTCTCTTATGCTAAGCATGATCTCTTATTTGATACTTCCCTTTATCGCCAGTGCATTACTTCAAAAGGACTAATTTTTCTAGTTAGATCCTTGGAAATCACAAAGGAAATAGTCATTATAGCTTATTATCGAGTTTGGATTTGGAGTCATTATCGCTCATTTCGAGTTTGACTCCGAATCCATTATCGCTTGTAAATGAGTTTGATTTTTCCTTGGTAGTTTCCCCTGCAGAAAAGGGTTTGAAAAGCTCATTTCTCAGGTTAAGTTGTGCTTGCTATGCTTTATTGCTTTAGACTTAGTGGATGTAATCATCACTTTTGGATAAAAATAAAGAAAAGATAAGAAAATGGAAAGGTAAAGTAAAGAAGGGTTAATAAAATTGGAGTAAAAGAGGTAAAATATAATAAAATTTGGTTAGGTTCATTCGGACATTATACTAAATCCATTGCATCTTAAATCATCGCATACTATTTTGTGATGTTTGATGATTCATGAGGCAAGTCTACCCCCGTCCCTTAAGGTAACTGTATGATAGGGAGGACGTTTGTTTATCTTTTGTTTAATTTATTGAGCTCTTGTCCCATCGTTTCTAAGGTCATCATGCAACAAATTTGCAATGATTGATGATTTGAGAATCGAACTTGCTCATCCCTTGATCATCTTCATGATGGGGAAGGGCAGAGAGGATAAACATCTTTTGGAAACACTTTGTCTTGCTCTGTTTTCAGCTCTGTTGCAGCAGGGTATTCCCAGAAACAATGGCCGGCCGGCCATTACTATGTACGGCAGACCACCTAATCAGGCCGACTGACCATCTCTTTTATACGACAGTGGCATTTTTGTAGCAGAATAGAGTAGATCCTGAGGCCAAAACAGAACAATTTTTTGACTGCAGACAGAGCAGATCCTGACAGCAAACAGAGAGGTTTCTGGAGGGTGTTCACAGTTGTACACATGTGGTTGCTCGCCTCCCGTTCGAGTCCATTAGATTAGTAGCCTTAATATTCATATTTGTAAATAATTTGTAATTAATTAGTTGCTTTGATTTCATTCAAACTTGTAATAATTAGTTAATTAATTCATTCATTCAATTGTGTTGTAATAATTAGTTAATTAGGGCACTCATTCGTTTCCTCTTGTGTGAGGGCAAACTTGTAATATTTGTATGTCTTCCAATTCTCATTTCTTTCTCCTTTTTAATATGCTTACCGTGGTAGCATCATATCTTTCATTTCATATCATTGCTATGCTTTGTATCCATTTTTGCATGCATTGAGTTTGGTTCATCATTTTAATATCATTGTCATTTCCTATTTACTTGAATACGTGCGTAACTGCATGCTTTGAGTTGGCCCATATGACATGTTAAATAAACTAAACATAATAGTTGCATTTTCGTATTTGTTGTATTAGTCACTTTGCATATTTAGGAACATGCATTTTTCTAATTATTTTCTTCTCTTTGGCTTGCTTCGGTTGAGTACTAGGTGAGCATTTTTGCTTTAGCATATTGCATGTGTGTTTTTGTTACCATGCTTAGCATATTACCATGAGACTACGTGCTTATTTGAAATACCTCGTGAATGCTTATGGATAAAGGCTATTTCACTTAAGTTAGAACGACTTTGATAATTATACATATGAGCTTGCTTTTCATTCAAGTAGTACATATTCAAAACTCTTTTCAAATGAACATGAAATCAAAGCATTCCAAAGTGGTTGACGTATTCTATACTTGTGTGCCTCACATAGTGAGTTTGCATAATAATTAGAACATGAGCATATACTATCCATAAAAATCATATCATGATTAGTAGAGGCTAATTTTTGATCGGGTGAGTAGGGTGCTCAATCCATGACCTTCCCTTCTCATACCTAAGTTCTCGAGCCGAGACACTTTGGTTATGACGGACAAGTGACCTTTGGCATGAGTCACAGGTTTGCTAAATTCTTCCAAAATATTTAGTTGGTGACTCTGAAATCTGGTAATGCAGTCCATTTTTGACATCTCTGATAATTAATGGATTTTCTAAAATTTACCAGATTTAGATTCTCATTTGTTTTTCTTTTACATTGCACTGGTGAAACCGATTTAGAACCACGAGAGTCCAAACTGTAGGGTGATCTCATCCAAGGAGACTAAACCCCTCCGAGGAGCGCGAAAAGCCACAGTTTCTGGGGACTCTGTTGGGGACTTAGAGAACTTCACTTGGACTTCATGATGTGACATTTTATTTACAGATATATGTTCATTGAATTACATTTTCATGGTGCTCTAAGTCACTGTGTTTACCATCTAATATCTTGGACGATTTGTCGGAGGCTTGCTAAAAGCTTGTCAAAAGGCTGGTCGGACGTAGGTAATGTCATGTTGGGAACACAACACCCTTCTATCTGGGTTACCGCTGTACCACTTGATCCTCCTTTCACTTTTCAGTATTACTTGTGAGAGGTATATTAGGTAACCTTGCTGAGGTACTGTAGACACCCCATTTTGACCGACCTTAAGACTCAGACGTCACCGATTGAGCGCTCGGTGATGATGCATATTGTGCTCGTTTTGAAGTCACAGAGTCTCGGCTGAGAGCCTTGCCTCTGGACTTTGGGGCTCTTTTGTGCTTTGCCTCAGTTTGCAAACCAGGTCCTGTTTTCTCTTCCCGAAGGGAGGGAGAGGTCTTGTAGACCATCTCTCAGTGGCCGTAGGCTACGTTTCGTGATCGTAGACCATTTTTCCCATTTGGAGGCCAGTTTCTGGCTTTCGAAGCCGTCGGCCGTGTGCCTCGGTTCGGGACCGCTTAACTACCTCTGTGTGCTCTAATTTTTGGCAGACACCTTGTTTCCTCTCTCTAGAGGGACACTGTGGCCGGGAGACCACCTTCTGGTCATACGCCACTTTCGGTGCCTAACAGCCTGTTTTCGGGGTCCCGGACCATGCGTTTTGGCCCCCGAACCCTCGTTCTGCATCGGTTAGGTTCATTTTTGTATGGACCCTATTTCCATTGCCAGGAAGGTTAGGATGGTGGGAGACCAGCAATTCTTTCAAAAAACATTTTCTCTCTCCTCCAGCCAGTTTTTCTGACAAAAAGCTGGTTTTTCTCATTTTTGAGCCACAATTTCTGGTTTTTCATACCACCATTGTGTTGTACTCATCTGGGAGGCCACCAATATGGGTAGGACGACCAGTATTTCTTCTTGACCCTTTTGAACCTTGCTAAAAAGTTAGTTTTTCTCTCTCCTAGGTCACATTTTTTGGTTTTTCATACCACCATGTGTTGTATTCATCTAGGAGGCCACCAATATGGGTAGGCCAACCAGTATTTCTCATTGACCCTTTTGACTCCTGGTCGGCCAACCAGGTAAGGTGGTAGGCCGACCACCTGAACTGGTTGGCCACCTTTCTGCTTTTTTGTCCCACTGAGTTGAAGCCAGTGTGCCAGCTGGAAGCCTCAGAAGTGATCCTCTATACACGTGTATGGAGGATCTTTGAGCTTTTTTAAGCTTCCAAGAGAAGCTTTATCCCCTCTCCTCTATAAAGGGAGGCCTCCTCTTCCATTGCTAGGGTTTGAAGCTTTTGGTTAGAGCATACATACACTTCCCTCCATATCTCTCTCTTCCAAGCTCCAAAACTCCATTATTCTCGGCCATTTACACTACACCTCATAGCCTACCACCTCCACCATCCATTCAATCACCTTGGAGCTGTTTTGCAGAGGTTGAAGGCTCACCTTCTTGGTCCAGAAGTTGCTGGAGGTCTTCTCTACAAGGGTAAGTCTCTATTTACCCCATTTTGACATTGTTTGCTCCATTGTTTAGCCCTACTTGCAAGCATTTTTGAGCTTTGACATGAACTGAAAAGTGTCTTATTTTGAGCCCCTCTTGAAGTTTTTTAGTACTTTTTTCTGTTAGAGGTCATTTACCCCCTTTGTATGCTCCATCCCTCTTTTAAGACTTATTTTGCTTCATATCTTAGCCTTATTTTCAAGCATTTTTGGACTTCGACCTAAACTGGAAAAAGTCTTGTTTTGATCTTCTAAACATGTTTGTTTAAGGACTCGTTTCTTTTGGGGTCATATACCCCCTTTCATGCTTCATTTCCTCATGTTTTGAGCCATGCATTTTAGCATTTGTATTGGCCTTGGTTTGGCCTTTTAGCCACTGAAATCTAGTGGATTTTTAGTGACTTAGATGTGTCTTTGAGCCCTAAAATTAGAGAGGGGTGACCCTCTCACCCCTTGTTCTCTTTACTAGCTTTGTTGGCCTTCCAAAGGGGCTCCTACTTGCATGTTGTGAAGCCACATTTCAGGCCCTATTTGGTAAGTTTTGAGGTCTTCCTTGGCTCTATTTGGATCTCATTTTTCCATATGAAGTGTCTATTTTGCATGTGTAGAACAATCCCATTCAAGGCCTTTCAAAAGGGCCTTTATTTGCATATTTCCTAGACCCATTTCAGGCTCTTTTTAGTAGATTTTAGGACCCTCAAAACCTCTGTCCAGAGGTGATTTTGCCATTGTGTGTGTCCATCATGCATGTGTAGAACAGCCCCCTTATTGGCCTTCCAAAGGAGCCCATCATTCTTGCATGCATTAACTGAGTTTCACTGGTTATTTAGGCATATTTTGGCATGGTATACTTCTATTTTTGGCTGGTTTGGTGAGCCTTCATATGCTCCATATAGTTGTAGTGTAACTCATGGTTCACTAGCTTTCTTTGCATGCTTTGTTGACCCTTGATTTTAACACTTTTTGGCCATGCCTTAAACTGATATTGTGCTTATTTTGGACTGCCCTAGCTCTATTTTTGGGTCTCATGGTTGAATGATGTTGGTTTTGCATGCTTGTAGTTCAATACCCATGCTTAACTTTGAGTTTTGAGGTCCATTACATGCATATACTAAGGTATTTCCTTGTTTTGGGGCCATTATACATCATATTTTAGAGCTTGTTTGAATGCCATATTGCCATGTTTTGTACTCTTTAAATGCGTTTGAGAGTCAGGCTTGTATGCCTCATTTACCGACCATTGAATGAGCTCCATTTCTTTGCATTCCGAGCCATCATTTTAGGCCATTTCCCTACTATTTCAGACCTGCCTAGGGTCTGTTTGGGGTTGGTTTTTCCATTGGTGCATTGCTTTGGGTACCTCTAGAGTAACGCACTTCACTAGTTTCGGTACCCGGGCCCCCCCCTAGCTTGCATTGTGTGCCATACTTGCATGTCTCGGGACCATCTTTCATGCCATTTTAGAGTTGTATCATGTCCCATTCTATGCCATGTTTCATCCTCTGCTATGCTTAGTTAGAGTTGCATGTTGTGCCTTAGGATCGGTCCATTGCATTCGTGCATGTTTGCATGAATTTCGATTGTCTCATTTTCATCATATGGCCACTGATGTGAGTTTGGCTGAGGTCCACTCATGTTGGTGTAAGTCCATCGTGCATTGCGTATGCCATTTCATAGCATTGTGTATGCTAGACTGCATTTTAGAGCATTGTGTATGCCATGTTACATCACGTGCATTGTATATGCCATTTTAGCGCATAGCATTGCCTATGCTAGGTTACATGATAGTCGCATTGTGTATGCCATCTCACTTGCATTGTGTTTGGGATAGGAGTTAGCCCAAGCACGGGAAACGAGGGACGTTTCGTACTCAAAGTGACGGAACGTGTCTCAATTCCCGATCGCCGACACTCCGGATTACCCATGATGGAGTCGAGGCCCTGTTGTGTTGTCATGTGCATTCATTTCACATCGAGTCGTGTAATTCGACTCCTCGGCCATCATGCATCGAGATGCATGATTGGTGGCACGAGGATCGAGGTCGTGCATACATGTGTGAAAAATGCTTTGCCATGCCCCTTTCTTGCTCTCTGTTGCAACAAATCAGAAATCAGCAACTTCCTAAAGCCTTGCACAGCATTCCGACATTAATTGCAAACAGAGGCGAATCGGGGCATCGCAATGGATTTCTGTGCCAGGCAACTCAAGCATGCATCATTCATCATTCGGAACAGAGCTGAGGCGGTCCATGGATTTGCATGCTATTTTATCCGCTTTCCTAGTTAATCTGTTAATTAATTAGGGTTTTTGTAATATGTAATTATTTATTCGGACTGTATTATTTATTCGGACCCTCCGAGAGAGGGCAATGTTGTAATAAGTGTGCGCGTGTGTGATGTATATCTTCCAACCCCACGTCTTTCTCCCTTTTATTTACCAGCTTATAATGGTTAGTTTAGGGCATGTTTCAATTAGCATACTTATGCTCGCATGTTTGCATCCATTCATCTGTCTTGCATGCACCGGGCTCGGCGCATCATACTAATTGCATTGTATTTCAATTTCAAGTTGAATACGTGTTAGTTGTAGCATCTCATATGCCATTCTTAGGATAGCCGAGCCTATTTCTAGTTGTATTTTGCATGTGTTGCATTAGTCATCTTAACATGAACTAGGATCATGCATTGATTGCTAACTAGTTTCTGTTTTGGCTCGGAGTACTCGGTAAGTGTTTATGCGTTAGCATCCTTGCATGTGTGTGAGTGACTGCCATGATAGCATGCTTACCATGAGGCTATGTGCTTATGTGATATAACTGCCTGAATGCCTGTGGGTGAAGGTTGGGTTATTTGGATTGGAACAATTCATCGACTGCGAGTTTTAAGCCCACTTGAGAGTGGCAAATCATCTTGTTTTTCTAAGCCCACCTGAGGGTGGCAAATCCACATTTTAGCCTACTTGCGAGTAGCAAACCGCTTTCAAAAAAACAAACATGAGATGTGTTGTTCCAATTCAGGCGATCCAGTCTATACTTGTATACTGTGCGCATCACGCAGTAAATCTAGGCTAATAACCAGAATAAGAACACATAACGTTTTCAAAACTCGATATCATGGTTAGTAGAGGCCGATCTTTGATCAGGCGAGCGAGGGTGCTCACGAAGTGACCTTCCCCAATCGTACCCAAGTTCCCGAGCCGAGGCAACTTTGGTGATGACGGACACGTGGCCTTAGGCAACGAGTCAGGGTTTCCTAAATTTCCCAAAATAAAATATTTAGGTGGCGACTCTGTATCTGGCAAAGCAGTCCATGTTTGACACTTCTTTCAAAAAAATCTGTTTTCAAAAACGATTTGCCGGATTTGGACTCTTTGATGATTCATCAGTCTTGCATTGCACTCTGCGAGATTAGATACAAGACTGTGACATTGAGTCCTGAACTGTAGTGAGCCTAAATGAACAAAACGGGATTCCCTCCCGGGACGTTCGGGGACGTCTATAGGTACCCTGTTGACCAATTGGCCTAGCGTATATAGTAAAGCTCTAGTGACTGTTCCAACGTAGGACATGATGCTCGCCCATATGCAGGATTTTGTGAAACTAGTTGCTTGAAGTAGTGAAACCCTAGATCATGCCAAAAGCTAGGACAGGGTAACCCTCTCCCCTCATAGGGGTGTTTGGGCTCTCTTTACCTGGTATATGCTTTATAGTGAAACTATACAAGAGTGCTTCATATCAGTGGTACAATTGATATTGGTTTGTGGGGTAGAATTCAATGGGAAGTACAGTCTTCCAGCTATGATCACATCAATTTGTGTTGAGGTGCTGTCCATTTATTGATTTTGTTGCTTTTTCTTTATTTCTTTTGCTAGGTAGTGTAAAACCATAGCTTTAGAAGGTTTTGATATCCCCCAAGTACTTTGGACTCGTGCCGGAAGACTTTGTAAGGTCGAAGATCTTGTTTGGGGACAGCTAGTGTTTGTCTCACTCTAATGCCCTAACCTTCACATGTCATCGATTTTGTCCGCTTTGGGCCATGCTCGCACGGATTTGTTCTTTGCAGTTGATCACCCATCCCAGAGCTACTCCAGCCTAAGCATGCTTAACTGCAAAGTTCTACTAGTGATTTCACCACCCAGAAAAAGGCCTCGATACTATATAAGGGTCTAGGTTTTTTACTTTTGTAGCCCAAGAACTCTCCCTTCATTCCCGATGTGGGACACCGAGACCTTACAATCCACTCCCTTTAGGGTTGCACGTCCCCATGTAGTAGCCTGCCAACTCACAAGCCCGCCTACATGCACCGAGAGACTCCAGGGGCCCACACTCGGTACTTTAGAGAGTCAGCTCTGATACCATTTGTAACACCTCAACCCTTCACATGTCATTTATATTGTCTGCTTTGGGCCACGCTCGCATGAATTTGTTCTTCCTAGTGGGTCACTCGTCCCAGAACTACTCTAGCTTAAGCACGTTTAACTGGGGAGTTGTGCTAGGGATTTCACTACTTGGGAAAAGGCCTCCATACTATATAAGGGTCTAGGTTTTTTACTTTTATAGCCCAAGAACTCCCTATCCATTCCCAATGTGGGACACTGGAACCTTACACTCACTGTCACCAGTTGCAAGGCGAAGAAAGGTCAGACAGAGTTCACTAGTTCAGTTATTTTAGCAATCACCCCTCAGCTCACCTATACTCAGTTCACCTCAAGCACAGTCATCTACTTCCAGAATGGCACAAAATCACTCATCAGACTTAGAGGAATTACTAATTCGTCTTCAGTAGTCAGTTAACTCACTCCAGCAGGACATGGCCTGTCAAGCCGAGGTCATGAATTGGTTGCAACAACAACAATAGTAGCTGGTTGTAACTTCTTCTGTATATGTACCTAACGTGGTTATTCCTATGTCTGGTACCATTGCTAATGTTGCTGTAGCTCAGGATCCACCAGCCGACGGTGTTTCGGCTTTTCCCATCCAAGCAGATCTAATTCTAGTTCAAATGTCTAGAGCCCTAGTTTACCAAATTGAGGCACCTTTTGAGTTAGAGTTTGATCTGACCCTGGTCAAAGTCAATAAACTTAAAAAACTGTTCAAAAAGGCGCAGACGGTTAACTCTATTCTGGATATAGAGGATGGGTGTACGGAATCCGCCGTTACTTTGTCGAATCTGTTCAAGACGCCGCATGTTGACTGGTTCGATGTCTCTGGAGATCCAATGGTACATTTGCGGCTTTTCTTTAATATTCTGCGACCAATAGGTCTGATCAGACTTTCGAAGCTATCACTATTTGGCCGAACCATGTCTGGTATAGCTGTCATTTGGTATGCTAAATTGGAGGACTCTGTGAAACAAAGCTGAGAGGAGCTGGGCGAATCTTTCATTGCCCAATATTCCTATAACACAAAGATCGAGGTCACAACTCGTGTTCTTGACGTGACGCGTCAGGAACCGAATGAGGGCTTCTTAGAGTTTGTGACTAGATGGAGGGCCAAGGCATCAATGATGACCACCCGACCCTTAGAAAAGGACCAAATCTGGATGGTTGTTTGGAATCTTCATGGTAAGCTGCTTCAGAAAATGATAGTCCTCCCATTGTTTACCTTCAAAGAGCTTCATGAAATGGAGGTTCAAATTGAAGATGCTAAGAAACAAGATATCATCGTAGATGACAATTAGTTGGCCAAGAGGCCTTTTATTTGTAGTTCCAATGCTACCGGGGGTAGCACAGCTGTGAGGCCTTCAGAGGTGAGTGTTGTCACCACTACCAAAACTGCTGACCCCTTTGCTGATATGAGCCCATAAACTTCTAATCTTACTCAAAATCAAAGGAGATTCAATCAGCTTCACATGACTTTACCTCGAGCCATGTAAGTGTTAATGAAAAAGGGTATCTAAAACCCCTCGACCCTCGACCACTTCCAGATCCTCTTTCACCTAGGCACGATCCCACGAAGTATTATGCCTACCATTAACAACGTGGCCACGAAACAGACAGGTGCTATCACCTACGTCATGAGATCCAGGATCTGATCGACAACAAAGTTATAGCTCCACTGTAAAAGCCCAACACTGTAACCAACCCACTACCCAACCATAACCAAGTACCACCCCCACTATGCACTAACTACATCCATACACTACCTCTTTCCTATGACCCGAGCATCTATAGCACCCTCTTCCATCTACCAAAACCGGTGTTATTCATTCCTGAGAGCACAGACTTGTGCATAATGAACACATCCAACCCACAATCTGAGCCTTATAAACATGTGGTGAAAACACCCGAAGAAGAGAAGGCTTTCGGGGAGTTATCTGAGAAGGAATATGAACCAGACCAATACATCATTCCTATTGGTCAACCTAAGCATAAGGTAGTACTGCCGAGCTCAGCTGGTGTTAATGTGGTTAGAGAAGACGACCCAAGCCAAGGGCTGGATGATCTTGCAGATCTTGAGGAATATTTGGACAACCTCAAATTCTTCGAAGAACAAGACCATGGCAATGTGTAGATTGGTTGGTTTGATCTGAGCCTGTCGGCTGATAATTGAGGGTGGCTAAGTGATAAATCTGATAAAGAGGAGGAAACAGGAGATAAACTTGAGGGAAAGAAGACTGTGGTGGCTGTGGTAGCCAAGGAAACTGAAGAGAAAGGAAAAGTGCCAGAGAGCAGTGGTATAGAAAAACAAACCCCAGGATCGGGTTTTGATATAATTGAAAGTGCTAAGGTAGAAGCAGTGTTGAGGCAGTTTGAACGGGAGTGGATTAAAGAGAGTTAGAAGGCTACAACACCTTGCCACCTTGAGAGGGATAATTGTCCGTTGGGAGTTATTCGAGTGGAGCCAGACAACTGCCTGTTGGCGATTGAAGGTGAAGATGAAAGTGAATGGTGGGAAGACAACGATTTGCATCTTGTCCACACAAATGAAGACTGGAGAGATCATACCCTGGACAGTACTTGGTATGCAGAAGAAATAGACCACCTGACTAGAAGTGGATAGTATTTCAAACCCCCACACCTGGACAAAGCTGAACCTTCAGGAAAGGACAAGAAGATTGAGATGGAGAAGAAGAAAAAACTGGAAGAAGAGTTGGTTCTAAAACAATTAAAAAAGATCCAGGCTGATATTTCCATTTGGGGCCTCCTCATGACTTCGCGAGTACACAGATAGGTGGTTTTGTCTGCAATAGATAAGGACAAGTTATCCATCGTTACTACACCAGAGCAGCTCATCGGCCTGATCTTCCCAGGTAGCACCAAGCCTTTGTTTACTTTTTCTAATAAAGAGCTGCCACTGGAAGGGTCAGCTCACAACAAGCCACTGTACATATTTGTTGAGTGTAAAGGAAAATGAGTTCCAGTGGTTCTAGTGGACACAGACTTTGCTATCAACGTCTGTCCTTCTTGCACTGCCTATGCAATAGGCCTGAGGCCGGCGAAGTTCATTCCCACAACCCAGGTGATCTGGGCGTACGACAATATGAGTAGAGAAGTTATGGGGGCGATGAAAGTGCAGATCCAAGTGGGCCTTTCTGAGCATGAGATTGAGTTCTATGTGCTTGATGTGTCAGCGACCTTCAACCGACTTTTAGGAAGACCCTAGTTGCATTACATGAGGGCTGTGTCCTCTACCTTACACCAGAGGCGGAAATACCCTTATAAGGGAGGAGCTGCTATCGCTTTTGGAAACTCATCTATTTACCTACCGCCAGAGGTTACTACACCTTTGTTGGAAATCAATCACGGTGATGAGGATGTGTTTCTTTCGGGTTTCAGTCTAGCAAAAGCTTAAGTGGTGCAGACAATATTGGTTGAAGATGAGGACATGTATGTTAGTGCTCAGTCTATTTATTTTATGAATAAATTGAGACACATTCCCAGGATAGGACTCAGAAGGAGTGGGAGGAAAGGTGTTGCGTGCTAGCTGATGTGCCACAATCCACATGCTTTTGAACTGGGCTATGTACCCACCAAAGAAGACTGGAGAAGGAAGGGAGAAGAGATGAGAAAAAAGGCCAAGGCCAAGAGAGTCGGGAAACACTACGAGCTGGTTCACAGGCCAATCTGGGAAATGTTGAATGGGCGCTTTGTCAAAGAATGAGAGGATTTCCCCTTATGCGGCTTCCTTGAGCCTTGGGTGGATTCCTCAACAAAAAAGTGTTTCCCCAGATTCGGAATCTTTTTCAACCACCAACTCCAAGATAGTGATGAAGAGGGGGCTGATCCAAGCATTAACACCGGCCGTCGTAGTAAATATGACGATTTAGACAGCAGTGAGGTTGGAGTAGAGGCAACATTGGCTGACCTCTTGACAGATCTTGAGACCAGTACGAAGAACTTGAGAGATACCTTTACTATTTCTATGATCGGGGAGGAACCAGTTGTGGACTTCACTAGTTGCATTTTGGATGCATCGAGGGCGCTATGCCTCACTTGGCAGCTGGAGAAGGGCTTTATTGCAAGTTTTGAATCAAATGATGAGCCATAGTCTGATTTCACCGAGTCTGTTGAGTTAGAATCAAACTCGAGTCAATCTAGTGAGTCGGAGTCTGGCATTTCCGGGGGTGGTAACCCGAGTGCCAAAGTCCTATCAAGGTATTCAATTAGTTTTTCTTTTGAGTCAACTATAACAGAGGACCCGGACTTTATCAATGGGAATGCAGTAGACTTCACTTACTTCTCTGTGCCTTTAGTTTGCTGCACTGATATTGATTTTCAAAACTTTGAGTTAAACGAAGAGGAAGAAATTTCTCAGGCTTTGAAAAATCTGATTGACCAAGAGGAGGAGAGACGTGCTAAGCCTTACACATATGAGATCATTGCAATTAACGTGGGTACTGAGAAAAATCCATGCGTAGTCCAAATCGAGTCCATGTTGTCTTCAGAGGAACACGAGGGTCTAATCGCTTTATTAAAAGATTTCAAAGATGTTTTTACGTGGTCCTATGAAGATATACCTGGAATTAATTATGAGATTGTACAGCACCGGATCCCTCTTAACCCCGAGACCCGACCAGTTAAGCAGAAACTTCACAGAATTCGCCTAGATTGGGCACTGAAAATTAAAGAAGTCACCAAGTAGATTAATGCAGGGTTCTTGATGGTATCGGAATATCTGACTTGGTTGGCCAATATCCTTCCAGTTTTAAAGAAAGACGGCAGAATCAGAGTTTGCATCGACTTTAGGGATTTGAATAAAGCTAGTTTGAAGGACGACACCGTCGGCCATGCGTTGTTGTCATTTATGAACCGATTTTCAGGGTATAACCAGATATTGATGGCGCCTGAGGACAAAGAAAAGACTGCTTTCACCACACCATGGGGTACCTACTGCTATAGGGTCATACCTTTTGGGTTGAAGAACGCCAGGGCTACATATTAGAGGGTTGCAACCACAATCCTGTATGACATGGTCCATAAGGAAGTTGAGGTGTATGAGTTTGACACGATTATAAAATCCAAAGAGCGAGAAGGTCATTACATCGCGCTAGAAAAATTCTTCGAATAGATCAGGGAGTACAGACTAAGGTTCAATCCGCAGAAGTGCACTTTTGGGGTGATTGTAGGGAAGATGTTGGGTTTTCTGATTATGTAGAGAGGAATTGAAGTAGATTCATCTAAGATCAAGGCCATCTTAGAAATGCCGCAGCCAAGGACTGAAAATGAGGTACATGACTTTCTAGGAAAAGTGCAATTCATAAGACGGTTTATCTCAAAATTAACCTTGATTTATGAATCACTATTTGGTCTCTTGAAAAAGGGGAAGAAGTTCCGATGGGATGATCGATGTCAGTTCGCCTTTGAATAGGTCAAGCAGTACCTTCAAAATCTGTCTGTATTATCGCTGCTAGAGCTGGGGAAGCCACCGATCGTGTATCTGTTAGTGACAAAGTTAACCATGGGGTGCATGCTAGCACAAGAATCATATGCTAAGGTGGAGAAGGCTATCTACTATCTGAACAAGAAGAAGTTGGAATATGAGACCAGCTACACTTCTTTAGAGAAGGCTTGCTTAGTTTTGATTTGGGCCACTAGGAAGTTGAGACACTACTTGTTAGCCCACTCCATAATTCTAGTTACGAGATTAGACCCTATTAAATATTTTTTTGAGAAACCAGCACTTACGTGTAGGCGAGCTCATTGGTTACTTCTTCTCTCCGAATTTGACCTTAAGTACGTCACTCGCAAGTTAGTTAAAGGGAGAACAGTAACGGAATTTCTGGCAGACTACCTAGTGGAAGGAGATGAAGCAGTAGAGTACCTGTTCCTAGATGAGAAGATTTTGCAGGTAGAGGAAAAGAAGTGGACTATGTACTTTGACGGAGCGGCTAATCAATTCAGTTATGGGATAGGTGTGTTTCTTATAGCACTCGATGATTCGCATATACCCCTAGCTTTCTAACTCCGGTTCAAAGTATCCAACAATGAATTAGAGTATGAGGCATGTATCGTTGGACTAGAAGCTGCCCTAGAACTACGCGCTATAAGGTTGGACGTCATCAGAGACTCAAACCTGATTGTTTCTCAAGCCAATGGAGACTGGAAAGTCAAGGAAGGGAAAATGAAAGTTTATCATCAGACCCTGGACATTTTGATTCCAAGATTTGAAAAACTGACATTCACACATCTGCTAAGAGAGAACAATCGGTTTGCTGATGCATTGGCAACTCTATCCTCCATGGTAGACATACCATTCGGGGTTAAGATGCGCCCAATCATCATTGAACAAAAGTATACGCCTACTTATGAGGCAATAGCCACAATAGACAAAGTTCAAGGCAAGAACCCCTGGTATCATGGCATTTGGAACTTCCTGGAAAAGGACATGTACCCACAAGGGGCTAATGCCAAGGATAAATGGGAAATATGGTGCTTGGCCATTCAGTTCATCATATGCGGACGTAAGTTGTACAAGAGAGGGCATCTAGGAATGGACAAACTCTGCGTCGAGGAGGAGGTGTCAAAACATCTCATGGAGGCCATCCATGGATGCGAGTGTGGAGCACACATGAATGGTGTGATGCTGGCTAGGAGGATCCTCAGACAAGGCTATTAGTGGTCAACCATGGAGGTGGATTGTATTAACTTTGTTCGGCGATGCCACAAATGTCAAATCCATGGCAATCGCATGAATATCCTGCTGTCGAAGCTCTACAATATGACTTCACCATAGCCTTTCTTAGTCTGGGAAATTGACGTCATTGGAGCAGTCTTGCCAAAGGGCTTGAATGGACACGAGTTCATTTTAGTGGCGATCAACTATTTTACCAAGTGGGTGGATGCGCAGTCATACTTAGTGTTGAAAGCGTCACATACAGCCAAGTTCATCTAGAACAACATCATCTGCAGGTATGGGGTGCCAAATGAGATCATCTCGGACAATGGCTCACAGTTCAAAAAAGTGGTTGTAGATTTGCTTGAGAAATACAATGTGATTTTTCATAAGTCATCAACATATAGACCATAGACCAACGGAGCCATTAAAGCTGTAAACAAGAATATCAAGAACATTCTGTGAAAAATGGGGGAAACCTACAAAGACTGGCCAGATAAACTGCCTTTTGCACTCTACGGATATAGAACGTCAATTCGAACATCTACAGGGGCCACCCCTATTCTCTGGTATATAGGATGGAGGCTGTTCTGCTAATTGAGATTGAAGTACCATCGTTGGGAATCATGGCCGAGTGTCAGATAGTAGATGCAGATTGGCAGCAGAACAAATTCGAAGAATTGATGATGTTTGACGAAAGGAGGTTGAAGGCGTTGTATCACATCCAAGGATATCAGTGCAAAATTGCTAGGGTCTTCAACAAGAAAGTCAATCCAGAAACCTCAAAGAAGAAGTTGTGGTGCTCAAGGACAACCGAACTCCAATCCATGACCATAGGGGCAAGTTCCGACCTAACTGGACTAGTTCCTACATCATCAAATCTATCTGGTCAAGAGGAGCAATCATCCTTATAGATTTAGATGGCTTGGAGTTCTCGCAGCCAATCAATATGGACAAGTTAAAGAAATACTATTTTTGAGAGGCTCGCTACGCAGAAAACCCGGAAGGGTAACCTAGGCAAAAGTTAGAGCATAAAAAAAATTAGAAATAAAGAAAAATAGAGCTCGCAAGGTTGAAAACCCGAAAAGGCGGCTTTGGTAAAAGTTAGAGTGTAAAATGAAAGAGTTAATACTCGAGTGAACCTTAACTATGAACTACGTAAGGCCTTATTCCATCTTTGGGATACGTAATCAACTTCATCTCGAAGTTCGGCTCTAACCATTGTCAACTCAACTGCCCTGTCCGTGTTTGATCGGTCCATCTCATCATTTATTGGCTTGGTTGTTTTACCTCCACTTGGCAGAAAGGTCAATTGCAAGGGGCAGTACCAGATAGTAAAGGTGAATTTCTGTGGGCGGTTGTGATCTTTTTGATTTAGGGCTGTTTGTCTGGAGAATTGATTCTATGCATGTCAGGTAGTGACCGTTTGCGAAAATTTGTTTTGGAAAGTTTTACTGAAGTTTATTTTCTCAAAATTTTACTTGTTGCAAAACATACCATTCTTTGGACCAAGAAGAAAAATTTTCAGTACCCACAACTTTATTTACATAATTTCAACACAAGTATACCCTCCAACTCTCAGGTTAAATCAAAATTGCTTTTATGTCATAAAAAACTTGAAAAGAAAAGTCAAAGCAATAAAGTAGGGACACAGATGAGTTAGGTAGTAGTCCTCTGCCTCTTGCCCGCAATCTTAGAAGTCTTTATAGCCAAGGATGGCCTAACCTGTGTTTCATCCTCTCGCCAAGCCAAGAACTCGCCAAAAAGGGCATAACTGAAGCTAGTGGCAGGGGCCAGAAGCTCTCTCCTCCAAGCAGTGAGGTATCGGGCCAAGTGCGAAGCACAAATCGAAAATAGAGAGGGGTATTCGACCGCCTCATCTGGACTGGTCTGATAATGCTGAAACTGTCGTCTAAACCGGAATGGGAAGTAGAAAACGCAGTGTGTGAGGCCAATCAACTGTACACCCGGCTGGCGAGACATGCTGTAGCTCATCTCAGTCAAATTAAGCCAGAGGCAACGCTAGGCGATATTAGTCACAGATCTACTGCACATCCAATCGCACCACAGTCCCTTGGTGGGAAAGTCCACTAGCCGCGAGCAAAAAATGTGGGATCTGGCTAAATACTTAAGGCAAGCGTCCACAATCTTCAGCTTATCCATCAACCACACCTGGGAAGGGATAAAAAGAAGAGAGATTAAAGAATAGAGAGATATACATTGAGAGGAAAAAAGTAATAAAAGGGCTTTGAGATAAAATAGAGAGTGAGTGCCAAAGTGATGCGAGAAATCATAAATAAGAAATGGTGGGAAAAAATACTTGAAGAAGCAGTGGACTCCCCACAAATCGAGAAGCCTCTCACCAAGGGAAAGCATCCAAACCTTTTATGGTCTTGACCAGTGACATGCTTATATAGCTTTGGCCTTTATTAAGGCGTTGGGCCACCTCGATCAGTCGGATGCTGACACCATTGCCACTAGGGGCAAGAAGATACTAGGCGAGCAGGCATATGCAAAGAGCATGTTGGCGGTAACCTTGCCAAAGAAGGTCGCGTCTATCTTCGATGCCGGCAAAATGGTGAATCAAGCCAAGAATGGTCACTTCTCCACCATGGGCCAAAGATTTAGCCTTGTTGAAAAAGAGGCCATACATCCATCCAAGACCCCATGCATGGCCAAAAAGTGATTGAGGCATAATTTCTTTGTTGTGTCGGGACTCCATTAACGCTTGAAACTCTTGAAGAGTGGGACACATTTCTTGTGATCTGAAGCGAAACACATGAGTAACCGGGTCCCAATAGCGGGCAGCAGTATGGAGAAATGGAAAACAAAGTGAAGTGCGACTTAATGAAAAAAGAGCGTTTATGCTAAAACTACGGAAATTTACCTTTTCCGTGCCATCCAAAGTGGCTGTCCAATCCTTAAGTCTCTCAACAAGAAAAATCTTCATTCTCAGAGAAAACTAGCAAAAAAGATGAGGTTCTGTCGAAGAAACAGCAAGAGAAGACCTTTATAGAGAATAAGGGTGTGTGAGTGGCTGACGGCTATTGCTAGCTGTCTAGCCACAGTTCTTAGCCGGTCGGCCTCTCCTTTAGTCGGTCGTATATTTCGTTGGTCGGCCGGCCAAGTGAGCCAACTAAATAGCTTGGCAGCAGTGTTATGTCTGCCCTCTTTGTTTTTGGAGTCTTGTTTTGAGTCTTTTGTTTTGGGCAAAATTAAATAGTTATGTTTAAGTTATTTTTGCTTCGTTTTTCTTTCGCTGAGTTGTATTTTGCATTTTGGTCGGTTGTAGGCTCAATATCCGGTTACGAACTCATTCAAGTGTGATCATACTCAATTTCAATTTCAAATATAATCTTTTTATTTTTATTTTTTATGCAAGTGTTGCGCCACTCTCGAGATACTGTGCAAAGAAAAAGTTCATTCTTTTATAAAACTGTAGGGTTCGACCCCGATCATAGTTTTTACAAAAAAGAAAATACAAGTTTTCAAAAACAAAAAGTAAAGAACCTATCTAAAGCAATACTTTTTTCTGTACTACAAAGCAAAAGAAAGGAAAAAGAGAAATCCAAAATCAGCATCCGTCAGGTCAAGTGCGTCGGGAAGCCCTCTTCGTCCCTTTTCGAGAACGAGACCCAGGATCACTGTCGCCGTCAGCACCACTATCTCTGAAAGATTGTGACTTCGAGCTAGAATCATCGTCTCCATCATCATATTCGGAGTGCTTGCTCACGACCTCCTCGGTGTCTCTGGTAGCAGTGTCCTTGCCAGTAAAGGTCCTCTCAGCGAATAAAGAAGCCCCCTATACTCGAGACTTGCTGTCTTTGCTCTGACTCTGACTCCTATTTTGGGCATCTCTGCCCTTGCCTCTACTGCTGCCCTCACCCCTGCCACATGAGGGAGCTCGTCTTTCTTCCCTCCCCGTAGCAGAAGGGGGTGCCACAAGTGCCGCTGGTATAGATGAAGGCTAAAAAGAGTTTGCAAGAAACAGAGCATTAGTACAATTTGGTGCAGAAACAGTATAAATATAGTCAAAGGAAACCAGTGCATGTCAGATGAGAAAAGCAAGAAACCTGATGACTATGGTAGGCGAGTAATGCCTCCCTCCTTCGTACCATGTGGATTAAGGAGCCAACCAATTGAAGGAGGCCGTCCATGTAACCCGCGGGCACTTACAAATAAGTTTGAACATCAGTGTACAGAAAAGGGAATATGAAATACAAACTGCAAGACAAAGTGCATACCTGTTGCACGTCGGGGTCCCTTATGTACTCGTGCTCCTTCTCTGGGTACTCAATCAAAATCTAGTAGGCCATCCCATTCGGCCGTCAATATGTGATCGTAGTCGGGATCATAGGCAGACCGGCTACATGAACGGTGTGAAGAGCCCCTCCAATATGAGGCTTAGCCCCATGAGCGGCACCTCTAACAGCAGGTGCATCTGCAGCGCCTCTCGCGCAAGCTCTAGCTGGAGGTGGCATGAGGTGGGTTTGGATGAAATCAGTGTAGTCCCCAACTCCATGGAAAAGATCAACATCCTGTCTCGCCATGAACTGAATAATAGCCTTGACTAGTAGACTATTTGTGATCTTCATGGATGGAGGGGGTAGAGTAGGAACAACAGGGTCTAGTAGGCCCAGGGTTTGGCGCACGAACCTCTCCCTAGATACCAAGTCCGGCAGAAAAGACCCTCCAGTAAGATCCACAACTTGAAGGTATCCCAGGACCCTGTATACACGTCTCTCATCCTGGCTGGCATGACACCCATGGCTGCCACGTAACCTGCAAACAGAGAAATCACAATTGTCAGTTGTTGTTAGTTGTATCAGTTGTCAGATTATGGAATAGAAGCAATATAGATGGAATGGAATAGGTATAGGTTCTAGATTACCTCACGTGCCGCCACTGTATCAAAGAATCAGCCGTAGTAGGAAAAAGTGGTGACATTGTGGCGCCGAGGGTAGCACCTGCTGTCATATCACCTCGAGTGAGGCAAGGATGTCTCCACCTCATCTTTCAGAACGGGAGCGAAAACAGGAAAGTAGACATATACCCAGAGCTGCAAGAAAAGATCAGTTTGTGAGTTAACATGCAGAAATAGAAATACAGTCAGAAAATGCAAACCAGAAAACATAAATTACAAATAGAAATTGAAGTGAAAGTGTAGGATATACCTCCTAGGCTCTCCAGCAGCCTCGGACCATGTTTGCATTCTTGCGGGAACCATAGCTCATATATCCATACAGGGTGGGAAGGCCAGTACCACCCCAGTCATAGTAGCGGACACGTGGCAAGACCACCAGGGCACTCAGAAGATATAGACCTATGGTGTTCCACCTATTCGCGAACAAGGTGGTGCCGAGAAGCTAGATCAGGAAACCCCGGGTGTACTGCTCAATCTGCTCTTGAGTCTTCGAATGGTTCCCATGGAAGTGGTCGTAGAACCAGCTATAGCGCACCATGGATGGCCTATCCAAGGGAGGTCACACGCCAAGAAGATAAACCCAAATGGCCCGCCACTGGCCCATGTCAAGATTGAAGGAGATCGGATCACCCCCTACTCGTAACCCCGTGATCATGGAGAAGTCATAGGGTGTCATCATCATCTCCCCGGTAGTGGAGAAGTGGAAGGAGTTGGTGGTGCCCTACCACATCTCCACTAGGGCGCTGAGCAAGGGCCTGCTCGTCTGTAACCGTGAAAGCCCGGAGCAGAATAGGCCGAAGCCTGCCTCATCGACTAACTCTCAGACTCGAGTGAGGAGCTCCTAGTACCTGTCCCTCGTTGTCACTACACTATAGCTTCTCTAAGCAAGAGCATCACCTTGTGTTGAAAGAATAATTTGTTACGTACATGACAGGTGAAAGTTTGTAATGAATGTTAAAGAAAACAAAGTGTATATAAAGGAGCAAATGTCTGTACCTCAGAGGCATCGTGGGAGAGGTGCGAGGTGCGCTCTCGTAGGAGGAAATCCTCAGGCATGCCCCGGGCAAAATCTTCAAACTGCAACATGCCAATAGGGGCTATCGCATGTGTACATGGATGGTAAGTGGCTAGATCGAATGGCCTCACCCTCAGTGGAGGTAGCTCGGGCTTAGGCTCTAGAGGGAAGATCTTATCTGCAATAATGTCAGCGGCAATGTCCTCTGCAGCCCCATCGGCCTCCTCTATCACTGGCACATCTACCCTCGCTGCAGGTGGAGGAATAGGCACCTCAGAAGGGGCACTATCATGTGGAATATCATCGGCCATGTAGAATGTAGTGGGTGGTGAGAGGAAAATAAGGAAAATGAGGGAAATAGGCAGGAAACCCAAAACCAAACCCTAGGAGAGAGAAAAAGAGAGGAAAAAAAGTGAAAGCTTGAGAGTGAGTACAGAAAACCAACAAAAACCCGTGAGAATGAGCCAAAAACAGTGAGAAGCCTAAAAAACTCGATCGAATCAAAATCTAATCAGTTCAAAGTGAAGAGGGTCGGAAGGGTTTCAAGGAGAAAAGTCGTGTGGATCGTTAAGTAATGTGAATTGAGTGAAAATCTAGAGAGAGAAAGCCTAGAGAGAGAGGGCGAACGATTTTGGATGGTGTGTGTGTGTGAAATAAGGGCTTAAAATATGTTTTTAAAGAGCCTCGGGTGCGAAAACCCGAATCTGCCCTCGACTTCAGCATGTTCGGCCGGCCGGCCAAACTATCGTATGGCTGGCTCCTCTTTTGGTCGCGCGACTGCTTCAGTGTATTCTAAGTTATTTTCCTGGAAATTTACCTATTTTGGGCATGGTTGATCTTGTATTCATTCGAAAAGTGGAAAATTAAACCGTTTGAGTTTGTTTCAATTACAGAAAATTCTGAAGTGTCATTTTGGATGCACCGTTCTAGGTCTCGCCATTTTTCCGAAGTGTGAATGTGCCTTGACCTCGAGTTCAAGCAGATTTCAGCATGTGAGAACTTCTGACTGTGAGTGAAAGGTATAAGTTTGAAAAACAAGAAAATAAGAGGAAGATCTCGAGCAGAACAGGGTTGTTCATTGCCACTTACCCCATGAGGTGTTTTCAAAACCACCGCTTTCTATTTATCTTTTCAACTTATGTTGCATGGAACATGCAGCGCATCGTATTTCACATCAACTGCAATAATTATCTTGCATTCATGTGCATCGTGTTCATTCATCTTATTGTGTATATCCTTATCACCCGATGATGGATTTTGTGACGCCCCAAAAATCGAGAACATCAGATAATATATTAACCATTAAATACAGGGTTTATCTAAGGTTACAAGAGTAGGAAACGTCACTAATGAGTCCTTTGGCTAATAACCAAACAAGATCCCAGGAAGGTCAGAGGAGTCAAAATAGCCTATCTTCTAAGTCCAACCACCTTAGATAGCAAAGCTATCTTTTTGACAGATCTTGACAAGGTATTAACACAAGGCCTACATGAGTTGACGGAGTATAAGGATAGATTACAAATGTTATATATATACAAATTACAAAATCATGTCTTAAATACAACATGGGATCTATCACTTACAATCTCAAAACACGTTTAACATAACTAGTTCCTAACTCTCCTAGGGGTAGCCATACGTCCTTAAATGCTTCAACTTTGCCTTCGACTGGTCTAATAGTCTTCAGTACCTGGCGTGAAATGCCATGAGCTTTGAATGCCCAGTAAACGCACAACACCCCCCCCCCCTTTTTCCAAATCCAATACACCATCACATTTATAGCAAGCAAGTAGTGAAGCATGATATTCAAGTCAATAACAACAATTTCAGTAATAAAGGAAAGGAGCATGTCATTCAAATAGATAACAAAGGTTATGATGTTAGTGGTTAGTATTCTAGAAATCCCCCAAAGAGATTTCATCCTCCCAACCACAAGAATTGGACACCAGACTATTCGGAACTCCCCCGTTTGCTGCTTTGTTGCAGAACTAACCTCGGATGCCTACCAATGGTTATATACCGCGTAGCGCCAACCGCAGGGCCTCAAAAGGGATAGCGAAAAGAAAAAGGTTTTATCTCCTGAATCCAACCTTATCCTTCCAAAAAAGTTTTATCTTCCTGAATGTCCCATCTGGACCCAACCTTATCTCACCAATCAAACCATCGCAAAGAGTCCGAATATGTCCGTTCCATTCTAGGGTTTACTCAACAACTGCTTGCGCAAGACTTTAACTGCAATTACGGAGCATATCCCATCAATCCATACATAACACATTATCATTTCTTCAATATTCAAGTGATCAAAAACCCAATACCACCCCAATTAAGTTTTTCGTTTGGATCAATGTTTTAAGTTAAGTTAGAACAAACTCAACAAGATAGTAATATCTACATAAGCATGAGCATCATTAAAATGAAGAAGATAAGGAACATAACCATAACACATGAAATACCATACCAAGACATGATCATAAACTAATAAGCATATTCATGTACACAAGAGCATAAAACACTCATGCAACACTAAATTTCGAGATTCAATACCATTTAAAGATTAAAATCAAAAGGGCTATTTCAGATATTTCCCGAACCTAGCCTTCCTATGGTTCGTAGAGATTTCAATCTAGTTTTCAAAACATGTTTCAGAAATGTGATAACTTTTCTAGATTTTTAGTTATTTAAGAAACGCTCAAGCGCTGTCCAGATTCATTGTTCGTTATGAAAATCAGATTTTCTCACAAACCGCTCACTCGCTTTCAATGAAACCAATTTTAGTTGAAAGATAACTCCTTAAGGAAGATTTTTACATAAAATGGAGGCCCAGAAGATTTTTATACATTTTTTTAGAAATTTTGAAAGTTGGATGAAAAATATATTTTTCTGGCACAGTTTTTTAAAATAGAAATTTGGTGAGAAAAGAGGTCAATTAGGGAAAATTTTCAGCTTTTCATGTGAGGTAAACTTTCTAAATAATATGTATTAAACTCAGAAATTTAAAGTGAAGGTGTGCCCTTGGAAATTTTGAGAGTTTGATATGGAAAAAGGTAGTCTTATACCGATTAAGAGAAATACAAGAAGAGTTGAATCAAGGCTCAACTTCTTTCGTTTCTAACACAAGAATACCATCAAAGCACATCTGAAATGAATGTTTAAAACTTCTAAGAGCATGTATTTGAAAAAGGAAAATAAAAGAGAGTTGTGTTGTGGCTTACTTGAGGGTTGTTGGAATTGCTAGCAAACTTCTTCTCCTATCTTCCACCAAGCTCACCCTCCTCCCTCTCTTCTCTCACTTGAATATAGTGTGGATGTGCGTGTGGGTGTGTATATGTACTCAACAAATGGGGATGAGTGGTATTTATAGAGAATTTGGTGCGAAAAGTCCCAAATGCCTATTGGTTCCAATTCAATTGAATAGTGCCTTGATTTAGTTTAAATGTAATGGAATGAGGGAGGATTAGAACCTTAATTATGTATTTAATTGTGATCTAGTTAGGTTTAGGGCTAATTTAAATACCTTCTAGTTAGAAGTACACTCATATATATAGCAAATCTTTATAGGTACCATGGTCATTATTGTTCCAAGATTTCAAGGGATTTGTTTGTACTAAAGTATAATAATTATAGCCTAGGAGGTATGATGGCTAGCCATGTGATGGTGAATTGACGGACTTGTTTTTATATTTTTTTTGTGTACAAATCTTGGAAATTGTAAAATATAATGTTAAAAAAAGATTTTAGGGTACAAGTGTATATATAAATATATAATGGTTACTTGTTTGGGGTCAATTTGTGATTTAATAAAAATGTGAGGGCTTGGGCTCAATTAAAGTATCTATTTCAAGTGTAGAGTTAATAAATTAGTGTTAGGAAAAATAATTCGGTTTATATTATCATGCTTTGAATTTAAAGGTAAATAACCGAACGAAGACTGTGAAAACCGGAAGTTAAGGTTTATAGCGATTAATCTAAAATCTCAGAGTCAAACAATTAATATTAGGGTGTTAGAAATGATTTCTAAGCTTCGAGGGTCGATTAGGGTTTGTATGGGTTCGTCCGTGATGCGTTTTTGGTTCTAGGGTTTAATTTACGAACAATCACCGAATTATGGGCTTTATTATAATAACTCAAAATTTAGGGACCTAATAAGGTTTACAAAAGTTAGGGGTCTCATAGATTTGGCTAGTTGGATGCTTTAATCCTTTTCATCCATCTCTACGTGAGACGTAGTTTGGTTTGCACTTTTTCATCCCTTTTTACGTGAGACGTAGTTTGGTTTGCACCTTTTCATCCCTTTCTACGTGAGACTCGGTTTTGTTTGCCCCTTTTCATCTCTCTCTACTGAGAAGTAGTTTGGTTTGCACTTTTTCATCCCTTTCTACATAAGACGTAGTTTGGCTTGCATCTTTAATCCTCTCCACGTGAGACGTAGTTAGGATTGCATTTCTCACCCCCCTTTCTACGTGAGATGTAGTTTGGCTTGCATCTTTCACCCTCTCTATGTGAGATGTAGTTTGGCTTGCATCTCTCACCCTCTCTACGTGAGATGTAGTTTGACTTGCATTTTCTCACACCCTTTCTACGTGAGACGTAGTTTGGCTTGCATCTCTCATCCTCCTTTCACGTGAAACGTGTTTGGAATTATTGTTTGCTTACTTCTTTCCATATAAGACACGGTTGTATTTATTTTGATTTAAGCATGAGGCTTGTTTTAATCATGTGCTGTCATCTTGTTAAATTTATTACTCATTGCATTGTCTTGCATGATCATGGGTTTTTGCAATAATTGGCTTCATAAACCATGTAAGTCCAGCTTTCAAGTGTAGTCTTGAGCATATCATTTGCATCTTGCCCATGAATTACGCTTTTTTGATTCCTTGCAAAAGGATATATAGGCAACTTTCGAGTTCAACCAATTATATTTACATTTTGTTTGTTTGCTCAAGTTTTACGGCCTTGTCAAATACGTCGTCTTCAGGCTTTAACATTCACTCATGTCATTTCATGACTTCGAGCTCTGTCAAAGAGGGGCAACTGTAGACACTCCATTTTGATCGCCCTTAAGACTTGGTGCTACACTCTGAACACTCAATGATGAATTGTTACGAAAACGTTTGATTTTCTTTAGCAAAAGGCCTCGGTTTCAAACTTTAAAACGTAAACCTTACACCCCCTTTTTGAACCAAAACCTTATTTTTTTTCCTAGCCTAACCACTCAGAGAAAAGCTGGCCAGCAGATGGCCGACATGCCATTTTCAATGGGCCAGCCATATACCATCACAGTCGGCTGACCATGTTCAGTGACAGTAGATACTTTATAGCAGCCAGCTGTCTCCATGTGCATGCCTTGCACCAGTTGTCCATTTGCTGATATTTCCGACGTGAGAACCTGTTTTTCTATAAATACAAGGCCTCCCCTAAGGTTTGGGGTTGGAAAAATTCTCTAAGAGTTAATATAGCTTGTTCAACACACCTCTCTCTCTCTTGCAATATACATACACTATACATACACCTTCTAAGCTTAAACTTGAAACTTTTGCTGAGGTTCTTGAATCTAACTTCAACTCCTTGAGAGTGCTTGGTTTATGGTTGTTAACTAAGGAGATTTTCCTCTCTTTCAAGAGGTATACTTTGAGCTCTTTTAATTTGTGTTTTTAGTATAACTTTTCAAAGAGTTTTAAATATTCTAGTTATTGAATTGTAAAATTAAAGCGATTATTGAATTAGATCACAAAATAAACTCATCAAGTCCAAATAGACTCTTCAGTTGAGATGGCTAATTTGGGATAATCTAAACTTTTCCACAGAATGTGGTTATATTATCAATTTCAATATGTTTGGTTCATTTTTAGAAATTTGTTTCAGAATTTTTTTCTAAAAAACTAAAAAAAAATGGTAAAAAAATAAAAAAATACTTAATATTTTTGCATAATTTTATTTTTTAGGAGGTCATAAATAATTTTTAAAATTTTAAACATATATTTTTTATTTTTATAGTTCTCAAATTAGTTTTAATTTTTTCAAAAAAAAAAAAAAAAAAAAACTGAAAATTATTTTTATTGTTGTTTATTAGCTATCACTACAAGGAATTTTTTTTTTTTTTATAATCAAATACAAACTCTCTGCCTTCGTTGAAAATTGTATAAGTGTCAAAACTGAAAAATGGGCGGTTCGAAAGGGAGACTTCGGCAGCGGCGAGATTTCAACTTGGAAACGATGCTCTCTTTCGGCGGTGAGACTGCATGGGCGGCGGCGGCGATGATTGACAGTTCGAAGGGGAAGGGTTTCGTTCTCTTCTCTTCGATTTGAAAAAATATCAGTTCGGTTCTTGAGGTATGTTGGGATTCCACCCTTCTCTCTCTCTCTCTCTCTCTCTCTCTCTCTCTCTCTCTCACATTCACTCCATATTTGTTCAATTATTTTTAACTACAATTTCGATTATGGGTTTGGATTAATATTATTGGTTGTTGGATCTATTTAGTGTTGGGCTTGTTTGGTGTCTACATTGAGACTCTGGTTCATCAACTGTTTCAAATGCTGCAACAGAGCCTAATCGAACCTGCATGAAAATGAAATTAATGGTTACAAATCTATGTTTATACAAAGAAGGTTTGATATATATATATATATATATATATATGTATATATAATATATATACCTTTCGGACGAATCCCAAGCCTGTGGAAATGGCCATGGATGAGTCGGTTCTTTAACATCCCATGAGAATCCAGGCATTTTAGCCAAAAAAAAGTCCTAGATTATTTACACTCTGTTTGGATTGATAGTTTTTGGTGAGAAAAGAAAAGAAAGGTTGGGAAAAGAAAAATCTCAATCAACTATTTGCATAATTAAGGTTTTTTTTTTTTTAAACACAATTAAGGGTTGGTTTGTGAATTGATTTTTAGTAATATTTTAATTTTTTACGAAATAATAGTAAAAAAAGAAGAAGTAAGAAGACAGTGTACATAATCTATTTTTTTAGAATTTGATTTATCTGTAGCAAAACCTTTTTGTTGCCATTTCATTGCTTTGATGCTTTTGTGGTCCAACTTTCCTAAGTACCTATAAAAAAAGATGCTTTTGTGGTCCTGTTAATAGGCCAAAAATCACTGTTTTATTGGGTTTTCATTTTCAAAATGTATCTAAAAGAAAAAGGGGAAAAAAATGATTTTCACAACTTCTTCCCAAAATTCAGAAGCAAATTGGAGTTCTAGTATATCTCCACCAACTATCTAAAAAATGACTGTTAGACTGTTTAAAATATGTGAATGGTATCTTGAAATTATAATATTTTGATAATATATGTTTCTTATGCTTTTGTGGTCTTGTTAATAGGCCAAAAATCACTATTTTATTGGGTTGTTCATCCATATTTTTGGTAGAGCTCAACCTGACTTCCAATTAAATAAAATGTCAATCTTTCTTGTTTATGATCACTCACACCATTTGGACAATATGCCGAAAAGCTTTTGGAGTTTAAATAATATTTGTGAATCAATTACAATTTTCTGAGTGTGACTTTCTTAAGATATTCAATCAACCCCAATTCAGGTCACACATCAGCAACAGTTTTGAGTTGTGGGATTGAATTAGACAATTTATAGAACCACTTCCCTTTAGATCCACCCTAATTCACATAATGTTTTTAGACACCAAACATGTGTATGCATTGTGACACTTCCAGCATTGTCACTATCCAGCAGCCTCTCTTTCTCTGTTATGAGAGAGATAACAATACATAAGTCACAGAATGTACACAACAATCATGATATTCATGATGAGGGAATGAATTTGTTTCGATATTGGATTTGAATTATCATTTGTAAAAAAAAAAAAGAGTTAAAAAATAGTTTTTATTTTATTTTATTTTATTTTACTTTAAATTTAGAATTCAAACATAATTAAGCTATACAGGTTTTAATAGCAGTATTAGTAGACAAATTAGTAGTGGTGAGTTGTAGCAGTATAGGAATTATTTAACTTTTACGAATTTTTTAAAAATCATTAATTGTGTGAACTAGTTTGTTGTTGGTTGTTTATGGAGGGTTGCTTGCTGTTCTCACAACTTTAGAAATTGTGTCATCCCTTGCTTACTAAGTCACCAAAAGCTTACCCTTTTTTACACCTATGCAAACCCTTGAAGCACCACTTTTTGGCAATTTTACAGTCATATATGGTCTATAGATGGACATTCACACCACGGATTGGTCTTCCTATCAAGCACATCTGGATCTGCATTTGTGACATTGACTTTGAATTACACATGCTGCTTAGTTTATTGCTTATTGATTTGTTTGTTCTTGTAAATTTTTTCTCTTTTCAAAATTTAAAGCTTCCTAGATTTGAGTAAGCGGTGAATTTTAGTCTTTACTCTTGTACGGTTGCATTCTTAAAGTTCAAATGCTGTTAATTATGGTGTTTTTTTTTGTTAGAGCTTTGTAGCTTGGCCTTCTAAAATTTGATATGGAATTTGACATGGTAGTTGCTAAATTTGACAGAAATTGTTAAAGAAATAAAAGAGAAAAAAAAGTATGATAAGGATTTAATCATAAAATTTAGGATAATTTTCGTTTTTATTATTAATAGGAGTTTGGTGAAGTGGTTATTTTCATGTTATTTTCTTACTGATATTGTCTCTGTGAATACGAAGTAGGGATTTTTGCTCTTATCCTTTAGTGCACCTATCTCCCACTTTTGAATTTGTTAAGAGTTGAGAAGAAATACAACAACCACCAGCTCTTAGCTTGAGTGGTGTCTTTTTCCACTCCCTGAGAGGAAGTTACAGGGTTAAAGTTAGTAATTCAAATTCTCATCTATTTAACATATTTTGCTACCTTTTGCTTAGTTTCTTTTTTCCTTTAATTTAGGTCACCCTTTTTCATAGCCTATCACTGTAAAGGAACTTTGTTGTAACATAAAAAATTCTCGCGTAATGGATTGCTTGATTTACATTTCATGGCATTGTTTTCACATATCATAGCATTGTTTCTCATTTCTTATATACCATATCTATAGTTGCAAAGATGTCCAAAAATAGTAAATTATTTCTGAAGCCTGGCGCCTGTGCTGATGTGCTTTTGGCCTGCTATGTTGTTGCTACTGTACAAACTGTTTGGATACTAATATGCTGTTGTTATTCCAATTATGTAGCACTTTGTTATTTATTTATTTTTTTATTTTTTTTGTGCAAGTCTCTGGCTATTTTTGGATGCTGGCTATTAGTTGTCTGTTGCAGTGTGTTGCAGTCTGTTGCTATTCTGGATGTTGATATGCTGATGTTTTTCCATTTCTGTAGGAGTTTGTTATTTTTCTTTTTCGGTGCATGCTGGTCTGATGCTGATGGCTGTTGCTTGCTGATCTACTGCTGCTGCTGGTTTGAATCTTCGGACTGATTTCAATTTTCTCTACCAATTTACAGAGACTAAAACTACAATGACAATCAATTGAAAGAGGTAAAATCAAGAAAAAAATAGATCAGAGTAATTTCCTCATTACTTTTCCCCTACTTTCTTATCAATCATATACCAGCATTTAACCCAAGATTGGAGAGGATCCCATCACTAGCCAATAAAGAGAAATAAAACAGTAGAAACAACATAGTACACCAAGGTAAAATAATCCCCAAAGCTACAAATAAACACCCAAGGCCCAACGCAGCTCTGTGCAGCAGCAGCAGCAGCAATTGGCAGCAGCTCTATATCTATAAACATTAGCACATCTAGCAACAATAGCAACTTGGTTACATTAAGAGTTTGGAGAATTAAATAATGTTGTGAATGTTAGGGTTATGTTGCAAGTGCCTTTGGTGTGGTGTATATTTCTATGATACCTTGGAGAGAGAAGTAGATTTTAAAAAATACATGTTAAATGAATGAATGTGCTTGATAATCTTATAAGATTGAGAATTGTTTAGTTTATTCCTCTTATATGGATTATGCATTTATGCTTGTAAGTCATTTATAACTTGCTTACATAAGGAATATTTTGGGTAAATTGATGGTCATAATCCCTTTTCTTTTCTTTTCCTTCATTAGAATTAAAGAGACTCTAAAAAGAATTTGGAGGAGTCCTCATAGTTGAAGAAAGTATAGGGCTCCTATTTTAGCTAGTGAAACAGCACTGTTTTTAGGGCCTGAATAACATTGTGGCCAAGACATGATACATGTCTGAGATTTGCATAACTTCATTTTCTGGTTTTGAAATTGTNCAACCTTCTTTAGCCTAGATCCTTATCTGCGCTAAAGAGTGCAAAAAGTTTATGTTGGTCAAACCTGCCAACCTTTTTTAGCCTAGATCCTTATCTCAGCTAAAGAGTGCAAAAATTTTATGTTGGTCAAACTTGCTAACCTTCTTTAGCCTAGATCCTTATCTCGACTAAAGTGTGCAAAAATTTATGTTGATCAAACCTGCCAACCTTGGTTAGCCTAGATCCTTATCTCGACTAAAGGCTGCAAAAATTATGTTGGTCAAACCTATCAAGCAACATTGCCCCCAGTCGAGTAATGAGTAAAAACAATTTACAAATAAGGGAATACTAGTCTTGAAAGAATTATATTGAAAAAATATCTATTTGTTTTATTGAAATGGCAAAGAAAAATTACAAGTATCTGAAGAGCTAAAAATAAAATACTTTGAGATTGGCAGTGTTCCAAGGCCTTGGAATAACTCGGCTGTCCATGTCTTTGAGGTGTATGATCTTCTTTTCTTGCCAGACCGATCACTTTGTACGGTCCTTCCCAATTGGGTCCCAATTTGCCGTATCTAGGCACCAAAGTGTTTCTCATTACCTTGCGCAGCACCCAATCTCTTATCTTTAATTGCCTTGGATGTACCGCCTTGTTGTATTTTCTAGATAATTCTTGTTGATATGAGGCGATGTGGACCAATGCCTTCTCTCTTCTTTGTTCAGCAAGGTCTATTTCCAAGGTTATGGCTTCTCCATTCAGGTCTGGATCAAAAATTTCATTTCGAATAGTGGGGAGGCCAACTTCCAAGGGGATCACTGCCTCCGTGCCGTAGGCTAAGGAAAAAGGTGTTTCGCTGGTTAACCGCTGAGGTGTAGTTCGGTAAGCCCATACGACGTGGGGAAGTTCCTCAGTCCATTTTCCTTTTGCTTTTTCTAGCCTTTTTTTTCAAATCATCTAAGACTACTTTTTTGGAGGCTTCGGCTTAGCCATTAGCTTGAGGGTATGCCGGCGTAGAGTTGTAGAACTCGATCTTGTGCTCTTCGCAAAATCCCCTGAAGATTCATCCATCGAATTGAGTGCCGTTGTTCCGATATCAAGGCCTTGGAAATTCCAAATCGGGTTATGATGTTCTGCCAGACAAATTTCTTGACATCTTTCTCTTTGATGGAAGCGAGTGCCTTTGCTTCCACCCACTTAGTGAAGTAGTCTGTTGCTGTAATAAAAAACTTTATGTTGCTCGGTGCAGTTGGGAGTGGTCCCACTATGTCTAAGCCCTACATTGCAAAAGGCAAGGGCTAGTCAAAGGTAAGAGTTCTCTAGCTGGTTGATGGATTTGATGCACGAACTTCTGACATTTCTCGCATTTCTTGACATATTTTTGTTGCGTTTGTTTGCATGTATGCCACCAATACCCCTGTGAAATAGCTTGGTAGGCCAGAGATCTCCCTCTCTGGTGACTTCCACAAATGCCTTTGTGGATTTCAAATAGGAATGCTTCGACCTTACTAGGATGGACACACTGTAAATACGGTCTTGTGAAGGATTTTTTGTACAACTTGAGCGATAAGGAGAGCCAAAATCGCTACGACTTTGCCCTAATTTTGTTGGCTTTCTCTTCTCTTCTGGCAAAATACCATCTTTTAGAACACTACGATGGGGTCCATCTAGGAAGGGCCTAGTTCGGCACAGAATACCTCGGCTGCTTCGGGTTCCTCAATGCTTTGTGTCGGCAGGAAGTCCACTAGGAATGGGTGTGGGACGGATATATCCACCATCGACGCGAAACCGCAGCTGTAACAAGTCCGCGAGGGACCTCAATGCTACAGTTCGGACTCGTCTTGTCACGGTTCTTAATCTTGAACCAAAGAGTCCAAATCTGCAAATCGTTTTGAGAAAACAGATTTTGAAAGAAGTGCCAAACATGGACTGCTTCGCCAGATACAGAGTCGCCACCTAAATATTTTTTATGGGAGAATTTAGGAAACCTGACTCGGTGCCAAAGGCCACGTGTCCGTCATCACCAAAGTTGCCTCGGCTCGGGAACTTGGGTACGATTAGGGAAGGTCAGCTATGAGCACCCCCTCTCGCCCGATCCGAAGATCGGTCTCTACTAACCATGATATCCAATTTTGAAAACATTATGCGTTCTTATTCCGGTTATTAGCCTAGAATTACTATGTTATGCGCACAGCAAGCAAGTATAGACCAAATCGCCTAAATTGGAACAAAACATTTCATGTTTGTTTGAAAATGGTTTGCTACTCGCAAGTAGGGCTAAAATGCAGGTTTTGTCACCCTCGAGTGGGCTTTAGAGAAGATGGTTTTGCCACTATCCAGTGGGCTTAAAACTCACGTTCAATGCATTGTTCCAATTTAAACAACTCAACCTCCACCCACAGGCATTCAAGCAGTTATAACACATAAGTAGCTAGCCTCATGGTAATCATGCTATTATGGCAACACTCACACGCATGCGGTATGCTAAAGCATAAAGCTTACCTAGTACTCAAGCCAAAACAGAAACTAGTTAATAATCATATGCATGATCCTAGTTCATGTTAAGGTGGCTAATGCAACACATGCAAAATGCAACTATAATAGGCTCGGCTATCCTAAAGATGGCATGTGAAATGCTGCAACTAACAAGTACTCACTTGGAATTGAAATACAAGTGCAGTTAGCATGATGTACCGAGCCCGGTGCATGTAAGACAAGTGTATGGATGCACGCATGCATAGCATAAGGTATGCTAATTTAAATATGCCCTAGTCTACCATTATAAGTGGGTAAATAAAAGGGAAGAAAGACGTGAGATTGGAAGACGTGCACACACTCACCCACCCTTATTACACAATTGCCCTCGCTCGGAGGGTCCGAATAAATATTACAAAACAAATGAATACTGCATAATTAATTATTACAGAACTTCTAATTAATTAACAAATTAAATGCAGAATTAGAGTGGCCACAGCCCTGCCTCAAATGTTTGGATGATGCATGCTTGATTTGTCTCGCCCGGAAACTCGTTGCCATAGCATTACTGCCTCTGTTTACACTGCCCAGCTCCTCTGAAAAATTCTGAAAATCCCCAGACCCCTTTTACTTCGCATCTTTAATGCTCCGGAATGCCACCGGCCAGAGAGATAGGCCACCGGCCATGGGAATGGGCTTGTTGGCTAGAATTTGTGCCACCGGCCAGCCATAGATGGTCGGTCGGCACCCCAAGTGGCGCCGACCATTTCTTGCTGCAGAATCCCTTGAAGAACCCTTGATGAACAGAAGGTGCAGCCTCCTTCTTTTGGTCAAAACCAGTCCAAAACTCAAGAACAAACCCTCAAAGCCTCTCAAGGTCGAAGCAAGGTGTGATGGTGTGTGTCTTAGTGCAAAACTAAGGTCAAAACACACTTTTAGGCCACAAAACACACACAAAAGAAGGAGAAAGAGGGAAATATAGAGAGAGAGAGAGAGAGAGAGTGATGTATATCAGAATATATGTATAAGCTCTGGTTTTTTCGTTCAACCCTCAACAAAGGAGGAGGGGGCTCTATATATAGACAAAACAAAGGTTTGAAGCTTCTTAAAGAAGCTAAACAAGAAAAGGGTCAAAGGGGGCAAGGGGGGCAAGGCTTCCTGAGGAAGCTAGGACAGCTGGCAAGCTTCTTGAGGAAGCTAAGACAAAGGTCCAAGCTTCCTCAAGAAGCTAGACCAAAAGGGTGCAAAAGGGGCAAAACAGCCACATGCATGCCCCGGGGCAGGGTTAGTGCGTTCCAGCTGGCATAGTTGGTATGCACCATGCCTGAAAAAGGCAAAAAAAGTGCTATCGGCCAGAAAAGGAGGCCACCGGCCAAAAAGATGGCCGGCCGGCCACACTGAATGCCGACCGGCCAATGGTATACTTTACCAATGGCCGGTAGCCTCAACACATGGCCGGTGGCCTCAAGACACGGCCGGTGGGTTGCAGGGCTAGCTAAAAAGTTACTCCGTACCCTTAGAAACAAAAACACAAGTGTTTGGTGCAAAACCGAACATGGAACAGTCGAGTTGAGAGATCCTAAGGCAAGGCGCGTAGCCGAGACCTCTGGGAACTCAAAATGAAACACGGACATGAGTAACCACCGAGTGTTCGAACGGTGACGTCCAAGTCTTGAGGACGGTAAAAAATAGGGTGTCTACACCAGCCAATTCATCTGCCTTGCTATTTTCTTCTTAGCCGATTTGCTCTATTCGTACAAATTCAAATGTCATGATCTCCTTTCTGACCAACTTTTGATACTTTACTCAGCCTTGTTATTGGATGCTGAAAATCCAAGGTTGATTGTCTGTTCAATAGTTAAACCATCTGGCGAGATGAGAACTATGCCAAGTTCTGCGCCGTGCTTGTTGGACGCTCCATCTACGAAGAGCTTCCACATCTTATCTATGAACAACTTCCAACAAGTAAAGGGGTCTGATGACGCCGTAGGATTAAGAGCGTTGATGCTGTCTTCTTTTAAGTTGTTTTCCACCGTTAGGTGTAGACATCCCATTTTCGACCGCCCGTAAGACTTAGATGCTTAGTTCAATACACTTGATGATGAAAGTTGATTTTGAATTCCCAACGATTCAGATTCAATCAGGCTCCCGAAATAACCTCAATCTTCAACATTTACCTTGTTTGAACCTGTGAGTTTCATTTTTGGACCTTTTCCCACCCTGAGCTGAGTTTGAACCAAAAAACAGGGGAGGCCATCAAGGCCCGCCGTGCATCAGTGATGGTCGGCCGTGGCTATAAATGGCCAGCCGGCCCTCAATTTCAATAAACACTGTTCTGGGTGGGAGGCTGCCAATTGTCCATTTTTGAAGATATTCATCACCTTTTGAGCTTGAATTCTATAAAAACGAAGCTCTGGGATTGTTTAAAGGGTTGAAAAAAAATCTAGAAACCATATATGCACCTTTAGAGCTCTTGCCTCCTCATTTTTTCCATTGCAAGCAAGCTTTGAGCTAACCTAGCTTGTTTATACCATCTCTATCCTCCATAAACAACCTTATTTTATCACCCTAGAGCCTTGGTTGATATTGGAGAAGCATAATTCAAGTTTGAGAGTGAGTTGAAGCCAAGTTTGAATCATCAACAACAAGTTTACCCCTTGAAAAGTATAAGCTTGTTTTCTTTTCTCTTATTTTCATTTCTATCACTTGCTTCATAGTTCTTGCTATTTTGAATTGTTTTAAGCTTATTTGAAGTGTTTGGGGTTGGGTTTGAAAAGTTACCAAAAGGGTAGAGGGAGCTTGCTCTTTCCTATACTTTACTTATAACTCAAACCTTTCGTTTTCCACTCTTTTCCTTTGATCTTTACACTGATTTTCAGAGTTTTAGAAAGGCTCAAAATCATGTTTTGAAGCTTCAAAAGTGGAGGGGTTAGCCTCTCCTCCTCATTCTTGCTTACTAGCCTTAATTCTCTTCTTTATTGTTTAGCTTTTCAAGCTCTTTTCATGCATGTTCTACCTCTGTTTTCTATGCATTAAGGGCTGTTTTGAGGTTGTCCTAGCCTTTTCAATTGGTTCATGCATTGTTTAGTATATTAGTGATCTTATAAGTTAGCATATGTAACTTGTTGTTTTTATATAGCTTTCGTTTACTCATTTCCATGTTTGAGAGTTTGATTTTAATAATCAATCCATCATTCATCTCTTTCATACTTAAGAATGATTTCACCCATTGAGGTTGTTCGAATCATGTAAGAAAAGTTCCCACTTAATGGCTTAATCTTTTCGAAGATTCATTGCCAACAGTGTGATCTTTCTCTCATGCTTTAGAAGGACCTCTTGTTTGAAATTACTTCTTGTTTAGAGGACTTTAACATCACCATGGACAAATGGACTAAAGAATGGCAAGGCCTAATAAAATTGGTTTAAAACTTGGATCAACACATATAAAGAAAATGGCTTAAATTGCTTCAACTTGGCCGGACGTTATGCCAAGTTACTTGTGTCAAGAATCGTCACATGTTAATTCATAGCATTTTGATGATGCTTGAAGCATTGCAACTTCCCTTTTTGAGTTCATACTATGACAAGAGGAAGGGGTGGTCTTGATCTTTGCATTTTATTAACTTTTGTCCAAAATTGAATCCAAGATCATCAAGTAATCATATTGCTCATTGATGGCTTTGGAATCAATTCCAACCTACTCTCGAGGATTTGCTATGATAGAGAAGGAAGGAAGGACAAACAGAGCTTAAGAATGCTCTATCTGCACTGATTTCACCTCAGAACACAAAAATAGAGCTTTGGACCAAATTGATGCACGACCGGTCATTTGTAGACCCAGCCGATTGTCAGTGATGCACGGTCGACCCTTAGTGTGTGGCCAGCAGTGCAATTTTGCAGAAACAGAGGCAGTGGCTGAAGGTGAAATAGAGATGACCTAAGCAGATAGAGCAGCTTTCAAGCGCTACGCATGCAATCTTCATCCATCTTCCATTATACTCTTATTAGATGCAATTAATTGTTTCATTAGTATTATTGTCATAGTCGTGAATAAATTGTGTTGTAATATTTAATTAGCCTGATTAGTTGTACCTAATTAGTTGGTGTTGTAATATTTAATTAGCTTAGCCTAGTTAAATTCTTAATTAATTAGCTTAGATAGTTAGTTAATTATTCATTCAAGCGTTGTAATAATTAGTTAATTAGTTTAGCAATTTATTCAAGTTTTGTAATAATTAACTTAGCTTAGCTTGGTTAGCTGGTTTATTCATTTGGACTCTCCTTTATGAGAGCGTAATGTAATAATGTGTATGTCTTACAACCCCATGTCTTTTTCCCTTTTATTTACCCGCTTTTGATGGTTAGAGTAGGGACGTGTTTCAATTAGCATACCTTATGCTTGCATCCATTCATTTTGTATCGCATGCATCGAGGCTCGGCGCATCATTCAAACTGCATTGTCGTTTCAATACTTCAATGAATACGTGTTTAACCACATGTTATCAAAATCGATCCATATGCCATATTAGTAGCTGAGCCTATTAATTGCATTCTTTGTATGTATTGCATTAGACACTTTGCATAGATAGGAATCATGCATATTTTTCTAATTCATATCTTCTTAGCTTGGAGTACTAGGTGAGTTTTTAGTGCTTTAGCACACTTGCATGAGTGTGAGTGATTGCCATAACTAGCATGCTTTCCATGAGGCTAAATGCTTACTTGATAAACTGTTTAAATGCCTGTGGATGAAGGCTTGTTGTTTGAATTAGAACGATTCAATAAATGTATGTTTTTAAGCCCACTTTGTTAAGTGGCAAATTCGCAAACTTTAAGCCCACTTGAGGTGGCAAAAATCAAACCCTTTTCACAAAACAACATGAAATTGAGTTGTTCCAATTCTTGCAATTTTAGTCTATACTTGCTTGTGCGCATCACATAGTAATGCTAGCTTAAGTAACCGAAACAAGAGCATATAATGTACATAAAAATCATATCATGATTAGTAGAGGTCGATCTTTGATCGGGCGAGCGGGAGTGATCTATTCATGATCTTCCCCTCTCGTACCTAAGTTCCTGAGTTGAGGCAACTTTGGTGATGACGGATAAGTGGCCTTTGGCACGAGTCATGGGTTTCCTAAAATTCTCCAAAATAAAATATTTAGGTGGTGACTTTGTATCTGGCAAAGCAGTCCATTTTTGGCATTTTTATTCAAAATCATTTTTTCAAAAGATTTGCCAGATTTGGACTATTTGGTGTTTACCAATTTCACATTGCACTTGTGAGATTAGATTCAGAACCACGGGAGTCTGAACTGTAGGGCTTCTTTCGAGCTTCCGAGAGGGCGCGCGAAAAAGGCGAGCTAGATTAGGATTTGATCCTTACTGCCTAACTGTCTTAGGACTTCATTTTGAGTTCAGTCCTAGCTTGTAGTAGTGTGGTTTGCTCTTTTTTCCCCTTCTGCAAGGCTGAATGGATCGCTATGTAATTGAGCAACCTATTGCGGGGGCTGCACTATCCCCGCAACACTTTTCCCCCTTTGCTTGGTTGCCTTAGTCAAGTCGATTGGGTAAACATTGTGACTGCCTGGAGCAAACTCGGCCACGAAGTCTGCTAAAGCTTGGGCCTTTATTGCGGTTCTTGGTTGAAACTTAATGTTGAACTATCCTAACTCCATTGCCCACTTTAAAATTCTCACAGAAAAGTCCGCTCTTTCAAACAATGCTTTTAAGGGGAAGGTTGTTAAGACGATCATGGTGTGGGCATGGAAGTAATGCGACAGTTTTCTTGAAGTCATCATCAATGCTAAGGCCAACTTCTCCAACGACAGGTACCTCGTTTCAGCACCCAGCAATGTCTTGCTAAGATAAAAGATAGGTAGGTGTTGTATTCCCTCGACTTGTACCAACACTGCACTAACTGCATACTGGGAAACTGCTAAGTATAGAAAAATCTCCTCTCCTGGTACTGGGTTACCAACAATGGCGGAGAGGTCATGTATTCTTTCAAGCTTTCCAGAGCGCGGTCACACTCATCATCCCACTCAAACTTGGCCTTCAATGCCTGAAAGAACGATTGACATCTGTCCGACGACTAACTTATGAATTGGTTTAGTGTGGCAGTTAGGCCCGTAAGATGCTGTACTTCCTCGACTGTGTTGGGCCTCTCGAGATCTTGAATGGCTTTAATTTGAGAAGGATTCTGTTCTATACCTTGGTTGGTTACTAGAAAGCCAAGAAATTTACTTGGCCCTATGCCAAACGCGCATTTGGATGCGTTCAGCTGTAGATTATGGGCCTTCAAAATGTGAAACATCTTAGCTAGATCATTGAGATGGTCGCCTTCGTTCTTGCTCTTGACCACCATGTCGTCTATGTACGCTTCCATTGTTTTTCCCAACAATGGCTTGAACATTTTAGTGATCATTCGCTGGAATGTTGCCCCTACATTTTTTAAGCCAAAGGGCATGACCTTATAACAATATAATCCTTTAGGTGTTGTGAAGGATGTAACCTCTTGGTTCGGTTCGTACATAACGATCTAATGGTATCCACGATATGCATTAAAGAAAGCTAAGTCGGTTGTGACCTGCAATCAGGTCACCAGTTGGTCTATCCGAGGTAAAGAAAAGCTATCTTTTGGGCATGTTTTGTTGACCATTTTGTAGTCCACACATATATGCCACTGCCGTTCTTCTTTGGCACCACCACGGTGTTGGAAATGGGATAGTGTACCTCTCTGATTGCCCTTGCTTCTAACAGGTTTCCCACTTCCTTAGCCACTATCTTAGCGTGGTAAAGTGCTGATCGGCACGTTCGTTGTATAATTGGTCTGGCGGTTGGGTGGACATTAAGTTGATGGCAGATGAAGTTAGGGTCAATGCCAAGCATGTTGTACGGCATCCAGGCAAAACACCTCAATGTTAGAGATCAAGAATTCCATGATCTCTATTCTCTCAGTGCTGGACAAAGATGAGCCGAGTAGAAAGAAAACTTTTCGGGGACCTTCTCGTCTATTCTGACCTCTACCAGATCTTCTACTGCCTTTTATTTGGCTGCCTTGCCAACGTCTGCGAACAATTCGTTGCTTTCTGACTTTTGTACAAACCCTTTTGCAGCTCGGCTGCCATTTACTATTACGAAGCACTATTTGGACATGATTTGGTCCCCTAAGACCTCTTTAATCATGCCAGCTTCGTTAGGGAATCATATCACCTGATGGTAGGTTGATGCTACTGCTCGCATGGCGTGCAACCATGCTGTTCCCAGTATTATGTTGTAGGTGGAAGGGACTTTCAATACCCAGAATTCCACTTGTTTTGTCATTGTTCTAGTTTTAACCGGTAGAATTATCTTGCCAACCAGCCATTCTAGCATTGAGTTGAAGCCAACTAAGGAAGATGTTGCGAGTGCTAAGTCTTTGTCCTCCAACTTGAGTTGCTTGAAGGTCATAGTACATTATCTCGCATGAGCTCCCTTGGTTAATCCAGATCTGTTTGATGTCGAAATTCTTGACGTGCAAAGTAACCACTAGGGCATCGTTGTAAGGGCTTTGTAACCTTGCTAAGTCCTTGTCAGAGAAGGTGATGACGTTTGTTGCCTCCGTTTTCTCATTTTTTATGGTAGGTTGTGCACTCAATACCTCTCTCACTTGCTCAGCCTTCTTGATCATCCCTCTGAGTTCACATACTTGTTCAGTCTCAATGATACCATGTATCATATTGATTATGCCTTGGACAGACCGTCGTTTGGCGTCCCATCTGGCCTGTTGTGATCTTGGAGGGTTGGCTGCACTCCTCTCTCAATATATTGGTTTAGGTGGCCTGCGGCCACTAATTCCTCCCAATGTTGCCTCAATGGCATACAATTTTCTGTTCAGTGCCTTTTTCATTATGGAAGGTGCAACGATATCTATCATCATAGCCCGTCTGCGCTTCTCCCAACTTGGCCGGCCACTGAACGAAGGGTTCATTAGTATCTCGCTAAGAATCTGGTAGATAGGCTTATCAAACACCGTAGTGATGGCGGTGTGGACTCTCAACCTTCTTGCTTGGAAGTCTCACCATTTGGTCGTCTGTCCCGATCATTTCTGTTCGATCATTCTTCCCGACTGATCGTGTTAACTTTTTCCATGGGTTTTTTGTCTGACATCGCTGTTGTACTAGACTTTGCCTTGGCGCGAGCGCCATCTTAATCTACCCTGATGTGTTGATGTACTCTCTCCATTAAGGCCTCCATTGTGAGGGATGGCATCATTGTCATTGAATCCCTCAATTTATTGCCCGCAGGTAGACCCCGTTTGTACTATGCGATAGCTAGGTTTGTGGGGCAATCTCCAATTTGATTAAAAGTCTCCCAATACCAATTGTTGTAAGATTTTAGTGTTTCTTTCTCGCCCATGTCGATAGAGAGCAGCTGGTCTATCTCCACAGACGTGTGCACAGAGAGAGAGAGAGAGAGAGAGAGAGAGAGGAGAGAGAGAAAGAGGGAGATCCTATCATCCTGATGTTGAACAATAGGATATCATGAAAGTTCATGACTATAGCCAGTGAGATTACCCACAAGGGCCATAGCCAATGATATAGAATTAAAAAAACTACTCCGGAACACACACTATAGCATGATACTAAAACAGAAACACATACTCTTACCAATAGAAAATTAAACCCGATTTTGGGGATTATGGCAGGCTTTTCTTGACACATTTTGCAATCAAATACTTTCGTAGATTCTAAAGAACAAGGATCACTAAAATATTTAGATGTAAGCTAGTTGTCAACATAGGTTGTGAGCATAAATTGCTTTTGGTTGTCCAAGTATTGTTGATGCATATAAGTATAAAATCGTATGAGGACACTGATTCACCTTAGGAACCGCCAAAATCTAAGATGCATTGAAATTTAATGCTTGTTTTATATTTATATTTATATTTTTATTTTTATCTAGTCTCATGGCCAACAAAAGTAGGCTTTTTTACTTCTGTTTCAATATATCTGCACCAACAAACACAACTCTACATTGAAAAGGAACTTTGTTCTAACCAACTCTGCAAAACTAGTCAACAACCAAAAAGTATAAATTCCATCTAATAAAGCCAGCATCTGAATCATGGTGTATTTGTTTGTTAGTAGATTCATGCATAATCATGGAAAACATATATCAGAAACAAGACTCAACTATAGATAAGACTATGGCTCATAAAGGCTACATAGCTAACTCTTTCATAAGTTATTGAAGAATGAACTTTTGGATACCAAAAACAACAAATATTTGTGTGAGAGTAAACAAATAATTTAGCAATCATACGCCTTAAGCACATGATGCAGGTTTACACGTAATTATACAGTGACACTAGCACCACCTTGGTGAGTTCTGTAAATTATAACTAAAATGAATCGGTACACTATGACATCATATCCAGATAATACAAAACATGCACCAAATCTCACCACACAACAAATTCCTAAGTCATTCAACCCACAAATGTGCCTCACACTCATCAAGAAAAGCAGGTACTTGGGGAATCTACACACAATTTGGGTCTCATTACACTCAATCCACTTTTACGAACCACATAACACTTAAACTCACAATACTCCCTCTTGTACTTGCAATAGAAGATACACATAGATAGGCAAAAGATAAAATTAGTATAAACCCACAGATATATGGTCTCACACCACTCAACCCACATTTTAGTAATCCTCATAATCCTCAAATCCAGCTACACTTGAACAAACCAATTCATTTTATATTATTTCTTCATGGGTGGCTGTAAGTGTTTGAATTTAACCATCCTCTTTACCTTTTAAATGTTTTTCTTTATCAAATTCTTACTAATGGAGTTCCTAAATTGATGAATTTACACATTTACAATCAAGAACATAATTTTCTTTTGTTTCCAAGGATATGGCCAAAGCATTTTCATTTCCTAAGAGACTAAAACAGAACATTAGTGGAGTAATGAAGTTCTATACAAATGAAAATTGTGTGGAGCATGGAAAGAAGGAAAAATCTAGAATTTCACATGGAGTACACTTTGAATGCTTTATTAACTTGTTTAGCCTTATTTACATTAGCCTTATTTTAGCCTTATTCACATTAGACTAAAACAAGACATTAGCCTTATTTTAACTTGTTTAGTCTTATTCACATGGAGTACACTTTGAATGCTTTACCATACTTGTTTAGCCTTATTAACTTGTTTAACTTTATTTGAATTGTTGCTAGAATGTCATTAAATTGGTTAGAGAAGGCATAGCAGGCCCTGAAAATGCTTTAACCTGTGGTGACAAACTCATAATATGTTAGGATCTTGAACTGTGTAAACTATCATATATAATTAAGGTTAATTCACATTTATGAATCTAATTGGCATGTCCTTGTTGATTCAGGATTTCATGCAATGTGATGCAAAAAGGTGCACAGGACGCAAGCTTTCAAGATTTGGTTTGTTGAAAGAAAGTATCTATTTAAAACACTAACCCACCAAAAGGAATCATAGCAGCAAAGCTGCTATGGAGGTGAAAGAACACAACAATAAGCATGGCTGGAGCCACAGTCAGCATAATAGCAGGGCAACAACAGCAAATTAATTCATAGCATCCACAAGGCCATGCTTTTTGACTCACCAAAGTTACATTATCCACCTATGATCAATAGTCTTTCATCGGGAAAAAAAGAAAAAAGAAAAAAGGCAACAACTAAATAAATGGGAAAAGCCAAACTATCCAAAATATTGAAAACTAAATGCAATTTGGCCTTACTAAATGCGTTTGATACTTGTGAAGGCATTATTCCAACTCACCAAATCAATTGACAATACACCACGAGCACATAACAACATTCCTTAATATCAAGTTGCCGTTTGTTTCCCATGTAATAACTATGATGTAGGACGCATTCAAATGATTCAAGCCCTGACAACAACCTTAAACAAAACAACGTTTTTGCTTAAGGTTCAATTAAAACCTAGTTTCAGAGATCTTAGCAAGCTGGGTTTCAACTTTTCTTAGGAAATGGCTATTTTAAACTACTGAAGAACTAGATTTATAAATATAATCACATGTCAATAGCCAACACAGAATTAGAAAGTAAAACATAATTGTTATGCACAGGAAATATGGCATCAAGGAGTGTATCATATCCTATAGTTACCTTTTTCAAAAAAAATCACAGTAACATTATAGTGATCAAATTTTGAATATAAATATATAGCTTAAAAGACCCCACCTTTCATGTTTTTAACTAACACATTGATGACACATCAAATTATATCCAAATATTTAAACAATTAATCTACTACGAAAATGATACCCCGATAGGAACTATGCTACATGTATTAATTAAAGGGTAATACTCAATCAGGCATAAGGATATCTCAAATGGAATTTGAGAACTTCCATGTTCCAATTGATCCTCAATTTTTAAGTTTTAAAAATTTTTCACCAAATATCAATTCCCACTTATCATGTAACGCCCCAAATTTCTAGCCCAATTGACAATACAAGAATCATGGCTCTTTTAAGGAAAACTGAATATAAATCTCCAAACTTACATTACATGATACAATAGTTCTTCATACAACAATACATTAATCCAACAACAAGTAAATAAACAAATAAATACCCCTAAGGGGTTTACAAGTTTCCAAGGCTTGAGACTGGTTACACAAAACGGTTATTCAAACCCACACACATACAGCCCTTGGCTTACACACATAGTCACAGCAAAATGAGAGTCTCGTACTCTCAACACACATTTCCTCGCCTCTAGTTAGACGGCATCACCACATATTTTCCTGCACAAAAATCCCGTAGTTTGAGCATAAAGCCCAGTAGAAAATCCTTAACAAAGTATATACATTTTATACAAGTCTCAAGAGATGAAATGCACATTCCATGCTATGCCCTTTTGAAAGAAAATCACATCTTCATCTTTGAAAACCATCATGCTCAATGATGTCATGCAATTTCAATTCTTCAGAACTTAACAATTCATTTTAAGAGCGGTAAATATGACTCTGGTAATCCCTAGGTCGGTGTCTGCAAGTAGACTATACAAGTACTACCAATTTGTCATTTTTACCGGTATTAACCGGAAGGCTTGACACCTATCCGCACGGGTTTTCGGTCTTTCACCCCGGACTCTCAGGCCAACTTATTCAATATCATCTACACCACCTATCAAGACTTACCAACGTATTTACCCCAAAACCATTCCATGAAAACTTGTTTCTCAACATTCTTTTCTCAATGCGAGTTTTCAAATCAACTTTCAAAGCTTAATGTAATCAAATGAATTGATATGCCAATAACACAAGATGAATATAAATACTTTTATTCTAATTCATCATCTAAGGAATAACACAATTCCCTCTTCTCAAGTATCCTCAACAATTAGTCATTTCAAGACTATTTCAACGTTTTGAACAATAATTTCCAAATGAACAACAATTCTCATATTCCTTGAAATTCATCATTTATATAAATATAAATAAGAAAATTTCCAAACATTCATTTATTTTGACACACAAAATAAATGTAACAATATCATTCATGGATTTTCAGTCTCTTTTAAAAAAATCTCCAAATTCTAGGTTTTTTCACCAAAACTATACAACTCAAATCTTTTGAAAGAAAACTTTCCAAAATCATATTTTCTTCAATCAATGAAGATCAAAACCCATAAGATCATTTTAAAAGAACAAGAGACAAACCCACTTTCAAAATCACTCAACTTCTTGAATCAACAATCAATTTTCAAAGCTATCGAAAGATAATTTCGATAATCATCTAGATCTTGCAAATATATATATATAACTCTAAGAAAATCCCTACCTCAAGTTTTGAAGAAGAAATGGGATGAAACCTCCAAAATCAACGGTGTCAAAACTCGATCTTCACCGCACACAACGAAGCCCTCGAGAAGTTAACCAACTTTGATGAAGAACATATGGCAGAACTCTAATGGTTCTTCAGAAATCAAGGTTTTGATCCAATTTGGCATAGGGAAATGTAGAGAGAAGGGAGAGGAAATGTTTTTAGATAGACAGATATATACAAAAGTGATCTAAAATATTAAATTCATGAACTGATATAACACGGTCCGCTCGAGCGTGGAAAGCCTTGCTTAAGCGTGGAATACACCTTCCAAGTACTTTTGCAGACAGGTCAAATTCTAGAACCAAACATTCTCCGCTTGAGTGCATAAACGGCTGCTCGAGCGGACAAGCAACTACGAATACATTTTGCATTTTTGCTTTAGGGGCGCTGCCCCTCGACCCCGCCAGGGCGCTGCCCTCGGACCTACCAAGGGGCACTGCCCCCTGGACCCTCGCGAGCTGATCGGGCAGCTCGATCCCCGTCCTACTTAGTCGAAGTGGCAAAACATGAAAGAAGGGTCGAAACTGGGATCGCTACAACCTTCTCCCCTTAAAGAATTTCGTCCATAAAATTTCAAATCAAACTACCCAAACAAGGGGGTTTTTAGTGATCAAAACCACGCTATTTGATTTTCAAATCACAATACGAACTCTCAACCAAATTCCACCATTTCCACCATGGTTATCTCATTAACAACAACCTCCAAAATACGCATAGACATGAAGTTTCCTAAAAAGTAATGGCAACTCTCAACAACCTTATACTTAAAACAACAACGCACATATCAACATGTGGTTAACAACTTTAAAAACTTTTCCATCAACACTAGGGAATATTACAAAGAAAAGCAACTTAAGCATTTTCAAACAAATCTGGATATTTGGAAAGGACTTCCGCCTCCCGTTCCCACGTCGCTTCTTCAACCCCATGGTGTTTCCACAACACCATTATGAACGGTATAGTTTTGCTCCGTAGCACTTGCTCCAAGGTATCTAATATTTGAACCAGTCGTTCTTCGTAAAAGGCATCCTCATCTACCTCCAAGTTAACCCAATCAAGAACATGAGAAGGGTCGGGTTCATACTTCCTAAGCATAGATACATGAAATACCTTGTGAACTCCCCAAAGTTGTGGCGGTAAAGCCAACCGGTATGCCACTTCCCCAATTTGCTCTAAGATCTCAAAAGGCCCAATGAACCTTGGAGATAATTTACCACTCTTACCAAATCTCATCAAACCCCGCCTTGGTGAGATTTTTAGAAACACATGGTCACCAACTTCAAAAGAAAGAGGTCGTCTCCTCTTATCGGCATAACTCTTTTGTTGGCTTTGGGCTATAGCTAACCTTTTCCGAATGGGAACAGCTTTCTCGATTGTCTCTCTAACAATTTCCAGACCCAGTAACGGTGCATCACCCACTTCGGCCCAACAAACCGGTGATCTACAAGGTCGGCCATGCAAGGCCTCAAATGGTGCCATCCCAATACTAGTTTGGTAACTATTGTTGTAAGCAAACTCAATCAATGGTAAGTGCCTTTCCCAAGGCCCATTAAAATCAAGGACACAGGCTCTAAGCATGTCCTCCAAAATCTGAATGGTACGTTCCGACTGTCCATTGGTTTGAGAATGATAAGTGGTGCTAAGAGTCAACTTAGTTCCCAACGCCTCCTGAAGGCTTTGCCATAACTGGGCAGTAAAACGAGGATCCCTATCTGACACAATAGTCACAGGGACTCCATGAAGTCAAACTATCTCTCTAATGTACAACTCTGCCAAGCGTTCAACTGAGTCGCTGGTGCACAGCCGAAAAAAATGGGTAGACTTAGTCAACCTATCAACAATCACCCAAACAGCGTCATTGCCTCATTGTGTTCTAGGAAGCCCAACTACAAAATCCATGGTAACACGCTCCCATTTCCACTCGGCTATTAGTAAGGGTTGTAACAAACCCGCTGGTCTTTGGTGTTCGGCCTTCACTTGTTGACAAGTAAGACACTTTGATACAAATAAAGTGACATCCCGCTTCATACCCCTCCAACCAAACTGATGACTAAGATCATGATACATTTTAGTGCCTCCCGGGTGTACCGCAAGGCGTGAGTGATGGAACTCCCGAAGTACTTCCTCTCTATAAGATTCTCGTACAAACAAGCGGTCTAGGTAATGTACACTCAGATCAGAGTGAACGTTCAAATCTTTCCCTTCCTTCCCATTGGAAATCTTAACACAGATTGATTTCATATCACGGTCTCCTCGTTGTGCCTATATGACCTTACTAACCAAGGTAGGTTGAGCATTCAAAGTAAACAAGGTAGCACTCTCTCCGGACTCACCCAAGTGCAAATCAAACTTGCCAATAACAACTAGCATATCTCATTCCCAAATGGCCACACTTGCCAAACTACTCACAGATTTTCGACTCAAAGCATCAGCCACCACATTGGCTTTCCTCGGATGATAGTGTAACTCAAAGTCATAATCCTCCGTAAATTTCATCCACATCCGTTGTCGTAAATTCAAGTCTTTTTGAGAAAACAAATACTTTAGACTCTTATGATCGGAGAAAACCTCAAACTTCTCACCATACAAGTAATGCCTCCAAATTTTCAAGACAAAAATCACCGCTGCTAATTCTAAATAATGGGTAGGGTAATTCTTCTCATGAGTTTTCAATTGTCGTGATCCGTAGGCCACAACTTTTCCCTCTTGCATCAAGACATAACCAAGTCTATCCCCGGAAGCATCACAATAGACAGTGTAATTCAAACCCCTTTTCGGAATTATCAAAACTGGTGCGGTAGTCAATCTAGTCTTAAGCTCTTTGAATGACTTTTCACAAGCCTCACTTCACACAAATTTGATACCCTTTCTAGTCAACCTAGTCAAAGGTGCAGCTAGTCTAGAGAAGTCCCTTACAAAACATTGATAATACCCTGCTAATCCCAAGAAACTCCGGATCTCGAAAACATTCTTGGGTTGTTCCCAATCCTGTATGACATCTATCTTTGAGGAGTCCACAGTTAATCCCTCTCCAGACACTACATGCCCCAAAAACTTCACCTCAGTTAACCAAAACTCGCATTTCTCAGATTTGGCATACAATTGGTCTCACTAAGTAAACCCAGCACTACCCGTAAGTGAGTCTCGTGTTCCTCCTCAAAGGTTGAATAAATCAATATGTCATCCATAAAGACGACCAAAAAACAGTCCAAGTATTCCAGAAAAATTCTGTTCATCAAATCCATGAAGGAAACAGGCGCATTGGTTAACCCAAAAGGCATTTCAAGGAATTTATAGTGGCCATAACGCGTACGAAAGGCTGTTTTCTAAATGTCCTCCTCTCGGACTCTCAATTGATGGTACCTCGACCTCAAATCTATTTTTGAGAAGCAACGAGACCCTCTAAGTTGGTTAAACAAATCATCTATTTTGGGTAGAGGATACTTGTTCTTAATTGTAACTCTATTCAACTTGCGGTAATCAATACACAACTGCAACGATCCACCATTCTTCTTCGCAAAGAGAGTCGGTGCTCCCCAAGGTGATGTACTAGGATGAATGAAACCATTATTTAAAAGCTCTTGGAGTTTAATCTTCAACTCATGTAATTCGGCCGGTGCAAATCTATACGGTGACATGGAAATCGGTGCCGTGCCAGGCACTAATTCAATGGAGAACTTGATCTCCTGGTGAGGTGGTAAACTAGTAAGATCTTCTAGAAAGACATCTGGGTATTCACAAACTACCCTTGGTAACTCAACACGAGCCCCGTCACTCTCACTATCCAAGAGAGTTGTAAGAAGGCCACTAAGTTTGCTTCTACTACGAGGGTCAACAACTGGCGACAAGGCTCTATCAACTCGATTCCCCATAAAATAGAAATAATCACCGCTCGAAGTACACACCGTAACTCTCTGATGGTAACAATCAATCATAGCTTGGTAAGAACACAACCAGTCCATGCCTAAAATGACATCAAAACTTGACATATCTAGCAACACAAAAGCAAACGGAAGTCGTCGCCCAGCAACTTATATTTCACAATCACGACAACCCTGCTAAATCAACTGTACCCCTAACAGGTGACTCTACTCTGTGTGGAGACACTAACCGTGCTACTTCTAACCCCAATGCAGAAGCAAATGCAGTAGATATAAATGAATGAGACGCACCCGTGTCTATCAACACATTAGCCAAAGAATTACACACAACAAAAGTACCTCTCACAACTGAGGATTCTGGTAACTGCTCTGGCACGGTAGCAGCATACATGCGCCCTTGTGGCCCCTGATTGACTTGCTCCCCTCTTGGAGCATAGGCCTGTTGTACTGACTGAGCCGAAGCGGCTCCCTGATTTGCTCGTGAAGCCTGAGCTGAATGAGCCTGCTGGTGGTTCTGAGTTTGCTTCGACCTTAATGCGTCAGATGCACCTCCCAACTGAGGGCAAGTTCTCTTCATATGCCCCGGCTGACAACACTGATAACAATTAAATCCTTGGCCTCTATTCTGAGACTGAGACTAACTTTGAGATCGGTTAGGTGGTGGTAACATCAACTGTCCTCCACCCTTCTGTGGGCATGAAAAGGCTTTGTGGCTGTAGACACTCCACTTTTGACCGTCCTTAAGACTTGGGCACCGCTGATAGTTTACTTGGTGGTGAAGTTGTGTAGTGCAAAGGCTCGATTTCTTTAGCAAGAGGAGAGTCAAATCCCAACCTTACACCCCATTTTGGACCATAACTATTTTGAATGATTTTGAGACCTTAAAACCCTCTCTTTCAAAATATATTTGAAAAAGTTCCTACGATGTTTCGATGCTCACATTTTGTTAAATATCGCGCTTTTCGGTAAACCGAGCAAGGACAAAGTAGAAATGAATGAAAGAGAGATGAACTCTTTGAAAAATCTTTCAAAATACCTTATTTAGGGGTTTGAAGTTGAAGAAAAGAGGAGAGGAGAGAAGAAAACTAGTTTGGGAGAAGTTCGGCATGAATCTGGGTAGGATCAAAACTAAGCGGCTTCACAAAAATAGGCATAACTCTTAGCACACTTGGAATTTTGATGGGAGGCTGCCACAATTGGAAAGGTTACTTCTAGGGCTTCAATTTAGACACAAGAATGACCTACAAAGGAGTCCAGATGAAGGAGTTATGCCCATTTGAAGTTAGACCTCGAAAGCAGAATTTTCTGCCGGTCATGGATGATGCATGCCGGCCATCAATGATCTCCTGCCGGCCACCGGTGATGGCCGGCCGGCCAACAATGTCAAAAATTAGTTTTTTTTGCAGATCTTTTCCCTCCAGCTATTCCACACAACCTCCAGCTGTCCCATATTCAGATATTTCGACCAAATGCTCATATATTGTTATATATTGAGCCATATCTCATATATTGCAAGGGTTAGCAATTGTGGGAGCTTCTCACACTAAAATTCCTCTCTCTCTAGAAATTTTAGAGCTGAAAACTCTCTCTCTCTCTAGAATTCTCTCATTCTCCTCTTGTTTTTGAGCCTTAAGCTTAGAATTCCCTACACTTTTGCAAAGAGACCCTTAACCAAAGTTGATCACCATTGGGCTGAGGTCCCTTGGAACCTATTTTTGGGTTGTTGGAAGGTTGTTTGGTTCAGAAAAGAGGCTGATTTGCTGCTGTGCTTCAAAGGTAACCTCTTATCCCTTTTAAGCTCTTTGTGCACTATTGTTTTGCCATATAGTTTTCAACTACTTTGGGGCTGTTTTTGGGGTGGTGTTGAACTACAAAAACCTCTGCTTTTCCTCTGTTTTTCAGTCCTAAAAGTTTTGGTTTGAGCCTTGTTTGGCTAGGGGGTGTTTCCTCCCTTTTGCTCCTTGGCTTGTAAGGCCTTTAGAGCTATCTTTCAAGCTTTTGAAACAACTTCTTTTTGGCCCTAAAACCACTAAATTCCAGAGGAATTTCAGTGGTAGAAAGGTGGTTTTGAGGTCCCAAATGGGCGGGGGTTGTCCCCCTCTCCTCTTCTCTTGTTTGCATGTGTTGATGGCCCATCAAAAGAGCATGTATTTCTACTTCTTAGTGGCTTTGTTTAGGCTCATTTTTGTAACTTTTCAGACCTTCCATAACTCTATTTTTGGCTGTCTTGGTCACCTCTTGCATGCTTATTGCACTTGTAGTGTAATCCTACTTGTAGCCTTGCAAAGTAGCATGTCTTTGTGCCTTGAATTTGCTTAGTTCAAGCATGTTTTTAGCCATTATTTGCCATGTCATAACTCTTTTTTGGGTTGGTTTGGTTGCCTCTTGCATGCTCCTTGCACTTGTAGTGCAATTTGGTTCACTAGCCTAGTGTATTTTGTATTTTAGCCTATTGATCTAGCATGTGTATGCTCTACTCCAGCACTTTTTTGGCTATGTTTTAGCATGCTTTAGGTCTGATTTGAGTGGTTTTGGTCATGCATGCTTGGTTTTACATAGCTATAGTGTATTTGGCTTTGCTAGCCTTGCACTTTGATACCTCTAGCATGTCATATTTGAGCTTTTTGCATGACATAGCATCATTTGGCATGTTATTTTAGACCATATACCTCTGCCATATTCTTACATTTATCACTCTTTCAATGCTTTTGGAGAATTGTGCCTTATGCCTTGATCACGAGCTAATTTGTATGCATGCTTGTCTAAGCTTTTGGGCTACCATCCCATCATGTTTTTGGTCTTATTTTTCCATGTTACAACTCTGATTTTGGTTGGTGGAGTCACCTCTTGCTTGGTTTTGGTACTTGTAGTGTAATCCCGCTCATTGGCCTTGCATGCTTAGTGTTTTGGCTTACCATGCTATCTTGTTTTGGCTACCCTCCATTATGTTTCTAGCATTTTTTTGACCTACCTTAGGACTGTTTTGAGTCATCTTGGCCCTTTGGGGCTTGCTTGATATGGCTATGGTGTAAGTGCCTTAGCTAGTCTTGAGTTTTGAGCCTTCTAGCATGCCTTATTTGTGGTATTTGGATCATTTGGCATCATTTGACATGTTATTTCAGAGCATATAGCATTGCCATACTCTCATGTTTATCACTATTTAATTGTGTTTGAGAGTTGAGCATTGTGCCTTGTTTGTGGCCCAACATGTATGCATGTTTATCTAGCCCTTTGAGCTTCAATTCCAACATGTTTAGGCCTTTGTTTTGGCATGCTTGAGGTCGGTTTGGTGTTGGTTTAGTCCATCGAGCATTGCTTTGCATGATTCTAGTGTTGTGTCTTTCACTAGCTTTTAATGCTTAAGTATTCTAGCATGCTGTGCATGAGTGTTTGCATGCTAGAGTCTTGTATTTCATGCCAAGATTAACATGTTGTTTGCATGTCATGTTGCTTGCTTTGCATTGTGTTCAATCAGATGTTGTGTTGAACACAAGGTGGATTAGTTCATTTCATACTTGAAGTGATAAAGTGAGCCAATCTCCCTTGGTCTCCATTGCCTTTGATTTCTCATGATAAGGAAATGGCCTAAGTGTCTTGTTTGTCATGCATTTATTGAATTTGTACATGTTGGATCTTTGGCCATCATGCATCGAGATGCTTGATTAATGGTTTTGGATCCAATTATGCCTCTCCCTTGATGTTTGGAGGTGATATGGAGGGGCATAGTACGTACATGTTCTTGGGAGACCCTTCCTTTTCTCTATTTTGTGCTCTATTGCAGCTTGGTGTCACAGCACACCAGTGCCGACACCCTCTCATTGTTGGCCAGCACCTCTTCATTTGTGGCCGACAGTGTGCATCCTTGGCTGGCAAGGGAGTCGACAGCCACTATTCATGGCCGGCAGGCCACTGGTGCACTCCCCAGCACTATTTTGGTAAGTTTCAACAGCAAGCACTGGAAGACACCCTGCAAGCAGAGCCTCTTGTGAGCAAACCGGAGAGCTTTTCGGGACGGAAACCGAGCATGCATCATTCATTATTCCGAGGCAGAGCTGTAGCAACCTAATTTAGCTTCTTTTTCTTACTTAGTTGGTTTTGTAACTTAATTAATTTGATTAATTAGTTAAAGTTTTATAATAATTAATTAGCTTAGCATAGTTAATTAGTTGATTTGTAATAATTAGTTTAATTAGCGTAGCTAGTTAGCTAAATTCATTCGGACCCTCCGTCGAGAGGGCAAATGCTATAATAAGGGTGCGTGTGTGTGTGTGCATGTCTTCCAACCCCCATTTCTTTCTCCCTTTTACTTATCAGCTTTTGATGGCTAGTTTAAGGCATGTTTCAATTAGCATACTTATGCTTTGCATGCGTGCATCATTCATTTGTCTTGCATGCACCGGGCTCGTCGCATAATTCAAACTGCATTGTATTTCAATACCTATTTGAATACATGTATCTAATGTTTCATTCATATGCCATCTTAGAATAGCCGAGCCTATCTTAGTTGCATTTTGCATGTGTTGCATTAGGCATCTAGCATAATTAGGATCATGCATTGATTTCTAACATAGCTTCTGTTTTGGCTCGGAGTACACTGTGAGTGTTTATACTTTAGCATCCTTGTATGTGTGTAAGTGTTGCCATGTTTAGCATGCTTGCCATAAGGCTATGTGCTTAATTGATATAACTGCATGAATGCCTATGGATGAAGGCTTTATTACTTGAATTGGAACAATTAATCAAATGTGAGTTTTGAGCCCACTTGAGAGTGACAAATCATGTTTTTAAGCCCACTTGAGGGTGGCAAATCCGCGTTTTAGCCTACTTGCGAGTAGCAATTCCAAACCATTTTCGAAAACGAACATGAGATGTTTTGTTCCAAATCAAGTGATTTAGTCTATACTTGTATGCTGTGCACCTCACATAGTAAAGTTAGATAACAACCGGAATAAGAACACATGTGTTTACAAAAACAACATATCATGTTAGTAGAGGCCGATCCTTTGATCGAGCGAGCGGGGGTGCTCATTGCATGACCTTCCCCTCTCGTACCCAAGTTCTTGAACCGAGGCAACTTTGGTGATGACAGACACGTGGCCTTAGGCATGAGTCAGGGTTTCCTAAATTCCATAAAATAAAACATTTAGGTGGTGACTCTGAAATCTGGCAAAGAAGTCTATGTTTGGCGCTTTTTGAATAAAATCGATTTTCTAAAACGATTTGCCGGATTTGGACTCTTTGGTGATTTATCAGTCTTACATTGCACTTTGTGAGATTAGATTCAGAACCGTGACAGAAGTCCGAACTCTAGGAGCTAGAACCACAATTCGCGCCCTTGCGCGCAGAGCGGAGTTCGGGCGGTCTACAGTGGCCCAGTTGGCCACACTTGAAACACGAGAAGCCACTCGACGCACTTTTTCCCGGACTCGCACTAGGCAAAGGAAAAGTGGATCTAGACTACTATGGTTGGGACTGGGGTGGATAGGCGTTCCTGCTTTTCTTGTTCTTCCTATAGTCTCCTTGAGACTTTTGGCCCCTAGGCCTCGAACCCCGAAGCCTTTCCTCCTCGGCTTGTATAGAAATATCTACATGTGCCCCCGTTTCCACAAGACGGTCATATTCCCGAATCATATTCCTGACAAGCATGAAGAAGATCTTAGTTTTCAATTTCTTTTCAAATTCTATGCAACGGCGCTCTTCCGTTGCCAGCAACTCCGGTGCAAATCTGGACAAACTAGAGAAGACCGCCTCAAACTCAGCCACGGGCATGTCGACTTGTTTGAGGTCTTTAAACTCTTGCCTCAATCTCTCCCTAATAGTGGAAGGTATGTACTTATCTTGGAAAGCAACCACAAAGACTTCCTATGATGGCTCCTCCCTACTCTTGGCATACTTCCACCATTGACCCGCATCTCCTTTAAGGTAGTAACTCGCTAGAGTCACTCTCAATTCGCTATCATCAATGTGAAGCATCTCAAATGTTTTCACTGTTTGTTCGAGCCATTCATTCGCTTTCTTAGGCTCGGGGCCACCATGGAATTCATCTAGTTTGGCCCATAAAAACTCTCTAGTGAGAAAACTTGCCCTTGATTCTGCGGTGTTCTCTCGGGCTTGATTCTCCGCCCTTAACAAGTTCATAGACTCCCTCAAAGCCCCCGCCATTTCTTGGGTGAGGGCCCCCATTACGGTTTGACCTGCTTGTCCCACCTGCTTGGCCACATTAGCTTGGCCTGCTTGCTCAGCCATATTAGCTTGGCCGAACCCTTATTCTTGCACCGAAACCCTATGGACCGGTACCTCGTGCACACCTCGGCGAGCCCTACCACGCCTCCCGCCTCTACCACCACGGACTTGACCCCTTTCTGACATCCTAATAAAGGACACAAGAGAAATAATTTAGCACATTAACTCATATATGCTCGTAACTTGAATCACACATTCGACTACAACAATTCCATATATTTCTCTACCATATACACAATTCAATTTCAATCCACATAAGCGCTTAGTCATTTAAACACATACGGACTATTCTTTTACGATGAAATCCGTCCCACGAAAAACCAAGAATTCTTAGTATAACAAGTATTGATCAAGTACCCTTCTAATGAGACCTCAAGGAATTTAACAGGTGCAAACAACATCCCAAAAGTCCAGTCCCATATCCATTTAGTCACATAAGCATGTTATCACAGAGTCACAAAATGCATAACAATTCCTAAGCATGCTAAATGAACCCATTGTGGTTAAACAACCACTTCCCACGAGCTCCAAGTATTCAACCCGGTAGCTTTGATACCAAGTTGTAACGCCCCAAATTTCTAGCCTAAATGGCAATACAAGAATCATGGCTCTTTCAAGGAAAACCGAATATAAATCTCCAAACTTACATTACATGATACAATAGCTCTTTATGCAACAATACATTAATCCAACAACAAGTAAATAAACAAATAAATACTCCAAGGGGTTTACAAGTTTCCATGGCTTGAGCTTGGTTACACAAAACGATTATTCAAACCCACACACATACAACCCTTGGCTTACACACAGAGTCATAGCAAAATGAGAGTCTCGTACTCTCAATACACATTTCCTTGCCTCTAGTTAGGCGGCATCACCACATCTTTTCCTGCACAAAAATCCCGTAGGGTGAGCATAAAGCCCCGTAGGAAATCATTAACAAAGTATATACATTTTATACAAGTCTCAAGAGATGAAATGCACATGCCATGCTATGCCCTTTTGAAAGAAAATCACATCTTCATCTTTGAAAACCATCATGCTCAATGATGTCATGCAATTTCAATTCTTCAAAACTTAACAATTCGTTTCAAGAACGGTAAATACGAATCTGGTAATCCCTAGGTCGGTGTTTGCAAGTAGACTATACAAGTACTACCAATTTGTCATTTTTACCGGTATTAACCGGAAGGCTCAACACCTATCCACGCGGGATTTCAGTCTTTCACCTCGGACTCTCAGGCTAACTTATTCAATATCATCTACACCACCTATCAAGACTTACCAACGTATTTACCCCAAAACCATTCCATGAAAACTTGTTTCTCAACATTCTTTTCTCAATGCAAATTTTCAAATCAACTTTCAAAGTTTAATGCATTCAAATGAATTGATATGCTAATAACACAAGATGAATATAAATACTTTTATTCCAATTCATCATCTAAGGAATAAGACAATTCGCTCTTCTCAAGTATCCTCAACAATTAGTCATTTCAAGACTATTTCAACGTTTTGAACAATAATTTCCAAATGAACAACAATTCTTATATTTCCTGAAATTCATCATTTATATAAATATAAATAAAAAATTTTCCAAACATTCATTTATTTTGACACAGAAAATAAATATGACAATATCATTCATGGATTTTCAATCTCTTTTAAAAAAAACTCCAAATTCTAGGTTTTCTCACAAAAACTATACAACTCAAATCTTTTGAAAGAAAACTTTCCAAATTCATCTTTTCTTCAATCAATGAAGATCAAAACCCATAAGATCTTTTTAAAAGAACAAGAGACAAACCCACTTTCAAAATCGCTCAACTTCTTGAATTAACAATCAATTTTCAAAGCTATCGAAAGATGATTTCGAAAATCATCTAGATCTTGCAAATATATATATATATATATATATAACTCTAAGAAAATCCCTACCTCAAGTTTTGAAGAAGAAATGAGATGAAACCCCGAAAATCAACGGTGTCGAAACTCGATCTTCACCGCACACAACGAAACCCTCGAGAAGTTAACCAACTTTGATGAACAACCTGTGGCAGAACTCTAATGGATCTTGAGAAATCAATGTTTTGATCCAATTTGGCGTAGGGAAATGTAGAGAGAAGGGAGAGGAAATGTTTTAGAGAGAGATATACAAAAGTGATCTGAAATATTAAATTCATAAATTGATATAACATGGTCCGCTCAAGTGTGCAAAGCCCCGCCCGAGCATCGAATACACTTTCCCAATACTTTGGCAGACAGGTCAAACTTCTGGAACCAAACATTCTTCGTTCGAGCGTATAAACGGGCGCTCGAGCAGACTAGCAACTTTGAATGCATTTTGCATTTTTTCTTTGGGGGCTCGACCCTGCCAGGGCACTGCCCTCTGACCCGCCAAGGGGCGCTGCCCCCTGGACCCCCGCGAGCTGACCGGGCAGCTCGATCCCCGACCTACCTAGTCAAAGTGGCAAAACATGAAAGAAAGGTCGAAACTGGGATCGCTACATATTAGCCACCATGTTGGTTTTTAATAGATGAACCCACTACAAGCAAGCGAAAAAGGCAGTTTTAGTGTTATTACAATTTATAATCTTTTAAGCATCAATTTTGCTTACAAAAAAGTGAATACAAGAAAAATGGAAAAACAACTACAACAGAAAAAAAGAATTTCAATAGTAAGCTGGGTCAAAGCAAACTGAAGCTTCAAATATAATGGTAACATAAACTCAATTGACCAAACATAGATAAAGCAAGAAATAAGATATTTATCAAATAATAGATAAACAACAATCACCACATGTCTAAGAATTTATGTAAAATCCCTTCCATTAGGAGATGTAAAAGAATTTCTTTACATAAGCGCCTTTTTAAGCATACAAGATCTAAAACTTGACCGAAATTAACGAGCATGCCTACAAAAAACCTGAAATTGGCAACCCATTCTACACCCTAAATTAGAACTATATCATTAGCAACTATCACTAACTAATTTCTACACAGCAACTTACATTTATGAAAAAAGTTAGGCTTAGAAATTGAAGACAACTAGAGAGAGAGATAGAGAGACAGCAACGAAGTTAGGGTTGGAGAAAAACCAAGTGAGGAGGTCGCAGGCAGCAAAGCATCCAACAAATTAGGGTTCAAATTGGGAAAAAATGAGTTACGAAAGTGAGAGACAAGAATGGGGATACCGAGATAGAGAAGAGGGGAGACGGAGGTCGGAAAAGTGAGAAGAGACGAGAAGGAGCTCGAAAAAGCGAGGAGAGAGAGAGAGAGAGAGACCTGTTGTGGCGAGCGCCGGCCAGTGACTTACTGGTTAGCCAATGCGACAAAGGTGGATGGACGGTGTAACAGAGATGGATGGGTGAGGGAGTGATAGAGAGATATAGAAAGTAAAATAGATGCATCTAAACATAGAGAAATATCTATCTCTTGGTTCATTTTTTTTTTTTAATATTGATTTTAAGCATTTGGTAATGAAATTTGGTTTTCCTCTCTAAAAATAACACGTTTGGAGACGAAATTATTTCCTGTCTAAAATTTTTTACAATGGTGACGAAAATTTCGTCTCTAAAATGGCGCCAAATCTTCCGCGAAATTGTCCAAGGGCAGGAAATTGTTTGTGATGATAAATTAAATTTAGAGACAAATTTTTTTCGTCACCTATTGTTTTATTTTATTTTAAGCATTTAGTGATGAAATTTGGTTTTCGTCTCTAAAAATAGTACAATTGGAGGCAAAATCTTATTTTTATCACTAAAACATGTATATTTGGAGTCTTGCGTTTTCGTCACCATAGTCCTTTTTTTTGTTTTTGTAGTGATAAATCTCTCGAAATAGTGAAATTCGTTACTCTGTGTACACAAGCGCATTACTAAGCCACGTAAATCTTATTATTTTTCTTGTGTGATTGTGTGTTTGGTGTTTGTTTTTGGCATCTGTGCACAACAAATTGGGAAAAGGTTTCCCATTTTATATAGAATTGTCTTTTGAAATGATCTATTAACCAATATTTGGTACAAGCAAAGTTTCAAAAAGCGGTTGTGATCGCACAGTGTTGTGGGGTGTAAAGGTTGTAACGTAACAGTTGCGGTAATCGGAACCTTGATTTTTTTTAATATTTCGCACAATTTGAAAAAAACTTACCGATATGCAATTTATTTTTTTATTTATTTTAAGAATCACATTTATTAGGGTTCTAAATTGATTTTTTATCAATTTTTCTTTACATTTTTAAATCACTATAAAAGGCATTTTTTATATTTTATTTCAATAGTTAATGACATAAGAATAATTGATTTTTAATGTCTACAAATTAGTTTTGACAAATACCTGATCTAATAAAAAAAAATATTCACAATTATTAAATGAAATGATTATAAAAATAAAAATTATACTATAGACAAAAATTATTTTTAGACATTTTTTTAAACAACACATTACAGCTAAATAAAAAATGCAATAATATCATTGGCCACCAACTTATATCGAAAAAGAAAGATAGCATAAAAGAGAATGGAAAAATTAGTTTTAGTCTAACAGTGGATAAATAATTTTATTTTTATAGTAACTTAAGACTCTTGTGTATGATATAAATGTATTATATTTGGTATAATATATTTTAGGACATTCAGGTAATAAATTCAATTTTAAATTTTCTATGTACGTTAAAATAATATATCCACAAAGACATCATTAATGACCCAACTACCGTAAAAAGTTCACGGTCTTATTTGTTTGGAACTAGGAGTGTAAAAATGGCTCACGGCCCATCGGTGGCCTGAGATGGGGCCGCCCTGTTTAGGCTCGCTTGGACCCCAAGCCCGAGCCTAGCCCAAGCCCCTGGGCTAGGGTCATCATTTTTGAAGCTCGGCCCGTGGCCGACCCATCGGTCCTCTTAGGGCTTGACCCGAAGCCTGGCCCGCCCGAGGCCCAATGTATTTTTTAATGAAAAAATAATAAAATTTTGATAGAAAAAATTAAAAAAAAAAAAAAAATGGTCAGGCTCTCCCAAGCCCGAGGCCAGGCCAGGCCCAAGTCCATTGGGCCAACCCACCGGCCCGAATACGCTTAGGCTTGGGCCTGGGCTTAATTTTTTGGCTTGTGGATTGGTTTGGCCCGACCCAAATTTTGGCGAGAGCCAGCGAGGCTCAAGTGGGCCGGGCCAGATTTACACCCCTAGACAAAAATTATTAAAAGAAATGATTATAAAAATAAAAACTATACTATAGACAAAAATTAGTTTTAGATATTTTTTTAGACAACACATTACAGCTAACTAAAAATTGCAATAATACCAGCGACCACCAACTTACACCGAAAAAGAAAGATAACATAAAAGAGAATGAAAAAAATTAGTTTCAGTCTAACGATGGATAAATAATTTTATTTTTATAGTAACTTAAGACTCTCGTGTATGATATAAATCTATTATATTTGGTATAAATATATTTTAGGACATTCAGGTAATAAATTCAATTTTAAATTTTCTATGCGCGTTTAAATAATATATCCATAAAGACATCATTAATGACCCAACTACCCTCAAAAGTTCATGGCCTTATTTGTTTGGAACCACTCTCTTTATCTGTTCAAAATTATATTTATCAAAACCCATTCTCTCTCTCCCTCCTCCAAACCTAATGATCCTCTCTTGTCTCTCTACCACCACCGCCATTGTAGCCACCTCTACCATCAATGCCACCCATTGACCGGTTTCATCTCCGCCTTCTCCACCTAGTCAATTGAACCATACTCTCTCGGAGTTTGAAATCGTCGGCCTCCTCCGTAATCCGCCACTGTTGCCGCCGAAGGCCTGTTCGACTGATCTCCCTCCTTGTTCAAAATCAAGGCCAACAACTTCACTGTCAGCGACATCTTGACCACAACTCTACCTCTGGTGAATGTAGTGCTTCGATCGACGTCATGGTGCTTTGATTGGCGATGGTGGGAGCTCGAAAACAACATCGTTACCATGGAGACTTTGGTATCATCGGAGTCCGACACCATCTTCTACTACAACAACACGATCTAGTGTAAGTTACCAAAGGTAGACTAGATTGAAGCAATGTCGTTTTTGAGGATAACCTTACTTAAGTCGTCAAGGGTGGTAGAGGAGATGTCGTAGTTGGCGGTGTTGAACTGCTAGACGACGATAGTAGAGGAAGAGGAGTCGTTCACAAGGCGAAAGTTGTCATTAGCGAGGAATTTGAGGGGATTAGAGGTGCCGCTGCCTGGGTATGAGGTGTCGACGATCTAAATTGGGTACTATTGAAGGTAATGGCAGTGAAAAAGGTAACACCACCATCAGAGGATGAGGAGATGAGGAAAGAGAGAATATGGTGTTTGAGAGAGGTCTTTGAATAAATGTGAGATAGTGGTGGATTTCGATAGATCTGATTAGATCTGAAAGAGATGAGAGGTCATGATCTCCACAGATAGAGGATTTTGGGATTTTGGTATTTGTACAGATCTACCCACATCTCTAGGATTTGTACAGAGAGAGAATTTTGAGATTTTGGTGTTTGTCAACAGATAGATTTAAACAGATATAGAGGATTTTGGGATTTGTACAGACATATTTTAAATAGATAAAGGAAAAAATTGAATATATAATAAAATTTGGATAGATAGATTCAAATAGATAAGAGAAAAATTCGAACAAATAATAAAATTTGGATAGATATTTCAACAAACAAGGGGACAAAATTGAATAGATAAATAAATTTAAAAAATAGTCAAAAAAAATTCAATAGATAGATAAGAGGTAAAATTGGAAATAAAATGTCCTCCAAAATAACAAAAAGGATTTCTCACTAAATTATTTCACAAAGAGTGAATCTCTCAACAATAACAAAAAATATTTACTGGACCTAATGTTAATAAAATTTTTGTGTAGTGCAATTTATTTTATAACTATCATACTAATTTGTAATTGCTAGTGGTTGGGTTCGTGTGTTACACGTGGCATGTGATTTTTCATCAACTATTAATACTGTAATTATGCATGTCTCTTAAATTAGTATGTGGTATATATATACAAAGTATGAAGACTTGTATAAGTAAATTGATTTGTATCCAAAATACAACTAAGTAAGAAATGAATACATACTCGGTTGAAGAATTTCAATGATAAATGAGAAATTTTATAAATATAAACATTTTATAGCTAGATTGTTGAGATCACAATCTTATCTTAAACAATAAACAATAAGCAGATCCTTTAAATATATACTATTAATAAATATTTTTCTTTCAACTTCCCACTTCAATTTACATAATCTATACCTGTAATACAATTGAATGTATAAAATTAATTGTACAAGTACACAATTTTGTTTAATAATTCATCTCATAATAAAAATTTATTGAACCCACTATTGCATATTATGTGCATACTATTGGTGTGAGAATGCATTAATATCAATATATAATATATTTTTATATTTCAAGAGTTGTTAAGTCTCATTTTCTGTGGTACGAATATCTTGCATGATAAAAAAATATAACATAGTCATTAGTATATTTCATTTATGTAGAAAATGTAGAATAGGTTTTTTTTTTTTTTTTTTTTTTTTTTTTTTTTTTTTTTAGAAGATGGAATGATATTGTAACTTAATATTTGATCGATATAGGAATTTCATAATTATTTTCATGATACTTATAGATTCATGCTTATAAGTGTTTACAATATCACTTTCATGAAACTGTCAAGTTACATAATTTATTATGACATCTGTAAGTAATCAACATATAATAAAAATTGATCGAAACTTTTTATTTGATGTACTTTCTTTATGTATCATTGAGTTGCTACGATAATATTTAGGCATCATTTGTTTTTTTTTTTCCCTATAATTTGACTAAAATGTGTGCATGAGATATATTATTTTTCTTGAACTTCATAACAAATAGGACAATTCCTGCTTGCAATAGATATTTTGTAGTTTTTCTTTCACCATCTTCTTATTTTCTTATTGCTCACCATTACAACTTATTATAATAAAAATATTTTGATGAGTAAGAGTTTGAGATAATATCATATTGTTATAAATTTTAAAATCCATTTTCCTTCAATAATGTGATTTTTTTCTGTGAGTAAAAAAAATACAATTATTGTCATGATGGAGGTTTTTGTAAAGTTTTGGTTTGTTATTAAATATATGTATTGAACATAAGTTGATAGAAAACAATACATAATTGACAATTTTTTTCTTAACAAATATAACTATATTATAAAAGCGATACATGTTAGAAAATTAAAGTATTTGATGGTAATATAATATTACAGATTGACATATATAAATACAGTAACATATGTAAATTTACATTTATATATATTTTTATATATTTGTATATGTAGACATTGATATATATAAGATATCACAAAGGTAATATGTGAATTTTTTTGTAACAATATAATAGGTAACAAAGAGAAATTAATTATTCATAATTAAATAGTTAGTCATAATATAGAAGTTTAGTGTTATATTTTTGTGTGTATGCACTATTTTTATATTAGATTATTAAATTCAAATAAAAATTAAAAGGAATTTGTGAATAATTTGTGTAAAATTAGATATTAGAGAAGACAGATTTAAAAAAAAGAAAAATTTATAGTGTTTGGTTGGGTTTAATTTTTCAAACATTTATTTTGAATTTTTTGATTTTCATATATTTTTTTTAATCTTTGACACTGTTTTTTTAATAACTCCTTTATTTTCTTTTTAGATTCATTTAATTTAATATTTTTATTTTTGAATTTTACTTTTAGATTTAGATTCATAAAATCTAAATACACTTAGAAAATAATTTTTTGTGTATTCTTTTTGAAAAAAATTATTAATATTAAATAATAATAATAACAATAACAACAACAACAACGAAAGCAAAATATAATAATAAAAAATAGTACATGTTTGAATTTATAAATTTTTTTAACAATATTTTACTTTTTGATTTTATTTAGATTATTAGATATTAGATTTGCATATAAAAACATAATTTAAATATAAAATATGAAGAAATTCTACTATCTTTAATCACCAAAACTGAGAAAATATGAAAAATTAAAAATTAAAAAACGGATTTAACAAAAAAAAAATAACGAAAGTAATTCTTATTTAGAATTTTGATATTGTATCTTGATTATTAAAGTACCATATACAGTTCATAAAATATAATTTAAACAAAAAGAAAGTGTATGAGGATAACCTGCGAAATTTTGAAATACAGCACAAATCTCTGTTTTAAAAACGCATGTGTTTTCCTCTATCTAAATTTGAACGAATGCATAAAACTTTAAAATTCAACCAAAATTATTCACATTGATTTAATTCATTATGAGTGAAAGGACATATGACAAGACAATGATGAAGATAAGAGAGATAGGTAGTTACAAAGTAGTTATTACTGTATTTTTTCCTCTATAAATAGCCATTAATGGCTATATTGTAAAGGATCCAAAACTCAAATCAAAGACAATTGATTTCTATTTTTCTTGTCATTTATATTTTATGTATTTTATTTTACGTACTTCCTTTTCGAAGCATTTATTTTCAACATTTCCTTTTCAAAGTATAGGAGTAGAGGTAAGTAATTATTACTTTGATTGTTCACTCAATTAACTTTCTCCGTCTCCCTCTTTCTTCTTTTAATTTTTCTTTTCTCTACACTTGGCAATTTTGAAGTCCTCTTTGTTGAGGCAAAAGAACTGTCAACGCAATCGCTTGATAATTGGCTTGAATTTAATCTGTAAGGATTTTTCAATCCTTGTTGGCACGCTCGCATTTATTATATTTTCCTTCGTAGGAAAAATATGCCAACAATTTTTGGCATGCTTAGTGGGACCTTAAAATGGCTAGAGGTAGGAGACAATGAGAAAATGAACGCCTGGAAGAAGGTGTGGAGGGATAAGTAGAAGTGTCTGATCCAGAGGATAATGTGATAACACATCCTATGGAAGCACCTATCTCATCAGAACCAATGGTCGAACAGACCAGTAACTTGGAACATGCACCACATGTTCAAAATATTAGACGAGGCCATGGAATTGGACCGTCCACTGTTTTGTCTACCCAGCCAATGAATCCGTAGGGAGGTTTGGTAGATGCCATGGGATAGCAGTTAATGTATACAATGGAAAGACGGGCAACATCCTTCATGGATTGAACGAATTCCCATCAACTAACTATCACAAGGCATATGGAGGAAAATTCAAATGTCCTTCAGCAAAGATTGGCTAGAGATAAACAACCTATGCAAAGTAGTGGACATAGTAATGGTCAGACTAGTAATCAAAATTATAAAAGACCATCATCTGTACCTCAGTCATGGTATGAGCCTCTTTCGAGACCTATGATGAATCAGAATGTCTCATTACCTAACAGCAAAGCCATACAAATTGGTGGATCTGGGCCAACACAAGAAAATGACATGAGAATGTTTCCAAATCCCATGTTCGAAGCCAAACCTAGCACAAGGGGGTTCACTAATCCTCTGTTCGAATTCACACCAGGCGCGTTGGAAGGGTTTCCTGCGGCTGGGAGAGAAACAACACATGTTCCTCCTATTGCAGCACCTTTCGGAGGTCCTTCTGCAGGACAGGCTCAGAGGGGTCAGGCATATCCTCAACAGCAACCAGAACTATAGGGATAGCCAGTCCTAAATACACCTCCCTATGGACCAAGAGGACATCAAGCACATGGGATTCCACCAAACCCTGTGTTTGTTCCTTCAATAGTAGTCCAACAAGCACAAAATATGGTTCTTAGGGACCAAATTGCTGATATTGTCAGAGAAATGTGTGGACCTATGGCTCGGGGGGTTCAGTATCCTGTATATAGAAAGCCATACCCAGAATGGGCAGATAGGGTGCATGAATATCCAAGGGGGTTTAGAATACCAGATTTTGCTCCCTTTTATGGAAATGGAAATCAGTCAACAGTAGAACACATTGCCAGGTTTGCAAGCCAATGTGGTTAATTTACCAATAATGATTATATGAAGTTGAGACTCTTTCCAAATTATTTAATTGGGGCAGCCTTTGTGTGGTATATTAACCTTACGTCTAGCTCTATCTAAACTTGGCAGCAAATGGAGGAGGCATTTCATGCCCAATTCTTCCAAACAGAGACAGAAGTTTCCATGGAAGATTTGGCAAGGTTGAGTCAAAGGCCTGATGAAAAGGTTGTTCAATTTATTGTTAGATTCAAAAGAGCACGAAACAAGTGTAGGGTCATCATACCAGAGCCTGAATTTGTGAGATTGGCTCAAAATGGTTTAGAGTTTAGGCTTTGAAAGAAGTTTGACTCGACTGAGTTTCGAGACTTAGTGGAGTTAACCTATAAGGTGTCTAGATATGAATCATTACTTGAGGAAGAACAAGATCGAAGTAATGCATTATACTGTAGACACCCCATTTTTGACCGTCCTCAAGACTTGGATGTTCTTGCAGGTATATCCAGTGCTGAGTTTGATTACTCATCGAGCACTCGAAATCCACAGCGGAACGCTATAGGTTTGAGCTTTCCCAAACCCTACATCAATTCTATCTCATTTTTGGACCATGTTTAGGTCCTTTCCACTTGTTGTTTTTCATGGCCTACCGGCCATGGATTTTGTCCTGCCGGCCATTGATATGTCCTGCCAGCCATTGATGAGCCCCTGCCGGCCACCAGTGTACCAATAGATATTTTCTGATATTTTGTGCCAGCTGTTTACACAGATTGAGCCATCTTCTTGCACGTGTATGGCTGGATCTCTTTGAGTGGCTTTTGTATCTTCTATATATAGAGGGCCCCTCTTGCATATGAGGGGGTTGGAAATTTTGAAGACAAAATTATTTTCTCTTTCTCTCTCTAGAATCCTCTCTCTGTCTCTCTCGCTCTAGAATCCTCTCTCTAATAGTTTAGTTTTTGCTATGTGTTGGCCTTCTATTCTAGCTATGTTTAGCTTACCTCAAGCATGTTTAAGGACTCCTCTCAGACTGTTTTAGGACTATTTTGGAGTGTTTGTACCTTTAGAGCTTTGTATTGCATGTTTATAGTGTTGTGATCTTCACTAGTTTGGTGTTTTTGGCTTTTAAACATGATTTGCATGAGTTGCTTGCATGTTGTAATGTCATTTTGCATGTAATTTCAACATTGAAATATCTGCAACCTCCCTCATTTCTTGACTTTTTCATTTGCTTTGAGGGTTGGTTAGCCTTAGGGTTGTGTTTAAGCTTGAGATTGAGATTTGTGCTTAATGGTTTTAATCCTCTTTTGAGGGTTTCTACTAACCAACGACATGATCTCTCTCATGCCTTAAATCATCCCTTGGTTGACCCCTTTCTCATTAGAGGACACTCACCTTGGACAAATTGATTAAAGAATGGTTTGGTAACCTAAAATGTGTAAATAAAACATGACAAGTAAAACTTGAGCAAGTTAAGCATGTTGTGTTTGCATTGTATGTGTTCAATTGGACATTATATTGAACACAAGGAAGATTGGAGCATTTCACACTCAAAGTGATGAAAAGAGCTAATCTCCTCTGTCTCCATTGCCCTTGACCATTCATGACAAGGTAGTGGTCTAGAGTCTTGTTTTGTGCATTTATTGAAATTGTACAAACTTGGATCTTTGACCATCATGCATTGAAAATGCTTGGTTGGTGGTTTTGGATTCAAGAGTGCCACTCCTTTGATGTTTTGAGACGATAAGGAAGGGTACAGTGCAAACATGCCCTTGGAAAACCCTCCATTTTCTTATGTTTGTGCTCTATTGCAGTGTGGTGATTCAGAGCACCAGTGGCCGACAGTGGCTCATTCATGGCCGACAATGCCTCATTTTTGGCCGGCAGATCACACTTTTGGCTGGCAGATGGCCGGCAACAAGCATTCATGGCTGGCAGGCCACTGGTGCAATCCTCAGCATTGATTTGGTAAGGTGAAGCTGAAAGGTTCTGAGCATGGTCAACCCTGCAAACAGAGCCTCTCAAGAGCAAAACCGGATGACTTTTCGGGGCAAGAATCAAGTGCATGCGTATTCCACTTCTCGAGGCAGAGCTGAGGCAGTGAAGTTTAAATGTCTTGCATGTTTAGTTAATGTGCATGTTGTTTTAATTGAGTAGTTGCTAATTAGTTAAAGTGTTGTAATAATTAGTAATTAGTTTGCTAGTTATTCATTTGATTTGTAATAATTAGTCTAATTAGTTTAATTAGATTAGTTTGATTAGCTTAGCTTAGACTAGCTTAGCTCTTATTCATTCGGACCCTCCTTCGTGAGGGCACAATGTTGTAATAAGTGTATGTGAGTGTATGCATGTCTTCCAACCCCACGTCTTTCTCCCTTTTATTTAACCGCTTTCGATGGTTAGATTATGGACATTTTCAATTAGCATACCTTATGCTTGCATGTTTGCATCCATGCATTTGTCTTGCATGCATTGAGGCTCGGCGCATCATTCAAACTGCATTGTCAATTTCAATACTTATTTGAATACGTGTTTCAAAGCATGATATCAAAGTGTTGCAAATACCATGATTAGGTAGCCGAGCGTATCTTATTGCATTATTGCATGTGTTGCATTAGTCATTTAACATAGTTAGAATCATACATTGTTTCTAACTAGCTTTTGTTTTGGCTTAGAGTACTTGGTCAGCTTTTATGCTTTAGCATATTGCATGAGTGTGATTGCCATGTTTCCATGTTTTGCATGCTTGCCATGGGGCTATGTGCTTACTTGCTAAACTGTATGAATGCCTGTGGATGAAAGCTTTGTTGTTTGAATTGGAACAATTCAACGAGTGTGAGTTTTAAGCCCACTTTGTGAAGTGGCAAATCATGTTTTAAGCCCATCATGTTTGATGGCAAACCCGTGTTTTAGCCCACTTGAGGGTGGCAAATTCAAACCATTTTTGAAAGCAAACATGAGTTGAATTCGTTCCAAGTCTTGCGACTTAGTCTATACCTGCTTGTGTGCGTCACATAGTAAAGTTAGCTAATAATCAGAATAAGAACACATGAGGTTTATAAAACAACATGTCATGATTAGTAGAGGCCGATCTTTTGATCGGGCGAGCGGGGATGCTCATTTTAGGTCCTTCCCCTCTCGTACCCAAGTTCCCGAGCCGAGGCAACTTTGGTGATGACGGACACGTGGCCTTTGGCACGAGTCAGGGTTTCCTAAATTTTTTCAAAAATAAAATATTTAGGTGGCACTCTGTAATCTGGCAAAGCAGTCCAGTTTTGGCATTATTTGATTTAAAATCGATTTTCCAAAATGATTTGCCGGATTGGACTCTTTGGTGTTTATTAGTTTCACATTGCACTTTGTGCAATTAGATTCAGAATCATGACAGGAGTCCGAATTGTAGGACCAATTCGAGCTCTCCGAAAGGGGGCGCGGAAAAGTTGAGCTACAATTTCTGGCGACTCCGCTGGGGATCTATAGAACTTGACTCAAACTCATGATATGTTGTTTTATTTACACTTATGTGTTTCTTTGCATTGCATTTGGATTGGTGCGCTTAAGTCACAGTGTTTGCCATCTGCTATTCTTGAATGGTTTGCCGGAGGCATGCTTGGAAAAGCATGCCATAAGGCTGACCGGTTGCGGGCTTTGCCACGATGGGAACACAAGCCTTAGATCTAGACTACCGCTATACCATTTGATCCTCCTTTCACTTCTTGGTGTTAGAAGTGAGAGGTATATTAGGTTGTCTTGCTAAGGTACCCTTTTTAACCAATCGACCTAATTGCATATCGGAAGCCTTAGAGACTGTTCCAAACTAGGATAGGTTGCTCACCCCAATGTAGGTTTGTTTGAAACCACTTGCTTGCGTAGCAAACTCCTAGTTCCTGACGAAATTAGGACAGGGTAACCCCACCCCATCATAGGGGTGTTTTGGCTCTCACTTGCTTGATACATGCTTTTAGAGTGTAACTCTGCAAGAACGTATGTATTAGATGCAAGTCTGGGGTATCAGTTTGAAGGTAGATATTTGGGGCAGAAATCAGTGTTTGAGTACAGATTATCCAGCTTATGATTTCAACTGTGTGTTGTCTCTATCTAAGCCGAGGTGCTATGCGTTTTCTGATTTTTGTTTCTTTTGCTTTATTTTTTTCTTTGCAAGGTAGTATTTCACAATTGCTTCCGACGAGGCAGTTACCCCCTAAGCACTCTGGACCAGAGTAAGGAGGATTTACCAATCTGAGGATCTTATTGGAGGACAACCAGTGTTTGTTTTGCTACCCCCGGTTACCAGATGGAGGAGAGTTAGGCATAGCTCACCGGTTTAGCAGTCGCTAATTCAACGGTCACTATCTACATGTCGGGCCCATTTTTCTGCTTCCACCTCAGAAAGAGAGTATACACCGGTCTTGACAGATCAGCACCCCGTAGACAATATGGAGGATATGATGCGCCAACTTCAACAAACCATTGATGCCATGCAGCTGGACATTGCTCGCCAAGTGAAAGTTACCACTCGCCAAACGGAGATTGTAGCCCAGCAGGCTGAACTGATTAGTAGACTTCAACAGCAACAACAACCATAACAAGCAGTAGCTTCTGCTTTACATCCACCCCAATCAAGGTTCCAATACCCGAAGATACAACTAATGTCCAGGTGAATGCGGACATTCCGGCAGAGCCAGTCCCACCCCAGACTTCCAAAGCACCGACCTACCCAACAGAGGCACCCTTTGAGTTTGAGGTCGACCCTATGGCACTAAAAGTGAGCAAGCTTGAGAAGCTGTTCAAACGAGCTCAGGGTGTCAATTCGATCCCAGATATAGAGGATGGCTATACCGATGCAGTGGTGACCTTGCTAGATAGGTTTAAAATGCCATATATAGACTGCTTTGACGATTCGGGTGATCCCATGATGCACTTACGGCTATTTTCAGATATTTTACGGCCAATGGGCTTGACAAGACTGTAGAAGTTATCCCTTTTCGGTCGGACCTTGTCGGGAATCGCGGTTATTTGGTATGCTAAGTTGGAAGATTCTGTGAAGAGGAGCTTGGAAGAGATGGTTGACGCCTTTGTCACCTAATATTCCTATAACACTCAAATCGAGGTCACAACTCGTGATCTCAAGGCAACTCGTCAAGAGCCGAAGAGGGCTTCTTCGATTTCGTCACTCGGTGGAGAGCCAAGGCCTCCATGATGACACCCGGCCAGCTAAAAAGGACCAGATAAGAATGGTGGTTCATAATTTGCAACCGAGGCTGCTTTAGAAGATGATTGTCTTACCCCTACCTATATTTGCCGACCTTCATGACATAGGAGTGCAGATATAGGATGAGATGAAACAGGGTCTGATAGACCTTGAAAAGGAGCAGCCCAAGAGGGCTTTTACATGCAATTCAAATGCGGCTACGAGTAGTAACGCAGCTACAAGGACCTCTGATGTTGGTATGGTCACCACTACACCGAAAACAGCCACCCCTTTTGCCGATACATCTGAAACCACCTCACAACCTACAAAACACCAACCCCGAGGTTAGAGGGTTTTCACCCCACTCTACATGTCTCTATCCAAAGCCTTAGGGGTCCTGATCAAAAGGGGCATTTGAAGCCCCTAGAGCCGCGTCCATATCCTAATCCATCCTTCCTACACACAACCCGGCCAAGTACTGCGCCTTCCACCATAGCATGGTCATGATACCGACCTATGCTTTAGACTCCGTCATGAGATTTAGGATCTCATTGACAACAAAGTGATAGCGCCTCCCTAAAAGCCTAACGTCACTACAAATCCTCTCCTACCACACAACCAAGCCCCTCCACCAGGCAAATAAACCTTATCCAAACACTGGTTATCCCATACGACCCCAGTATATACATCATCCCCTTCCACCTACCTAAGTCGGCGCTGTTCCTCCCAGAAAGCACAGATCTGTGCATGATGAGCGCGTCCATATCCCAACTCGAACCGTGGTGGCGGCTGTGGTAGAAGAAGGTATGCCTAAGGGCTCCATGAGCTTAACTAAAGAGAAGTACGACCCTTGCCATGACATTGTGCCAACTAGCTAGGCCAAACCAGGGGTGGAATTGCCGACGGGAATGGAGGTTAATGTAGTCTGAAAGGACGGGCCAAGCCAGGGACTGGATGACTTAGCTGAGCTTGAGGAGGACATTAGTAACCTGCAGTTCTTCGATTAACAGGATCTGGGAAATGTACAGATTGGCTGGTTTAATAAGAACGGATCAATGGATAATACGGGATGGCTTAGTGATGAACCAGATGTTGATGAGGGGTCTCAACCAAAGTCGGGACAGCTGGAAACGGGAATTTCTACAACGGCCGGAACGGTCGATGACAAGGGGAAGTTGCCAGAGAGCACTAGTACTAAGAATTTTTCTTAAGAATTGGGTAGTACTTGTACAGTTGATACAGAATAGGAGGCCACGCTGAAGCGATTCGAGCATGAAAGAACTGAGAATGATCAGAAGGTTAGAAAAGCCAAAGGCCCTGCGGGGACTGACTGTGTTGTGGAGACGGAATAATTACAGCGGAACCGGACTTGTGCTGTCGGTTGCTAGAGGAATGTGGTGGGAAGATGAAGATTTACATCTTGCCCACACGGATGAGGATTGGGGACAGAATCTGCCAGATGATACATGGAATTCTGAGGAAGTTGATCACATGACCAGGAGCAAGCAATACTTTAAGCCCCCACACCCAGACCAACCAAAAGCATCGAGAAAGGATAAGGAGATAGAGAAGCAGAAAGAGAAATTGCTAGAAGAAGAAGCTGTATTGAAGCAGCTGAAGAAGATTCAGGTGGATATATCCATTTGGGGATTGCTCATGGCTTCATGGGTGCATAGACAAGCCGTCTTATCAGCAATGGATAAGGCTAAGCTCTCTATCGACACAACCCCGAAGCAGTTAGTGGGACTGGTCTTTCCGGGAGGGGCTTCGCCGACCTTGACCTTTACAGATAAGGAATTGCCGCCTGAGGGCTCTGAGCACAACAAGCTATTAGACATATCTGTTGAATGTAAAGAGAAGTGGATACCAGTCGTCTTGCTTGATACCGGGTCTGCAATTAATGTTTGTCCGTCGCACACGGCCTATGCTATCGATTTGAAACCCACAGACTTTGTACCAACAGTCCAGGTGATTTGGGATTATGACAATACAAGTCGGGAAGTAATGGGGACAGTTCGGATTAGAACCCAGGTTGGCCCGGCACAACAGGACATTGAGTTCCATGTCTTGGATGTTCAGGCCACTTTTAATTTACTCCTTGGACAGCCGTGACTGCACCAAGTGAGAGCTGTCTCTTCCACTCTGCATCAGATGTTGAAGTACCCCCATGGAAAGGGGGTAGCCATTGTTTTTGGGAATTTTTCCATACATCTACCGCCGGAGGTTACTACACTGGTCCTAGAAATTGTACATGGCGAGGAGGATGTCTTTTTGTCTGGATTCACCTTGGCCGAGGCCCGGGTAGTGCAAGATGTTCTAGCTATTGATGAGGGGTTGTACGTAAGTGCTCAATCCGTCTACTTCATGAATAAGCTGCAACATGTACCCGGAATAGGATTGGGGTAAGTGCTCAATCCGTCTACTTCATGAATAAGCTGCAACATGTACCCGGAATGGGATTGGGGAGGAGTGGCCGGAAGGGCGTTGTTGCGTTGGCCAAAGGGCCACATAACCCTCATACCTTTGGTCTAGGTTACCAGCCTACCAAAGAGGATTGGGTAAGAAAGGGAAAGGAAATGGCAGGAAGAGCCAAGGCTAAGCAAAGTGGGAGGCCCTACGAGCTGGTGCATAGACCTATTCAAGGAACCCTGAATGGCCGCTTTGTCCGGGAGGGGGAAGATTTCTCATTTTGTGGCTTTTCTGAGCCATGGCTGAACTTTGAGAAGCGGCACCTGCCTAACTTCGAGATCTTCTTTGACCTACAGTTGCAGAAGAGCAAACTGACCTACTAGCTGAGGCTAAACAGTGTATAGAGGATGAGTCCGATGGCATAGAACTTGAGATAAGAGCAGCGCTGTCTTGTCTCCTCTTGGATCCTTAGATCAAACCAGAGAGCTTGGGAGATGACTTCACTGTTTCCACGATTGGAGATCAATCGGCTGTGGACCCTTCCGTCGGCATTTTGGACGTATCTATTGCACCCTCTCTTGTTTGGTAGTTCGAGGAGGGCTTTTTGTCCAGCAGTTTTGAATCAGGTAGTGAACCAGAATTTGATTCCATAGAGTTTGTGGAGTTGGAATCAGATTCTAGTTCTTCTGAGTCAGAGTCCGATATTCCTGGGGTTGATAACCCAGATGCCGTTATTTTGCCCAGGTCGTCTTTTTCCTTTTCTTTTGAGTCGGTTGTAACTGAGGAATTGGACGAACTGGAAGTTGTAAATGAGAATGGTACCACTGCTGTTTCTGAGTACTTTTCTGTGCCACTTGTGTATTGCATTGATCATGACTTTCAAAATTTTGATAAAAACGACGAGGAATGAATTCCTCTGGTTTTGAAACATTTGATTGATCGAAAGGAGGAGAGGTTTGCAAAACCTCTAGTTGATGAAATCACTTCAATTAATGTGGGTACTGAGAAGGATCCGTGTCTGGTCCAGATCGGGTCCATGTTGTCTTCCAAGGAACGCGAGTGCTTAGTCGCTTTATTAAAAGATTTCAAAGATATTTTCGCGTGGTCCTATGAAGACATGGCTGGAATCGATCCTGAGATTGTACAGCACCGGATCCCTCTTGACCCTGAGGCCCGACTCGTGAAGCAGAACCTTCGGAGAATACGCCCATATTGGGCTTTGAAAATCAAGGAAGAGGTCACAAAGAAGATAGATGCTGGGTTCCTGCTAGTATCTGAATATCCTACTTGGTTGGCGAACATTGTTCCGGTGCCGAAGAAATATAGCAGAATTCGGGTGTGTGTGGATTTCAGAGATCTGAACAAACCTAGTCCAAAGGATGACTTTCCTCTACCGCACATCGACGAATTGGTGGACTTCACCACAGGCCATGCGTTGCTATCCTTTATGGACGGGTTTTCCGGTACAACCAGATCTTGATGGCGCCCAAGGATAGGGAGAAGACTGCCTTTACCACACCGTGGGGAGCCTACTGTTACAGGGTGATGCCACTCAGTCAGAAAAATACTAGGGCAATGGGCTGCAACCACGATCTTGCATGATATGATCCACAAAGCGATTGAGGTGTATGTGGACTACATGATTGTCAAGTCCAAGGAAAGAGAGGGCCATTGCACCGCCTTGAAGAAATTTTTCCAAGGGACCAGAGAATATCGATTGCGGCTGAATCCTCATAAATGTACTTTTGGCGTCACAGCAGGGAAAATGCTGGCGTTCTTGATCACGCAGAGGGGCATTGAGGTTGATCCTTTCAAAATCAAGCCCATCTTAGAAATGCCACCACCAAGGACTGACAAAGGAGGTGCGAGGCTTTCTGGTAAAGTGCAATTCATAAGACGGTTTTTTGCAAAATTAACCTTGACTTGTGAACCACTATTTGGTCTCCCGAAGAAAGGAAAGAAATTCCAATGGGATGACCGATGCCAGGTTGCTTTTGAGCAGATTAAGCAGTATTTACAGAACCTACTCGTGTTGTCACCGCCAGAGCTGGGGAAACCATTGATTTTGTACTTGTCAGTAACCGACACGACAATGGGCTGCATGCTTGCGCAGGAATCTGAGGATAGAGTAGAGAAGGCCATCTATTATCTGAGCAAGAAGATGTTGGAATATGAGACCCGTTACACTCCGCTTGAGAAGGCTTTCTTGGCCTTGGTATGGGCTACCAGGAAGTTGAGGCACTACCTGTTAGCTCACTCCGTAATTTTGGTTTCGAGATTAGATCCCATCAAATATCTCTTCGAGAAACCAGCACTTATGGGTAGGCTAGCACTTACGGAAATTGTACAAACGAGGCCATCTGGGCATGCATAAACTGTGTGTTAATGCAGAAGAGTCGAAGCGCCTAATGGAGGCCATCCACGGAGGATAGTACGGTTCACACATGAGTGGAGTAATGCTGGCTCGAAAGATTCTCAAGCATGGTTATTACTGGTCAACCATGGAAGAGGATTGCATTGGTTTTGTTCGGCGATGCCACAAATGCCAAATTCATGCAAATCGCATGAACATCCCGCCGTCAAAGCAATACAACATGACTTCACCATGGCCATTTTCAATCTGGGGAAATGATCTTATTGGGGCAATTACACCGAAAGGTTCAAATGGGCATAAGTATATCCTGGTGGCAATAGACTATTTTACAAAGTGGGTCGAGGCCCAATCCTACGCAATGCTGAAAGCATCACATGTAGCTAAGTTCATTAGGAATAATATCATCTGTCGTTATGGGGTCCCGAATGAGATCATCTCAGACAATGGTTCCCACTTTAAGAAAGAAGTGATCGACTTGTTGGAGAAATACGACGTGGATTTTCATAAGTCATCCACATATCAGCTGCAAACCAACGGATTTGTTGAGGCCACCAACAAGAACATCAAGCACATTCTACAAAAGATGGTGGAAACCTACAGGGACTGGCTAGACAAGTTGCCATTTGCTCTTTGGGGTTATAGAACATCAATTCGAACATCTACTGGGGCAACTCCGCATTCTTTGGTTTACGGGATGGAAGTTGTTCTGCCTATTGAAGTTGAAGTTCCGTTGTTGCGGGTTATGGCTGAGTGCCAGATAGCCGAAGCGAATTGGCAGCAGATTGGCAGTAGAGCAGGTTTGAGGAACTAATGTTGTTCGACAAGAGAAAGTTGAAAGCACTGTACCACGTCCAAGGTTATCAACGTAGGATTGCCAAGGCTTTCAACAAGAAAGTTAAGTCTCGGAATCTTAAAGAAGGGGATTTGGTGCTCAAAGACAACCGAGCTCCCATCCATGACCCTAGGGGCAAGTTCAGACCCAATTGGACTGGTCCTTACATCATCAAATCAATTTGGCCGGGTGGAGCTATCATTCTTATAGACCTAGATGGCCTTGAATTCTCCCAACCAATCAACATGGACAAGTTGAAGAAATATTATCCCTGAGAGGCTCGCTAGGCTGAAAGCCCGGAAGGGCGACCTAGGCAAAAGTTAGAGCACAAAAAATTGAAAATAAGAAAAACTGAGCTCGTAAGGTTGAAAACCCAGAAAAGGCGGCCTTGGCAAAAGTTAGAGTGCAAAAGGAGAGTGTTAATACCCGAGTGAACCCGAACCGAACTACATAAGGCTTGATTTCCATCTTTGAGATATGTAGGCAACTTCATTTTGAAGTCCAGCCATAAACGCTTCCAAATCAACTGTGTCCATGAGATTATTCTGCATCCAAGAGTTCGGTTATGATCTTTGCTATGAGAGCTGATTACGGTGTAGTGCAGTGCTATTCAGACAAGGGGCAACTTTCCCGTTATTGGATTCAGGGTTGTACATCTCAAGGATAGATTCTGGGTGTGTCCAGTTATGATCCTCGTCGAAAATGGTTTTGAAAAGTTTTGATAAAAGTTGATGTTGTTCAAATTAATCTTTTTACAACTTAGACCATTTTTGGACCAAAAGGGAAATTTTTAGTACCCACAACCTTCAATTTCAGTGATTTCAATACAGAGTTCTCTACCTCTTGATGCAAATCAAATTTGCTTTTTTATTACATTCAAAGGGAAAACTTGAAAGTACAGATCAAAGCAATAAACTTGAGGCATCGATGAGTCAGGTGTTCCTGCACCCCCTCCCAGAGCTTGTGGAAGCTTCAGATGCTAAAGTAGTCGCGGTTTGCGCTTCATCCTCAATCCAAGCTATGCATTCGCCAGAAAGGGCGCAACTGAAATTGGGAGCGGGAGCCAGAAGTTCTCTTGTCCTCTAAGCAGTGGGATATCGAGCTAGCTTTGAGCCTTAGATTGGAAATGGAGCCGGGTACTCTATCCCCTCTTCTGGTAGGTCTGGTCGTACTCGAACTGACTCTTGAATCGGAATGGAAAATAGAATACACAGTGTGTCAAGCCAATCAGCTGAATGCTAGGTTGTCGAGACATGCTGTAGCTCATCTTGGGAAGATCAAACCAGGGGCAACGCCAAGCAATGTCAGTAGCCGACCTGTTGCACATCCAATGGCACCAACGCCAAGCAATGTCGTTTGGGAAATCAACTAGCTGTTGGCGAAAGAAATAGCCTCGTGCTGAGTACGTAGGGCAAGAGCTCACTACTTTTAACCTGTCCATGAGCCATACCTGGGGAGGGATGAAAAATAAGAGAGATTGAAGAATAGAGAGGTGTATGCGGAGAGAAAAGTGAGAAAAAGGTTTTGAGAGAAAAATAGAGCCTGAGGGCCGAGTGATATGAGAAACACATGTGAGAAGGGTAGGAAACATTACCTGTAAGAGTAGTGGACTTCCTGCGAACTTGGTTGTCTCCCGTCAGTTGAAGGCATCCAAGCCCATTAAAGTCTCGGCCAATGCTAAGCTAATGCACCCTTTTTCAAGCCTTGGGTAACTTTGATCAAGCGAATGCTAGACCCTTCGAAGCTAGAGGCAAGCAGGAAATGAGACAACATACACAAGCAGAGGGCATGTTGCCAAAAACTTTGCCAAAGACGGTCACCGCGGTCACCGACATCAGAAAACCGATGAATGAGACTGGGAATATCCAACTCCCCGTTGTGAACCAAAGATCGAGCATCATGTAAAGTGAACCCACATATCCTTCCTAAAGCTTGGATGTGACCAAAACGCGACTGGGGCAAGATTTCCTCCTCACGCCGGGATTCCATCAAAACTTGGAACTCTTCAATTGTCGGACATATCTCTTGTCCTCCAAAGCTGAACACACGTGTAACCGGGTTCCAACATCTAGCCGTAGCGTGGAGGAACGGAAAACACAGCGGAGTACGACTCAACAGGAATAGTGCATTTATCCCGAAACCTCAGAAATTCAACTTCTTTGAGCCATCTAAAGCCGCAATCCATTCAAGAGTTTTTGGGCAAAGAATGGCTCCATTTGTTGCAAAAACAGAGCTAGAATGAAGAAACCACGAAGCTGGAGCTTTTGTAGAAGATAAGGCAGTAAGTGGAGGCCAGGTGTCAACGTTTCGGAGGTTCGGCTCATTGATGGCCGACAGGGCTCATTGATGGCCGGCAGAGGCTCATCAATGGCCAGCAGAGAGAAATGATGGTTGGCAGGCCATCCTTCATGGTCGGCAGTGTCCCTTTTCTGCCCACTGCCCTCCTTTATGAAGAGCTAGTTGCATACAGCAGTCGTATTCTGTTATTCGCATCTTTTGAGGTCTTGCGTTCTGTCGTTTTGGGCTTAAGCATGTTTATTTAAGTTGTAATTGTCTGGTTTTGTTCATTGAGTTGTATTTATGTTGTTTATCAAGTCCTTGTTTTGCTTATCGAGTTGTATTTGCATTGATTGTCGAGTTGTTGTTTTGTTTATCGAGTTGTTTTACTCCGTTTGTCTTTTCAGTTGTTGGTCGGTTCATTACCTGATCAAAACAATGCTAATCGAATGTGCAGTTTTCAATCAAGGCCAATCTCATTTCTTTTTTATGCTATGCGATGGTACGCGATAATGCTCAGAATACAAAATCTAACACTTTTTAATCAAAAGCTATTTTCATTTCGATCATGGTCACCTTTTTGCAAAAGAGTACAAGTTTTTAAAGAAATAAAACTCGTCTGAACTGTACAAAGTGCCAATACTACTAGCAAAAAGAAACTAAATCAAAATATAGATAGATCAGCGCCAGTTATCTCAAGCTCGAAAGGCCCTCTTCGTTCTCTTCCTCGGCGGAGCGGACTCTGAAGCACTGTCTCCATCAGCACCATTGTTTGAATCTGAATCTGAATCTGAATCGGAGCCCTCCTTAGCCTCTGCAGCCTCATCACTAGAAGAATCTGAGCCGGCGTCGTCATCTCCGTCCTCAGATGACTCTGACTGTAGACTCGCTGCCTCCTCATCCTCGCTCGTCTTATCATTATCATCGCCTAAGATGGGCTCTAAAGGGCCACTCCCGTCGCCACCGCCCCTAGCCCTGCCTTGGCTGCGTGTCGGAGCCTGTCTCCCTTTCCTCCTTGCTGCTGGAGGAGGTACTGAAGGTCCTGCTGCGGCCCCCACTGGGGCGTCCGGTGAGGCTGGGATCTGAAAAGGGCAATTTATCAAAATACATTAGTTGTGGTGTATATCAGATGCAAAGATGAGTGTAGTGTATGTATGCAGTGTATGGGAGCAGTGTATCAGTGCAGTGTTTTAATGCAATGTATCAAATCGGTGTAGTGTGGAATAGATTACAGTTGAAATGCTAATGTATCAATAGAAAATTTCATGACATGAAGTGCAAACTGAAGGAAATTACCGGAATCCTGTAGAGGCTGAGCAGGTTCATGCTCCTCTACACCATCTCTGTCAAGGAAGCCACTGGCTCGAGGGCTTGTCCAATGTACTCTATGGGTGCCTGCAAGTGTATTGAAGGGATCAAAGTTCTGTAAAGCATAATTGAAATGAAGTAAATATGCAAAATGTAAAGTATGGTACATACTGGAGTCAGGCCTCGAACCCCGACAAGCTTATATCTGGCTGGTGCAGGTTCAATGGGGATCTCGCAAGCCTCCCTAGAATATCCCCGGTAAGTGAGTGCAGTAGGCGGCTCTGGCCACCCAGTCCTCTGTCTCGCCCTAGAATCTCTCCTGCTACGGGTCCTGGTCACCCTGGCCCCTCTATCTCTCTCTCTCTCTCGTAGCCGGAGTCCTCGCTCCCTTGCCTCCACGAACACTGGTCAGAGGCGGTATCAGGTGTGTCTGCATGAAGGCCGCATAATTGCCCTCTACACAGAAGTAATCCGCCTCTACCCCTACTATGAACTGGATCACCTCTTCGACAGACAGTTTGTGCGTCGCCCTCATGGACATTGCAGGTGCCATCGGTATGAATGGGGCAGGCAAGCCCAAAGTCTGGCACGCGAAGCCCTCGCCCAAGAACCAAGCGGAGCCAATCGGGCCCTCGAGAATAATACGATGACGGGTGATGACCCGAGCTGTATCATATTGGGCTCGAAGCCCTGACGGTATCACGGCCCAGGGCTGCCATGTGATCTGAAATGGAAATGAACAGATGATTAGTCGATGTTGTTTGTTAATACGTAGATTCAAATGGTTGAAAAGTAAGATGGCTTTGTTAGTGGGTTACCTCATGCGCCGCAACCACATCGAAATACTGGCGGAAAAACATGAAGTGGTCCTGGGTCCTACAGCGGAGCAAGCTGTCGTATACCCGAGAAAATGAGACTGTCGCTGGGACCTCCTCTATAGGTTCTGGAGCAAGAGCCGGGAAGTATGTGTACACCCATAGCTGCAGGGGAAGTGCAATGATATGTGATCAATACAGTGCATGATCAGATGTAGAAAATATAAAACAGAAAGCATACAGTGTATGAACAGGTACAAAAAATGCAGAACAGAAAGTACATGTGTTGAACAAGTGTAAAGCAGGAAATGCTGAGCACAAAATGTAAATTGAGAAAGAGGGAACTAAGTTGTGTACCTCCCAAGCCCACCAGTAGTCGCCGATCAGGCTCCCACTCATGTGAGAAGTCGAGCTCATATATCCATACAAAGTGGTGAGGCCGGCTCCGCCCCAATCATAGAATTGAACTCGATGGAGCACTACCAAGGTGCTCAGCAAATACAGGCCCACGATATTCCACCTGTTCGAAAACAAGGTGGTACTGAAAAGGAACATGAGGAAGCCTCTGGCGTACTACTCTGTTACCTCAATCGTCTCGGGCTCAGTCCCTCTGAACTGCTCCTCAAACCAGCTGTACCTAACCATGCCTGACCGGAGTGTCGGTGGATGTGCCCCAAGCAACGCGACCCATGCTGCCTCGTACTCCCCCATATCAGGGTCGAGAGGGATCAGATCACCCTATGCCCAAGCCGGTGATCATGGCAAAGTCGTAAGGGTCATCGTCATGTCCCCCTATAGTGGAAAAGTGGAAGGAGTTGGTGGTGTCCCACAACATCTCCACCATAGCCCCTAAGAGAGGACAGCTCGCTGTGACTCGAGTCAGGCTAGAGTAGAAGATACCAAAACCTGTCTCATCAATAATATCACGAACCCCAGCTGGGAGCTCACCGTACTAGTCTCGAGCGGTCGTTGTGCCGTAGCCTCTGAAGAAGCGAGACCCGTCCTGTGGTAACACATGAGATGCAATCAGATCAGGCAATGAAAGTACAGTTAAATACAGTTGAGTGATGATAGTACAGTTGGATCAAGGCAGTCTATGGAATCATATCAAAACAGTGCAAGAAATGTAAACAGTTAAGCGTAGTACTGCAGAAAAATAGTTTTCGTACCTCTACAGCGATGGCTGACAAATGAGATGCTGGCTCTCTCAGTAGGAGGTCCTCTGGCGCGTCCTCAGCAAAGTCAGTAAAGGATTTGATGCCTCCTACGACGGGTACTATGTGAGTCTGAGGATAGTACCTCGCTGGATCGAAGGGGCGTATGCTCGGCGGTAATAGCTTGGGCTCGGCCTCTAGCTCGGCCTCAAAGTCTGCCTCGAAATCTGTAGGAGAAAGCTCGGGGAGAGCCCCATCATGAGGAACATCATCTGCCATTTGAAATAGGTGCAAAATGAGCAATAATGAGCAAAAATGACAGAAAAGGGTGTAACTTTGAAAAAGTCAAACCTAGGAGAGAGGAAAAGTCAAAGGAAGTCAAAGCCGGGAAAAGTGTACAAACCTTGAGAGAAACTCGAGGTGAATGAGCCTAGAATGGTGGAAATAAGGAAAGAAGCATCGAATCAAATTCTGATCGATTCAAAGTGAAGAGAACTAGAGGGATTTAGCGAATAAAGTTTGTTTAGGGTGTTGGAAAACACGTAGAAAGTGTGGATCTAGAGAGAAGGAGCGCCTAGAGAGCAAAAGGAAAGAATTTCGTGCAAGGGTTTGTGGGGAAATGAAGTCTAGATTTGTGTACTTAAACACCCAAGGGTGAAAGGACCGAATTGCCCAAATCTGCCATCGATGGCCGGCTGTGGCACATCGATGGCCGGCAGTGGTGCACTGGTGGCTGGCAGGTGGCCGACGGCCTTTCCTGGTGGCCAGTAGGTTCTCATAAGCTTCCCCTGCATCTCTGGCTCGGTTTTGTGTCCTTGGATTCCAAGAAGTGCGAGGAATGTTCAGTGTTTGATTCAGAATGTCTTCACGGAAGTTTGAAATCGCATTTCCAGTGCGTGATGGTCATCACTCATCAACATGAACGAGGTGTATCCTTTTTGATATATTGCAACTCTTCCGAGAGGTAAATCGGAAGTTGCCCTTGAGTCATTTTTATCAAACACGCTTTTGTCGTTGCATGGAACGTGCGTTTTAAATTGTTGTATGGAACATGCATCATCATGTTTGCATAAAATATGCATTGTCGATTATTTTTGCACTGAACATGCTCTTGCTCACGCCGCATGGAATATGCTTCTATTTTGTTTCTTGCATGTTGTGCATAAAACATGCCTCTAACATTGTGTCATGGTTATTCGCCTCACATAAAACATGCATTTGTATTGCATTGTACCTGTTAAGTTTCTTTCTTATGTAGGCATGATATTGTATGTACGATTCATTCAGAGGACCTTTAGGTGAGATCATTCCTGTCCCTTGAACTCCTCGTTGGTTAGAAACATTTGGGTACACCCGATGTTTACACCAACACCCTACTTTGGTTAGAAGTACTCGGGTACGCCCGATGCTTACACCATACCTTGTTGGTTAGAAACATTGGGACGTGTGCCCAATGTTTATACCAAGCGTTTGGAACGTGTTCCGACGCTTATACCACCTTCTTGGTTAGAAATGTTGGGACGTGTGCCCGATGTTTATACCACCCTCTGGTTAGAAGCGTTTGGAACGTGTTCCAATGCTTATACCACCCCCCTTGGTTAGAAACATTCGGACGTGTGCCCGATGTTTATAGCACCTCCCGGTTAGAAGCGTTCGGAACGTGTTCCGACGCTTATACCACCTTCTTGGTTAGAAACGTTAGGACGTGTTGCCGATGTTTATACCACCTCCCAGTTAGAAGCGTTTGGAACGTGTTCCGATGCTTATACCACCTGTTGGTTAGAAATATCGGGACGTGTTCCGATGTTTATACTACCCTTCGGTGTTTACACCACTTCCTGTTCTCCTCTTGCGTGTGACGCGCTAGGATGTGTTTTCGTTTGAGACCTCGGGTGCGCCCGACAGTCGCTCTTAGCCTTTCCTGCATGAGACGCAGTTAAGTTTGCATAATTTTCTTACATCCTTTCTTCATGAAATGTGGTTCAGCTTGCGATTCTCATGCGTAGCGTGTTTATTTGCTTACTTCTTCTCATGTATGAGATTACTGTACCTCGTTGGTTTGCTTAAAATGTGGCATTATCTTTGCATGATCATTTGCATGTAAATGCTTCATTACAGCCCCATTGCATGATCATAAGTTATGTTTGTGTATACCATTTTTATTTTGCCCCAGCCTGCCGGCGCAACTATGTATTGTTATCTTGAATGTTTGTCTAAGTCTTGCAGCCTTGTCAAAATGGGTTGTCTCTGGGTTTTGACATTCACTCACGTCATGTTATGACTTTTAGTTCTATCAAAGTGGGGCAACTGTAGACAGCCCATTTTCGACCGTCCTCAAGGCTTGGATGTTCTTGCAGGTATATCTAGTGATGAGTTTGATTGCTCGTCGAGTGCTCGAAATCCACAGTACTCGAAATCCACAGTAGAACGCCACAGGTTTGAGCTTTCCCAAACTTTGGATCAATTATGTCTCTTTTTTGGACCATGTTTAGGTCCTTTCCACTTGTTGTTTTTCATGGCTTGCCGGCCATGTTTGGGCACTGCCGGCCATGGATTTTGTCTTGCCGGCCATTGATGTGTTCTGTCGGCCATTGATGAGCCCCTGCCGGCCATCACTAACGGCCGGCTGGCCACCAGTGTATCAGTAGATATTTTCTGATATTTTGTGCTAGCTGTTTGCACAGATTGAACCATCTTCTTGCATGTGTATGGCTGGATCTCTTTGAGGGGCTTTTGTATCTTCTATATACAGAGGCCCCCTCTTGCATATGAGGGGGTTGGAAATTTTGAAGACAAAAAAAAAAAAATTCTCTCTCTCTCTCTCTCTCTCTCTCTCTCTCTCTCTTTCTCTCTCTAGAATCCTCTCTCTAAATATTTTGTGCCTTATAGCTTGAATTCTCTACACTCTAGCATATAAGCCCTTGATCAAACTTGATCACCATTGAGTTGAGGTTGCTTGAGGTCCTAGGATATTGGCTTGGTTTGCCTTGATTTTGGTGTTTAAAGTGTATCTTGTCTTTAAGAGGTAGAACACTTGTGTTTTAAGCTTATTTTAAACACTTATTTTGCCATCTTTGTATACTGTTTTGAGGCTGGTTTTGACCTCTAAAATCTCTATTTTTTTATGGTCTAAAATGGTGGTTTGAAGTTTGATTGGAGTTAGGGGTAGTCCACTCTTCTTGTTAGGGGTAGTCCACTCTTCTTGTTACTTGATCATTAAGTTGTTGTGCCATCTTTCAAAGCTTTCTAAAACAACTTTTTTGGCTCTTTTAACCACTGAATTCCAAGGAATTTTCAGTGGTAAAAACTATGTTTTGAGGTCCAAAATGGGAGGGGGTAGCCTCCCCTCCTTGTGTCTTGTTTGTAAGTGTAAGTAGTCTAACATGTGAGCATGTTTTTCTAGCATTTGTGACTTGATCTCAGCATGTTTTCGCTATTTTTTTGACTAGCTTTAGCATTCTTTTGAGCTGGTTTGGCCACTTGAGGCTTCCTTTGTATACTTGTAGTTCAATTGTGCTTAATAGTTTAGTTTCTGCTATGTGTTGGCCTTCTATTCTAGCTATTTTTAGCTTACCTCAAGCATGGTTTAAGACTCCTCTCAGACTGTTTTAGGACTATTTTGGAGTTGTACCTTTAGAGCTTTGTATTGCATGCTTATAGTGTTGTGATCTTCACTAGTTTGGTGTTTTTGGCTTTTAAACATGATTTGCATGAGTTGCTTGCATGTTTGTAGACCCGACTTTCTTCGCACGCCCCTCTTTTGGAGAGGCACGAATTGGTCTTACTATAGTTCGGGCTCCGGTCACGGTTCTGAATCTAATCTCACAAAGTGCAATGTGAGACTGATAAACACTAAAGAGTCCAAATCTGGCGATTGGTTTTGGAAAATCAATTTTGAATCAAAAGCGCCAAACATGGACTGCTTTGCCAGATTACAGAGTCGCCACCTAAATGTTTTATTTTTGAAAAATTTAGGAAACCCTGACTCGTGCCAAAGGCCATGTGTCCGTCATCACCAAAGTTGCCTCGGCTCGGAAATTTGGGTACGAGAGGGAAAGGTCTTGAAATGAGCACCCCCACTCGCCCGATCAAAGGATCGGCCCCTACTAAGCATGATTTGTTGTTTTTATAAACCTCATTTGTTCTTATTCCGGTTATTAGCTAACTTTACCATGTGACGCACACAAGCAAGTATAGACTAAAATCGCGAGAATTGAAACGAATTCAACTCATGTTTGCTTTCGAAAATGATTTGAAAGTGCCACTCGCAAGTGGGCTAAAGCGCGGATTTGCTACCCTCAAGTGGGCTTAAAACATGATTTGCCACTTCGCAAAGTGGGCTTGAAACTTACATTTATCGAATTGTCCTAATTCAAGCAACAAAGCCTCCAGCCATAGGCATTCATGTAGCTAATCACTTAAGCAAATAGCCTTATGGCAAGCATGCTATCATGGCAACACTCACACTCATGCAAGTATACTAAAGCGTAAAGACTTACAGTGTACTCCAAGCCAAAACAAAAGCTAGTTAGAAATATGCATGATCCTAACTATGCTAGATGCCTAATGCAACACATGCAATAATGCAACTAAATAAGCTCGGCTATCTAAGATGGCATATGAATGCAACAATTGATACACGTATTCAAATAGGTATTGAAATACGATGCAGTTTGAATGATGCGCCGAGCCCGGTGCATGCAATACAAATGAATGATGCAAACATGCAAGCATAAGGTATGCTAATCAGAACATGCCCTAAAACTAACCATCGTAAGCGGTTAAATAAAAGGGAGAAAGAAGTGGGGTTGGAAGACATGCACGCATGCACACACACTTATTACAACATTACGCCCTCGCGAAGGAGGGTCCGAATAAATAAGCTAACTAGCTACGCTAAGCTAAGCTAACTACAAATCAAGACTAATTAACTATTCTAAGCTAATTAATTACAACACAATTGAATTTGAATAACTAGCTACAACTAATTAAAATATTACAACACTTCAATCAAATAATTAGCTACAACTAACTATTAAAGCGATAAAGTGGCCTCACGGGCGAAGGAAATATGCATGCTCTGTTGGCGTCTGCTCGAAAATCCATTGCTTTGCCATCAATTGCCTCTGTTTGCACTTGCCTTGGTTTTTGAACATTGAACCAGCCTCCACACTATTTCTGCTCACTTGCCTTGGTTTTTGAACATTGAACCAACCTCCACACTATTTCTGCTCCAAAACAGGATCATTTCTGCACAAAAATGGACTGGTGGCTAGTCGGCCACAAAAAGTGGCTGCCGGCCACCTTAACTAGCCGGTCAGCTACTTCAAGTGGCCGGTCCGCCACCTGCTTCCCCAGACTTCTGGTTTTGCTGCAGCAGAGAACAACAGAGGCACAACAATGTATTTGCATGGAAATGTGTATACTGCCACACTCCTCATCATTTCTCAAGCTCAAAGGAGTGTGGCACTTGGCTCTCAAGCCACCAACCAAGCATCTCAATGCATGATGGCCCAAAAACCAAACTTGTACAAGCTTAGTGAATGCACAAATGATACACAAAGAGCCTCCACCCCATCATGCGTGATCAAGGGTGTTGGTGATCAAGAAATGTGACACGTTTCATTACTTCGAGTATGAAACGTTCCACATTTCTTGTGTTTGGATTAACGTCCGATCCAAACACATGCAATGCAACACAAATGCCTATCTTGCACATGTTTTACTTGGTCCGTTTCTTGTTTACACATTTTAGCTTACCAATTAGTCCTTTAACCGGTTAAGTCCAATGTGAAAAGTCCTCTAATTGGAGAGATAGTCTAAGCCACAAGTGTTTTGAGCATGAAAGAGGTGTCATGATGTTGGTTAGTAGAAACCCCCGAGAAAGGGTTAAAACCATTGGGCATGAGAACCTCAAATTCACACTCAAGCCAACAAGAGGCTCAAGAGCACTTTCAAAAGAGAATTAAAAAGTGAAGAATGGAGGGAGGTGGTAGACTTTTAGTGCTAAAATGGCATGCCAAAGTTACTAAATCATGCAATCAACATATGCACAACATGTTAATAGCCAAAGGCATCGAAGCTAGTGAAGTGTGTTACACTAGAAGTATGCAATATCAAGCTCAAATAACCAAACCAGCTATGGACAGACCTAAAACATGCCAAATCAGTGGCCTAAACATGTTGAAATTAAGGCACAAAAGAATAAAAGATCATGCGCACATGTTGGCTCGCAAGCAAGGCATAAGGTACAACTCTCAAAAGCAATTAAAGAGCGATATACGTGAGAGTGTGACAGTGGTATATGCTCTAAAATCGCATGCTAAATGATGCCATATCATGCAAACATCACAAATAAGGCATGCTAGAGGGCCTAAAACACAAAGCTAGTAAAGGCCAACTACACTACAGCTATACAAAGTAAAGCATATATGACCAAGATCACCCAAAACAGAGCTAAAGCATAGCAAATCAGTAGCAAAAATGTGCTAGAGTTAAGCTAACATAAGCTAGAATGATAAACTAACTCATTAGGGATTCAAGGCTAGTGAGCATGATTGCACTACAAGTACAAAAAGCAAGCAAGAATTGACCCAACCAGCCAAAAACAAAGTTAAGGTAGATCAAAATAAAGCCTAAAACATGCTTGAACTAAGCTTCAAAAAGGTAGAATTAGAAGCTCACTTATTAGGCCATCAACACATGCAAACAAAACACAAGGAGGGGAGGCCACCCCCTCCTATTTGGGACCTTAAAACCAACTTTCCACCACTGAAATTCCCCTAGAATTCAGTGGTTAAAAGGCCAAAACAAGATTGTTTTGAAAGCTTTAAAGGATGGCACAAAGCTTAGCAAACAAGCTACAAAAAAGGGTGGACCACCCCTAACTCCAAAAAGGCCTCAAACCAACATTTTTAGACCTTAAAAACAGAGGTTTTTACAATTGAAAACTTGGCCAAAAATAGCATGCAAAAGTGGCCAAACAAGTAAATGAAACAAAGCTTAAAAGGGAGGTAATGCCTTACCCTTGAAGAACAACAGCAAAACAGCTATAACTCTGAGCTAAAACCAACTTTTAGAGCCCAAACAAAAGCTTCAAGAACCTCAGCTCCAAGGTGGTGGTGTTTGACTAAGGGTCTTAGTGCAAAAATATAGGGAAAACTCACTTTCAAGCACAATATATATATATATATATATATAGAGAGAGAGAGTGAGTGAAATTTTGGCTCCTAAAAAATATGAACCCCCTAAATGGGGGAGGGACCTCCCCTTATATAGAAATACAAGCCTAAGGCTTGTATGTATGGAGGATGGCTTTAGTTATCAACAGCTGGCACACAAAATATCTGAAAAAATGAGAAAATTGGCCATCGGCCACTTCAGGTGGCCGGCCGGCCACCTCCCCTAGCCAATCGACCACTTCAAGTGGCCTACAAGGAGGAAAAGTGGCCGGCAAAAGCCAAAAGTGGCCGGCAAGGCCCTTATCCCCTCCAAGCAAGAGGCACCAAGGTTTGGCCCAAAAACAAGGCCAAAACACAGAAGGTTTAGAGGCTCAAAGACAAGGCACTCAGCCGAGACCTTTGGGTGCTCAAAACAAGCACAAACATGCACAATCATCGAGTGCACAAACGATGACATCAAAGTCTTGAGGTCGGTCAAAAATGGGGTGTCTATAATGTTGTAATGTCATTTTGGATGTAATTTCATTATTGAAATATCTGCAACCTCCCTCATTTCTTCACTTTTTCATTTCCTTTGAGGGTTGGTTAGCCTTAGGGTTGTGTTTAAGCTTGAGATTGAGATTTGTGCTTAATGGTTTTAATCCTCTTTTAAGGGTTTCTACTAACCAACGGCATGATCTCTCTCATGCCTTAAATCATCCCTTGGTTGACCCCTCTCTCATTAGAGGACACTCACCTTGGACAAATTGATTAAAGAATGGTTTGGTAACCTAAAATGTGTAAATAAAACATGACAAGTAAAACTTGAGCAAGTTAAGCATGCTTTGTTTGCATTGCATGTGTTCAATCGGACGCTATATTGAACACAAGGAAGATTGGAGCATTTCATACTCAAAGTGATGAAATGAGCCAATCTCCTTTGTCTCCATTGCCTTTGATCATTCATGACAAGGTAGTGGTCTAGAGTCTTGTTTTGTACATTTATTGAAATTGTACAAACTTGGATCTTGGACCATCATGCATTGAAAATGCTTGGTTGGTGGTTTTGGATCCAAGAGTGCCACTCCTTTGATGTTTTGAGATGATAAGGAAGGGTACAGCACAAACATATTGTCATGACCCGAACCCGCCCCTATGGATTAAGGTCATAACCGGCCAGTAATGAAGGGATTACCTACGGCCTCAAACCAAACGAGACATAACTCATCAGAGTAAAAGGGCCAAACGGAAGCAAATTTAAAAATTTTGTCCATATGAGCTATGCTTACATGGCATAACAAAACATTTCACATATACTTAATTATAACTCACAGCACATATCAATAGTTAACATCTTGTATACCCAGGATCATTCAAAAGTCATAGTCAGCTAAACCAAAAGCTTATGCACATAACCGGTCTATCATGACCAATAAAAATAGCAAAAAGGAATACAAAAGATCATGAACAAAGCCTCTTGCGTGAGGCACCTGGGCTGACTTCAGAAAACTCGGGTTCCTTTCTTAAATTCCACTAGGGCTGGGGTTGAACGTCCCTTTGCTCACCTACATACATATAAATGAGAGTGAGCGTGGCCCAGTGAATAATATCAAAATAAAGAGATTAATGAATGAGATTCGTTCATAAATGAATCATACTTATGATGTACATATTTGAACCACTATTCTCATTCACACCAGATTTACAAATCTCAAAAAAGCAAAACGACCTTAGGTCCAACACATCATGTCCATATGCAAAACGACCTCAGGTCCAATTCTTATATAAAACAATACGACCTCGGTCCATCTATGCGAAATGACCTTTGGTCCAACCAACTCTCTATTCAAAACGACCCTTGGTCCAATTCGAACACATCAACGGCCTCGGGCCCGATTCAAACATATCAGGCGTATCAAACGGCCTCGGGCCCATTCTCTTTATAATCATATCCATGCATATTTCATATTCATGATCATGATCCCTTTCATTCAAACAGCCTTTGGCCTGTCACGGTATTCCAACATATCCAATGACATATTGAAACGGCCTTTGGCCCATCTTTGCATTTATGTCTAACGGCCTTTGGCCCAACTGTTCATATTCGACGGCTTTTGGCCCAATCATTCATGTCCGACGGCCTTTGGCCCAATCACTCATGTCCAACGGCCTTTGGCCCAATCATTCATGTCCGACGGCATTTGGCCCAATCATTCATGTCCAACGGCCTTTGGCCCAATCATTCATGTCAAACATATCAACGGCAAATGGAAAACGGCCTTAGGCCCAATTCAAGTATATCAAACGTATCAAACGGCCTTATACAAATTAGGCATATAGAATGTTCATTCATATTTCAAATCAACAAATCCATGGAGCTTGTACAGAAGTAGTATTTGGAAAGTAACATATTTGAAAATATCTTTACTAAGATATTACTCACAGTGATCTGCTGATGGATTTGCCCTTGCGCTTGACTCTACACATTTTATATTATAATGGGTCATAAGTAATTCAATCCGTCCTTAACTTATTATTTCTCTTAGGCTTCTTTCTTATCCTTTTAGGTCATCTACAAAGCTCAATGCATGCCTAAGAGTGCTTAGAAATGAAAGAGAACGGAAAATGAAACACAAAACATCTTTTCAAAATTTCAGAAACAGGGGTCCCCGCTCAATCATGGATTATGCCGCTCGAGCGAACCCTGATCGTCTTCAAAAATACTGGTTACCTCATTTCTTCGCTCGAGTGTGAATTCGGACGCTCAAGCTGAATGTCACACTACATGGCTCACCCATAATTCTCATACACAACTACTAACATGCTACAAACACCAATTTACTACATTATGAAGCTCAAATCTTATGAATCAATCACATACAAACCCAAATTATACCAAACTTACTTCCAATACATTAAATTCATGCATTCAAACTTCATATCTTCATTAATCATGCATGCATGTCAATTCTTGACTCCATTTCTCTTACAAATGTTACAAATGATACAAATGGTGCTTATAACCATGAAACTCAACAAAACCATGCTTGCATGTATGATTCAATGCCCAATCTTTCATAATTAGCATGTTACATGCTAGCTTATGCAAATTTATGTCAATTCTAAACATGCATGCATTCATTGACTCCAAATTCATCAATTACAACTTAATTCTTGCTCTTGATTACATATTCTCTTTGAATTCACAAAATTGTAAACTTAACTTATGAATTTATGCTCAAATACTCACCTAGGAGCCTCAATCTCCACAAATTCTTGTTAATTCTTGAGTGTAGCTTCCCAATCCACAATCTTTGAGTCAAAATGCACAATTCTCCCTCTTTCTCTCTCTAGAATCGACACTCTCTCTCTCTAGAGAGCAAATTCAGATTTTGAGCTCAAACATATGGTGAGTTTAAGTGTATAAGGGCCTATTTATAGGCTTGCCTAATCACATTGATTAAGTTTAAGTAATGGCACTCTAATTAACCATTCTGAATCTAATTATTTTGATCCGAATTAATTTCTAATTAAATTTCACCGTAGGGTCTAAAAATTACGCTAATCACAATGGTGTAATCAATTTCGGGTTCTGTGGCCGATAGGGCCTTCAATTTAAATTCTAAAGCAGATAATCAAATAGATTTTCCTACGGTGAACTGATAGAAATTCAAGACCACATATATTCATATAAATGGCACTCAAAATCATATCAAACACATAATCACAATCATAATCAAGATTAATTAGCATAACACAGACCAGGGTTATCACACATACCCTTGGAAAACCCTCCATTTTCCTCTGTTTGTGCTCTGTTGCAGTGTGGTGATTCAGAGCACCAGTGGCTGGCAGTGGCAATTGATGGTCGGCAGTGCCTCATTTTTGGCCGGCAGGGCACACTTTTGGCGGGCAGATGGCCGGCAGCAAGCATTTATGGCAGGCAGGCCACTGGTGTAATCCTCAGCATTGATTTGGTAAGGTGAAGCAGAAAAGTTCTGGAGCATGGTCAACCCTGCAAACAGAGCCTCTTAAGAGCAAAATCGGAGGACTTTTCGAAGCGAGAATAAAGTGCATGCATATTCCACTTCTCGAGGCAGAGCTGAGGTAGTGACGTTTAAATGTCTTACATGTTTAGTTAATGTGCATATTGTTTTAATTAAGTAGTTGTTAATTAGTTAAAGTGTTGTAATAATTAGTAATTAGTTTGCTAGTTATTCATTTGATTTGTAATAATTAGTCTAATTAGTTTAATTAGATTAGTTTGATTGGCTTAGCTTAGCTATTATTCATTCGGACCCTCCTTCGTGAGGGCGCAATGTTGTAATAAGTGTGCGTGAGTGTGTGCATGTCTTCCAACCCCACGTCTTTCTCCCTTTTATTTAACCGCTTTCGATGGTTAGATTAGGGACATTTTCAATTAGCATACCTTATGCTTGCATGTTTGCATCCATGCATTTGTCTTGCATGCACCGAGGCTCGGCACATCATTCAAACTGCATTGTCAATTTCAATACTTATTTGAATACGTGTTTCAAAGCATGATATCGAAGTGTTGCAAATACCATGATTAGGTGGCCGAGCCTATCTTATTGCATTATTGCATGTGTTGCATTAGTCATTTAACATAGTTAGAATTATGCATTGTTTCTAACTAGCTTTTGTTTTGGCTTGGAGTACTCGGTAAGCTTTTACACTTTAGCATATTGCATGAGTGTGATTGCCATGTTTCCATGTTTCGTATGCTTACCATGAGGCTATGTGCTTACTTGCTAAACTGTATGAATGCCTATGGATGAAGGCTTTATTGTTTGGATTGGAACAGTTCAACAAGTGTGAGTTTTAAGCCCACTTTGTGAAGTGGCAAATCATGTTTTAAGCCCATCATGTTTGATGGCAAATCTGCGTTTTAGCCCACTTGAAGGTGGCAAATTCAAACCATTTTCGAAAGCAAATATGAGTTGAATTCGTTCCAAGTCTTGTGACTTAGTCTATACTTGCTTGTGTGCGTCACATAGTAAAGTTAGCTAATAATCAGAATAAGAACACATGAGGTTTATAAAACAACATATCATGATTAATAGAGGCCGATCTTTTGCTCGGGTGAGCGGGGGTGCTCATTTCAGGACCTTCCCCTCTCGTACCCAAGTTCTTGAGCCGAGGCAACTTTGATGATGACAAAAACGTGGCCTTTGGCACGAGTCAGGGTTTCCTAAATTTTTCCAAAAATAAAATATTTAGGTGGCGACTCCATAATCTGTCAAAGCAATCTAGTTTTGGCATTATTTGATTTAAAATCAATTTTCCAAAATGATTTGCCGGATTGGACTCTTTAGTGTTTATCAGTTTCACATTGCATTTTGTGAAATTAGATTCAGAACCGTGACAGGAGTCCGAACTGTAGGACCAATTCGAGCTCTCCGAAAGGGGGCGCGAAATTGGCCCAGTCAAAAGGCCATGTAGAGGAAAGCCCAAAATTGGCTCCTCAAGACAAAAGAAGTGTCAACAGAGAGCAGTTGGCTAAAGTTCACACTGAACTAAAAGCCAAGGAAAGATCCAGCTTAGCAAGTCTTGAAAAGGCCTTGATGAAAAGCGACAATGAGACAGAATGAGAAGTTGAACTAGGCCAAAGGAAAGAAATGGCTAAGGATGAAATGTTTGAAGCCTTCATGGCTGAACAGACCTTTTTGGTCGAAAAACCAGCAGAAGCAGACCATTTGAAGGAAGTCACTAGTACTAAAGTACTAGAGTGCAGCATGGAAAATGCTTCTGAAATAACTGAACAAGTTAACCTGGAAAAGAAGCAAGTGCAGCCAGCAATTCAGTTTGGCTCATTTCCTCCAGTGTCAATGAATACGGTGTATATATTGCCACAGGAGTTCCAAGCTGAAGATGGAAACCAGGAAGGTTAGGAAATTGACCCTATTCCGGTTTCTAGTGAAGATTCATAGGTTAGCATGGTTTAAGATAATTCTGAAGTGACCACACCAATGGAAACTGAAGATGAGAGTGAGGAAGTGAGTATTAATCTCTCATATCCCTTTGAGTATCCCACAACATCCATGACACAGCACGTTAAGCCCTTGTATATCAAGGCTTTTTTCGATGGGATACAAATGAACAAGGTATGGTGGATAATGGGGCAGCAGTGAACCTGCTTCCGAAGTCCTCTTTGAAGAAACTAGGAAAAATAAACCCCAGATTAATCCCAACCAGGACAACTATTCCTAGCTTCACTGGGGATAAGCAGATGGCTCAAGGTATCCTACCCATCAACCTGAGTGTGGGAACTAGGGATTGCATGACAGCACACTACAACAAAACTGATTTTTTACGGCTTTACATCAACGACATACAATAAATACAAGCCGTGGTTTCTCACTTTTATGACTTGTTTTTTTTTTTGTATGTCGACGTGTCTATTGTGTAGGTCGTGAATGCTAATAACGATGATTTTTTACGGGTGGCAATGCTAGCCGTAAATAATAAAACTTTCTATGATGTGCATATGGAATGCTATTAATACATCAACTATACACGGCCTACATATGCCAGCCGTTAAACATATTTCATTTTTCACGACGCACAATTTATGTCGTGAATGATATGATCCAAAAAAATAGGCGCCAAAATAAAATGTTTGTAACACCAATCACCAAAAATTTTTTTTTAAAAATAGTTTATGAAAATATTGTAAGTGTTGCTATTCAGCAAATAAAAGAGGGAGAAGAGAAAGGGTTAGAAAGGGAGACTAGTTAGGCAGTGGTGAGACTTCGACCTAAAACGGTGCTATCTCTTCAGTGGCAAGGTTGGTTCGACGGCGGCAACGATCAACAATTTGAAGGGGAAGGGTTTCATTCTTCTCTTCTCTTCGCTTTGATCTAGAAAAAATCTCAGTTCGTCTCTTGAGGTATGTTCGGATTCCCCCTCCTCTCTCTCTCTCTCTCTCTCTCTCATGGTTATGCGATAGCGGAGGGGCTGGGAAGGGGTAGGTAGATCGTCGGAGTGGAGGATAGGCGACGGGATTGCTGAGTTTGGTCTTGGAGAGTGGTTACCAGAGGGGATTGCTAAAGAGAGGTAAGGGGAGGGGAAGAGGAAAAGAGGAAGGATTTTTTGTCTTCACAATGAGATCCAGTACGAACTCAACCGCTTTCCTCCTTCTCAGGTACTCCTCTAATCACTCAAATTTTTTGTTTGTTTACCTAGAAATTGCATAAAGGTTTTTATTTTATTTTTTTTTGGCTAAGAAAATGAAGCAAATAGTCAATGTTCTTTTCTCTGTTTGGTTGCTGAGAATTGGAGCAATAAATATTCCATTGAATCTTAAATGTTATATGAACTGAATTTTTGTGTGCAAAATTTCTAATGCATGAAATATATCAATAGCACTTTTAAGTCTTGAAATCAAAGGCAAAATGCTAGTATTTTGTTTTGAAATACTGTGGTAATGTGACTGGCCATCTCATTACACAGGAATGATATATATATATATATATATATATTATGGAGAACATAGTTCTTTTTAATCATAAGTGATCAGTAACCCCTCTAAACTAAATGTACTTCAAATTTGACTAGTTGGCCTTGCCTAGTTGATCGTTTTCTAAAAACATAGGAAAACCAGTTTTGTAAGTCAGTATGAAATGGGTTTGTAGTTTCTTTTTCCATTTTAGATTGTGTAGCTGCTACACTAAGGAAGATGGCTCAGAAGAATGACCTTGTTCTGAAATTGCCTAGTGTTGAAATTCTTAGCTGCACAACCATGATTTGTTCTGATAAAACAGGTACCCTGACTACGAATCAGATGGCGGCAACAAAGCTTGTGGCTATAGTTCCTAGGGAAAATGTTGTCCAGATTTTTAATGTGGAAGGGACCACATATAATCCTTTGGATAGAAAAATTCAAGACTGGCCTGTGGGTAGAATTGATGCTAATCTCAAAATGATTGCAAAGATTGCTGCTGTGTGCAATGACGTTGGCATTGAACAATTATGTAGCTATTGGAATGCCTACTTGTAGACGCGCCCGGGAATTAGGCAGTGCTGCTACAGTTCAGACTCAAATGTCACGGTTCTAAATCTAATCTCGCAAAGTGCAATGCAAGACCGATAAATCACCAAAGAGCCCAAATCCGGCAAATCGTTTTGGAAAACTGATTTTTGTAAAGAAGTGCCAAACATGGACTGCTTTGCCAGATACAGAGTTGCCACCTAAATATTTTATTTTGGGGGAATTTAGAAAACCCTGACTTGTGCCTAAGGCCACATGTCCGTCATCACCAAAGTTGCCTCGGCTCGGGAACTTGGGTACGATTGGGGAAGGTCATCTATGAGCACCCCCGCTCGCCCGATCAAAGATCGGCCTGTACTAAGCATGATATCTTGTTTTTGAAAACACATGTGCTCTTATTCTAGTTAATTAGCTAATCTTACTATGTGATGTGCACAACACACAAGTATAGACTATATCGCCTAATTTGGAACAAAACATTGCATACTTGTTTGTTTTGAAAAACGGTTTGAAGTTTGCTACTCACAAGTAGGCTAAAACGAGGATTTGATGAATTATTCCAATTCAAGCAATCCAACCTTCACCCACAGACATTCAGGCAGTTATATCACATAAGCAAATAGCCTCATGGTAAGCATGCTATCATGGCAACACTCACACACATGCAAGGATGCTAAAGCAGAAAAGCTTACAATGTACTCCGAGCCAAAACAACAACTAGTTAGTAATCAGTGCATGATCCTAGTTCATGTTTAAGATGGCTAATGCAACACATGCAAAAATGCAACTAGAAATAGGCTTGGCTATTCTAAGATGGCATATGAGATGTGATTAGATAACATATATTCAATTTGGAATTAAAATACAATGCGGTTAGTATGATGCGCCGAGCCCGGTGCATGCAATACAAATGAATGATGCAAACATGCATAGCATAAGGATGCTAACCGAAACATGCCCTAAAACTAACCATTGAAAGCGGTTAAGTAAAAGGGAGAAAGACGTGGGGTTTGGAAGACATGCACACACTCATGCACACTTATTGCAAAATTCTCCCTCTCGACGGAGGGTCCGAATGAATAATACAAACCAACTAACTAACTAACTAACAAGCTAATTAATTCTTACATAACCGAATTAATAAGCGAACTACTTACTAATTATTACAACAATTAACTAATTAACAAATTAATTAATTATTACAAAACCAAAGCGAATTAACAAATAAGGAACACAGTAACAATGCTGTTCCAGCTCTGGTTGGGGGAGAAGAGGATGCATGCTCGGTTGACGTCCCGAAAAGCTCTCCGAATGCTCTTTAAAGGCTCTATCTGCTGGGTGTCCTCAAGGAATTCTTCCTAAACCTTACCAAATCAAGGTTGGGGAATACACCAGTGGCCTGCCGGCGATTAGGAGCTACTGCCGACCATCTGCCGGCCAAGAATGAAGGTCTGCCAGCCATCTGCAAGGGACTGCCGGCCACTGGGGTGCTGTGACACCAAGCTGCAGCAGATCACAAAATAGAGAAAATGGAGGGTCTCCCAAGGGTATGTACGCACTATGCCACCCCATATCATCTCAAAACATCAAGGGAGAGGCATAATCGGATCCACGACCATCAATCACGCATCCTGATGCATGATGGCCAAAGATCCAACTTGTGCAAATCAATGTGAAATGAATGCACGAATAAACACATAAAGCCTAAAACTCTATCATGTGTGATCAAGAGCGTCGGCGACCAAGAATTGAGACACATTTCATCACTTGAAGTATGAAACGTCCCTCGTTTCTCGTGCTCAGATTAACACTTAATCCAAACAACAATGCAACACAAGCATGGCATGCACAATGCGACTCAAGCATGCAATATGACTTAAGCATGCAAACATGTAATGTGATATGAACAACCTAACAAGGCTAATGGCATGCACAACGCTAATGCATGCACAATGCAAATGATGGCATACTCAATGCAATGAACAATAATCATGCGAACAACATGTAAACAAACATGCTAAATGGGCTTAAACCAAAAAGGGGTAGACCTCAGTCATGCCCAAACCAGTGGCCATTGGTGATACAACGAAGGCACATGAAGCATCCAAAAGCATGCACAATGCAATGACCTATCAATGAGGCCTAAGAGCACAACTCTCAAGAGTGCTTAAAGAGTGACAAAAGTGGAAGTGTAACAACACTAAGTGCACTGAAATTAGACAAGAAATGATGCCAAATCACTTAAACAATGCAAGTAAAGCATGCTAGGGTCCTAAAGCATGAAAGCTAATAAAGAGGACTACAAAGGAGGCATGCGATACATGGAAAATATGCATGAACTAAGCATGGACAGAGCTCAAGTAGGTCAAAACAAAGACCTAAACATACTGACATGAGGACTCAAAGACCTAGGCATGCAAGCACACAAGCTAAGCCATAAACTAGGCAACAATACACAACACTCAAAGACACTTAAAAAAGTGAATGAAGTGGGAACATGGCAATGCTAAAAGCTCTAAAATATCATGTTAGATGATGCCAAATCATGTACACAACACAAATGAAGCATGCAATGGTGCTCAAAGCTTGAAGCAAGCAAGAGCACTTGTACTACAAGTATGCAAAACATGAAGCATGTGATCAAGGCAACCCAAAATAGTCCTAGCACATGCTAAAATGAGACTAAAACATGTACGGAAGTAAGCCAAAACAAGCTAGCATGGTGAGCATGAGGTGGATTACACTACACCTATTAAGACCAAGCATGGGATGACTCAACCAACAAAAATCAGAGTTAAGGCATGTCAAAATAAGCCCAAAAACCCACTAAGATGGCATCCCAAAGACCTAAGCATAGAGGCATGCACAATGATCCATTCATGAGGCATAAAACACAAACTCTCTAAGACATTGAAAGCATGTCAAATGCAAGTGTATGACCACATTATATGGACTACAATAACATCTCAAATGATGCTAAAGTATGCAAATACCACAAGTTAAGCATGCAAGCTCCCTCAAAGCTCAAGACTAGTCAAAGCATTTGCACTATAGCTATACAAAACATGAGTGATATAACCATGACAGCCTAAAAAAGTCCTAGAACAGCCCAAAATATGAATAAAATCATGTTGGAGCAAAGCCAAAATATGCTAGAATGATGAGCCAAAACATCATGCACACAAGACTAGTAAGCAAGATTTGTTCTACAAGTATATGAGCCACTCAAGAGACAACCAAAACAGCTTTAGACAGAGTTATGACATGCCAAATGATGGTAAAAAACCCTCTGAAATGGAGTCAATACATGCTAGCAAGACATGCTACTTTGAAGAGCTACAAATGGGATGACACTACACATACAAGATGCATGCACAAGGTGACCAAACCAGCCATGGACAGACTTAAGGCAGGTCCTAAAAGTCACAAAAAAGTTCCTGAACTAAGGCTCAAAAGTAAAGGGATACATGCTCCTTTAATAGGCCAATAACTCAAGCAAACAAAACAAAAAGGGAGGGGGTCACCCTCCTCTGATTTGAGGCCTCAAAATCACATGCCTACCACTGAAATTTCAGTGGTAAAAGGCCAAACCAAGACTACCTCGAAGGCCTTAAAGCATGGCACAAAACAAGGCCAAACAAGAGGGTTGTGCACCCTTAACACCAAGAAGATTTTAAACAATCATCAAAAGCACTCAAATACAGAACTTTTTTTAGTTGAAAGAAAGGCCTAAAACAATATGCAAGGATGGCCAAAATGAGATACAAAAAAAGGCTTAAATGGGGAATATACTCACCCTTGAAGATCAACTTCGAAACCAGCAACCTCTGAGGCCAAAAACCAAGTTTCAGAGCTCAAGTAACACTCCCAAGAACCTCAGCTCAAAGATGGTTGTGTACCACTATGTGTTGTAGTGTAAAAGTGCAAGAAAAATGGACTTTAGAGCACTATTCTATGCAATATATAGAGAGAGAATGAGAGATATAGAGAGAAAGAGAGAGATACAACTTCTCCAAAATGCTCTTCAACCTCTGATAGGGAGGAAGGGCCTCTCCTTATATAGAAGGGCAAAATGCAAAGCTTGTTGAACAAGATTGGCAAGAGTTTTCATCCCTCCATACACGTGTATGGAGGGGAAAGGAGTGAAAACCAGCTGGCTCAAAAGATCTAGCATGAAACCTGGTGAGACAAGGGTTTTGCCGGCCATCAGTGGTGGCCGGCAGTGGCTCATTGATGGCTAGCAGGCTTCATCAATGGCCGCAGTAACAAAGGCATGGCCGGCAGTGGCAGGAAGTGGCGGGCAATGCACCAAGAGAATCAAGCTGGAAGAGCCAATACATGGTCCAAAAATGGGGCAGAAAGGATACAGGGTTTGGAAAGCTCAAACCTGTGACGTTTCGCCGTGATAGTCGAGTACTCGACGAGCAATCGAACTTGTTGTTGGATGTACCTGCAAGCACAACCAAGTCTTGAAGACGATAAAAAATGGGGTGTCTGCACTACTGAGGCCGCTTTAAAGGTTAGATCTTTTGATTTTGTTTCTTGTGGTTTAAAATCAAGTTCACCTTTATAGTTAAATTTACAGGAAAAAAAAGAAGAAAGAAATAAAAAGCACTGGAATCTAGTGTCATATTCCCCAAATTGCTATGAGTATTGAGGCTTTTACCCTTTAAAACATTAGTTTCATCCATTTGTTTCAATAATCCATGCTTTGCTATGCCATAAACATGAGACACCATACTACATAAATTGTTTGCAGAGAGTGCTAAGTTGAAGTTGCTGCAAAGCAATAAATATTGAGCTGAAGCAATTTTCTCCTCATGATTGTTTATGTTTTTTCAGGTTATGGTTGAGAAAATGGGACTTCTTGATGGATTGGATTCTGGTACATCTTAAAGGTTATGGTGACGTTCTACATAAGTTACAATTATAACTTATGTTTATGTTGTTTACTAAACATGTTTACGTGCCTACTAATGTGTTCCATTTAATTTTATGTAATTGAAGGTTGTTGTCGGATGTGGAGTAAGATTGAAAAACAAATTGCCACTCTTGAGTTTGACCGTGATAGGAAATTGATGGGAGTTATAGTGAGTTCCAACTCAGGAAGAAGTCATTGCTTGTAACGGTGCATACACCACATTTTCCCTCCCTCACTCTTCTTTCATTCAACCACGTGGAGTTTTATAGTTTTTAATTCGATATATTGTCACACAGGAGAAACTAATTTTCTGATAAGAATTGCAAAACTATAAAATGTGGTTCCACCATTTTAATCTTTGTTTCAATTTTTTTAGTCTCTTTGCTAGTATTTTTTGCTACTTCAACTTACGTGCGAGATAGATTGTGAACAAATTTACTTGGAACTTCAATGGAGAAGAGTATGATGAATGGGTGCCCAATGAACAAACAGAAAAAGGGTTGATAGAACATGGGATCTTGCTACAATTTCTACACTTCTAACACTAATATGGAAGCACTAAGTTATTTAAATTTTAAAAGGATTCGCACACTGGTCTAATTTTTGACTTGCAATCATTTTCCAACTGTTTGCACTCTCGCTTAGTGGAGTATTTTTTTATAGACTTTTACTAGGTAACACAAGGTGATAGTTAAATTTCTTGTTAGGCTACAAGACCTGGTAATTTTAATCTCTATTTAGAATGCCTTTACAGTATGAGAGTAGCAATGATGTGATATTTAATGGACATTACATGCAGACAGATAGAGACAGTGTCTATATATAATTAAATAATTCAACACAGCTACACTTGTTCAAGTATAGGCTACAATATCATCAATACAATATCCAAAGCAAAGTAATTAGATTAATTATTAGATCATACTCTGTTTATGACTTACTTGAGAATGTTAATATCTTGATGAAGTACATAGAATTTCAAATAACAAACAGTTTCTTTAGTAAATATATAATTGCTAAATAAAGTTGGCTTGTACTAGGCCACGTGTTCCTTGCATTAAGTCGGTATACATCAATTTTTATGTACCTAACATTGGACATATTAGCATAATTTCAACAGAAAATTAATTTCTTGGCCATACAAGGAATAATGTAATTTAATTATGAAAATTGTTACTTGGATACACCTGAGGTTATGGACTACAAGAATCAGAGACCTTATTTGAAAGATTTTTTTTTTTTTTAAATTTTATAAAAAATAAGTCTATCAATGTGGTAGAGCTCATGGTTTGTCACGCACTCTCCTTTTGATTAGTTCACCTTGGCCACTAAAGAACACACATGGCATGTGTGTCTTTTTCTAACACACTCCCACATGTAAAGATCAGAACAAAACACCTAGAAGTAAATGCACTTGTTGAATGGCATATATCAAATACGATGAATTTAGGTCAAGTAGAGTGCTTATCTTTGACTGGCATGATTGATTCTATCTAATGGAATTTTGATGTGAAACATTAACTGTTAGATTACCATGTAGTGCTTGATCAAATGTAGCCATCCTATAGGGCTTGTATGCATGATCAGAATTGAAAATAAACGTAAGTTTTTTCCTATGGGGTGTGTTAGAGAAAGACACACGCAGCATGTGTGTTCTTTAGATTACCATGATAGCTTTTTCCCTTTTTTAAACATAAGTTTAACTATAGCAAAATTTTCTCTCTTGATTTGTAACTACTATCAAGACCAATTAATATCTTCATCATTTCATCAGAATCACTGAAGATCCTCCACATGTAGGTTTATGGGTTTGCTTGTAGTTGGTTTTTGGTGCCATTTTGCATATGTATGTGCATTTTAGTTATGTTTTGAGATTCTGAATTGCATTTTACAAGTGATCCTTCGGAGTGGTTATATTAATGGAGTATACATTCAATGACTTATCACCTGATCTCTCTCATTAAAATTTTCCAGAAGTTCGGTTTTGTAAGCAATTAAATTATATAGGGGTGCTTCGTTCAATGCCTATTTCTCTCATGCATTAATTGTCTATCCTAATGAGTACAGTTGACCCTAATTTGTTTTATTGGCAATTCTATTTGACAGTCTGCATGAATCTATCGTCAATGGAAATCCTTTTATTTTCCTCGGTTGTTTTATAGAGGCATTTGGGACTTAAAACCAGGTGCTTCATTGTGGTAGGGTGCAGTAGAAAATGTGTTGGAACAAAGCTCATTTCTTCAATTGCTTGATGGTTCAATTGTGGGACAATATAGGTCAGTATGAGACCCTTTTTTCATTAATCTTAGTTACTGTTTTCATTCTTTGCATGAATTATATTTTTTGGTTGTGTTATTGCTTCTGTTTGTTTTAATTTCTTCTAAAGCAGTGATTTACTTCTATGGCATTTGATGCAACTAGTTACTGCAATTTCTTGAGCAACCTAATGATCAAAATATCACATTCTCTTCTAATACAACTTTGTAGTATAGTTTAATAGTTGTTCTTTACTTCACTGTGACAGTCTCACGGAGAAGCAAATGTAGAAACCTCCCAAAGAGAGCTGGAACCTTTTTTTTATTTTTATGTTGTCTTCTACTCATTCTTCAATTATTGTTTCACTTAGATCTCTGCTTTTGCATTTTTATTTTTATTTTATTTTATTTTTTTTGTGTTGATAAGTGCAGGTTTGAAGCAATGTGGTAAGAATTGCAAGCTTAGATGGTTGAATTATCTTAAACCATACATCAAAAGAGGCAACATATCCCCACTACAACAAAAAAACATTTTTAATAGCATTTTTTGATAGCATTCTTCTTAAAATGCTATCAAATATAATGCATTTAGCATCAGGTGGCATGAGTGTTTTTTTCCAATGAATTCATATTTTATTGGCAACAGGGTTAGTTGCTTCAGCTATTGATACGGATTTAGGTGCCTTAGCACATATATTGAGCACCCTCATCCCTGTGATAGGAGCAAGTGGATTTGCTGCAATTGCAGCTGCAACTGCTATAGGAACTGTTGCCGGTAGCTTTAGATAATCTCTGAATAGTTTTGGATATGTTTAGAAACTTAGATATGCATAGGTTTGGATGGTTTAAACTTTTAGGACAATTTAGAACTTAAGGATATAGTTTTCGAACGTTTGGAATGTATAGACAATTGTTGAATTTATAATTTATGGATATAGTTTCTTTTTTATGCTTCAAACAATATTTTTGGTAGTTGATTGACGTTTTATGAGGCTTGTTTGTAATGGTTGTTAGATTGTATAGAATTCGTCAAATAGAACATGCTGAATTTAAAATAAATAAAAAAAAATGTATATTCTACGGCAGACATAATAAATTATTGTATTACATATTTTACGACGAGCAAGGAGTGTAGTGATTTGTCCCAAGAATTAACGGCGTGCAAAATAGTTGTAGAAAAGTCAAACACAACACACAAGATCCGCTGTTAAAGGGGTTTTAACGGCGTACAAGAATAGTTGTAAAAAAATCAAACACGACTCACAAGATCCGCTGTTAAAGGGCTTTTTACGGCATACTATAGCATGCTGTTGAAAATGAATGACTTTCCATGACTGGTCATAGTATGACGTTATCTTGCGCGCCGTAGAATCGTATCCACGATGTACATTTGGTGCTGTAAAAACTCATTTTTGTTGTAGTGGCATTCTTTGTTATAGATAGTAATGCCAAGTATAATGTTTTGTTTGGCAGGGATTGGATCCACACCAACAAATGTGTGCCTTCCTCTCTGCATCAGAAGCTAATGATGGCTCTATGCAATGGAGAGACAGAGGAGATCAATGCAGACCCTCAACCCTTTATCGCTTGTGCTAACTTTGCAGAGGCCAAGTTGTATACTGAAGGAGTGACACCACTTAGTACATTGAGAAAACTTGATGGATTAGCCGAAGTGACGACTAATAAGGAAGTAGCACACCTGAAGCACTTAGTGTAGGAGAGTGCTGACGAAGAATTTGTCACCAAGGATGACAATGATGCCTAGTTATAGGCAAGAAGATGAGACCCAAGAAGCCAGACCCTTGGCTTTAGTTAAATTTTTAGTATTGGACATAAAATCAATAGTCCAGAGGGTTCAAGAACAAGAGAGGGAAGCCATAGTAGTTGGCTGTAAGCAGGAGCAACAACAGGTCAGGCCTTTGACCTTTGATAAGTACTGTGCATTGGACATCGAAACAAAAGTCCAGGAAATACAAGAAGAAAAAGCCTTATGGATAGATTTTGTCTATGAGGCAGAAGGCAAAGATGTTGAACTAGAGAAGGTGGGAGCAGAACAAAGCAAGGAAGTTGCTTCCAAGGTAGAAAAAATTGAAAGAGAAGCATTAATAAGTGCTCAAGTACAAGACCCCTTGGAAGAAGTCAATTTAGGGAAATGTGCTGCACAGCAACCTACTTATATCAATGCTTGGTTAAATCCTGTTGATAGGAACCAGCTATTGGTAGTCCTAAAGCAATATAAGAATTATTTTGCATGGTCTTATAATGAACTGCCAGGATTGGATAGGCCATTAGTAGAACATAGGCTCCCTATGAAGCCTAACTTCAAACCTCACAAACAGAAACCAAGACGGATGGGCCTTGAAGTGGCTCAGAAAGTGAAGGAAGAAATTCTCAGACTCTTTAAAGAAGGCTTCATTAGAATAGCTAGGTATGTCGAATGGTTGTCAAACATTGTGCCTGTGGTTAAAACGAATGGCAAGATGAGGGTATGCATCGATTTTAGAAGTCTGAATTTGGCAACTCCAAAAGACGAATATCACATGCCTATAGTGGATCTATTGGTAGACAGTTCAGTAGGGCACAGGATTTTGCCAATGATGGATGGGCATTCTAGTTACAACCAGATATGGATTGCAGAGGAGGATGTCCACAAGATAGCATTCAGATGTCTTGGGAATATTGGCACCTTTGAATGGGTAAAAATGCCATTTGGTCTGAAGAATGCTGGGGCAACATATCAAAGGGCAATGAATATTATCTTTCATGATCTTATTAGAGGATATCTAGACTGTTACATTGATGATATTGTTGTAAAGTCCCAGTCCATGGAGGAACACTTGGTTCACTTGGTAGCATCTTTTGAAAGGATGAGAAAGTTCAAGTTAAAGCCTAATCCTCTCAAATGTACTGTTGGTGTATCAGCTGGAAACTTCTTGGGGTATGTAGTGCACAAGAAGGGAATATAGATCGATCAGAATAAAGCCAAAGCCATCATTGAGGCCAAGCCTTCATCAAGTAAGAAAGAAGTACAAATGTTCCTTGGTCAAGTTAATTTTCTTCGAAGATTTATTTCTAACACTGTAGGAAAAACTAAAGTATTTTCTTCTTTGTTAAAATTGAAAGATGAGGAGGAGTTTGTGTGGATAGCAGAGCACCAAGCTGCTTTCGAGGGAATTAAAGCCTACTTGGCCAAGCCTCCAGTGTTGATGCCACCAAAGAGCGACAAGCCTTTGAAGTTATACATTGTTGCAACAGAAGATTCATTGGGAGATTTCCTAGCCCAAGACAATAAATAAGGCAAGGAGCAAGTAGTTTATTACCTCAATAGGTTTTTAAATTCTTGTTAATGTAAATACTCAGCTGTAGAAAAGCTATGCCTTGCATTGTATTTTGCAGCAATAAAATTAAGATATTATCTTTTGCCTACTGTTGTCTTGGTAATTGCAACCACAGACTTGGTTAAGTACATGTTATCTAGACCAATGTTAAGAGGAAGAATTGGCAAATGGGTATTAGCTTTGTCAGAGTTTCATCTAGAATATGTCACCCAAAAGGTAGTAAAAGGACAAGCTTTGGCTAACTTTTAGAAGATCATCCATGTCAAATGGAAAGCCAGGAGATAATGGATCTTGGTATGATCAATGTTGAGCCATGGAAGATGTGGTTCAACGGATCAAAGGCCAATGGTCTGATTGGAATTGGTGTTGTAATTAGATCACCACAAGGGATAGAAGCCACACATGGTTTTAGAATGGATGAAACTACTTGTTCCAATAATCAAGTTGAATTTGAAACTTTAATAATGGGACTAGAAATGCTTATCGGATTACAAGCTCATGCTGTTGATATCTTTGGAGATTCTCAATTGGTTGTCAACCAAGTGAAAGGAATTTTCAAATGTCAAAGTGCAAGCATATTACATATTACGTTGTTGCATTACACTTGCTTTTTCAATTTCAGATAGCAAATCTGACTTATATCCCAAGCTTCATGAATAACAAAGCCAATGATGTAGCTTAGAAGGCTTTGAATTTTAGAAGGAGAGACGACACTTGGTTAAACATAAGTCAAGCAACATATCAAAAATCAATACCACATTTAGCTAAAAAGAATGTTGTGTTGGAAGTCAATCATAATGACTTACAAGATCAAGATTGGAGACATTCAATCATGTAGTACTTAACTGGCCCATCTTCGAAGGCCAACAGAAAGATCAAATTACAGTCTATGCAACATATAATGTATGGTGATGCTCTTTACAAAAGGGGAGCAGATAGGTTGTTATTGGAATGTCTAGGGCCAAAGGAGGCATTGACAGCCATGGCTAAAGTCTATGAAGGCATTTGTGGTGCTCATCAACCTGGTGTGAAGATGAGATGGTTGCTTCAAAAGCATTCCTACTATTGGCCAACCATCCTTAAAGATTGTATAGAGTATGCTAGAGGTTGCCAGGCATGCCAAAAGCATGGCATGATAAGACATGTACCAATAACTGATTTGTATGCAGTTGTGAAGCCTTGGCCATTTAGAGGTTGGGCTATGGATATGATAAGGAAAATACATCCACCCTCTTCGAATCACCATTGTTTTATCCTACTAGCCACAGATTACTTCACTAAGTGAGTTGAAGCTGAACCATGTAAAGTTGTGGATCAAACTAAAGTTATTGGATTTATTAAAGATCTGGTTCACAGATTTGGTATCCCACAGATCATAACTGTAGATAATGGGACTGTATTTAATGGAAAGATAGTAAAATCTTTCGCAGTAGAGTTTGGAATTAGCCTTGTTAATTCTATCCCTTATTATGCACAAGCAAATGGTCAAGCAGAATCATCCAACAAGTCCTTGAAAAAAGGAATACAGAGAGTTGTGGAAGATAATCCTAGGGATTGGCATAACTTGTTGTTAGATGTATTGTGGGCTTATAGGACTTCTCCAAGAACTCCTTATGCCTTAGTATATAGGCATGATGTAGTGTTGCCTGTGGAGATTAACATTAGGTCCTTGAGGGTGAAATGCCAAGACCAATTAGATTCTGAGCAATACCATCAGAGCATGTTCTCGGTATTAGAAAATCTGGATGAAACTAGAATTTTGGCATTGAATAGTATTCTTTTCCAAAAGAAGAAGGCAACCAAAAACTATAATAAGAAAGTCAGGCATATTAGCTTTGGTAAAGGTGATTTAGTATGGAAGACAATACTTCCAATAGGAATTAAAAGCCATAAGTTTGGCAATTGGTCACTTAATTGGGAAGAGCCATATCAAATTCATAGGGTCTTGCTTGGGGGAGCATACCATTTGAGAAATCTTAATCGATATGTGCATCCTAAGAAAATTAACGGCATGTACTTGAAACCTTATTATCCAACTGTGTGGGAAACACAAGGAGTTTAGAAAATGCTAACAAGAAAAGCATTAAAAACACTCAAATAATGAATAAGGATTTCATTTCATAAAGAGTTAAATACATGTAGCAATTGATTGGCCCAATAATCAGTACAATGCTTCAGTTGTTCCCTGATAATTGATTCTCTACTCCTAAGGGATGAGAACAAATGAATAGCTGTAGCCTTGTCTTGTTTACGGTCAACTAGCTCTTGATTGGTAATCCGCAGTTTTGTATCAGTTCGATCCAAAGCTAAGTTAACTGTTGCCAACTCCTCTTCTAATTGGGCCTTTTTCTCCAAAAGTTGGATGTGAAACTGAGAAGCAGAAGCATGTTGTCTCTTTCATTTAGATACTCCAGTATGTATATTTGAAACAAATTCCTTATCCTTTAATAGCTTCTCTTTTGCAGTTTTAGTAGTGTGGCAGATGTTGACAAAGAAATCTATAGTAGCTGCTGCCAGGGATAAGTGGCCTGAAATGGCCATATTGGATTGCTCAATGACATTGTAGCATTGGAGGAAACCATTCTTAATTATGGGTCTTTGTAGGGCTTCGAATGGGATCCTTGAAAAAGATGTTAGCAATTCCAAACATGTGCCTAAATCCAAGAGGGGCAAAGAAACTCTGCTGTTAATTGAAGAACTCTCAAAAATTTATAAGAGGGAGTCAGCAAGGACCAATGGCTCAGCTTCACTGTTGGTTGCTGGGGTGGTTGAAGGCGTGTCAAAAAAGCTAGCCAGCCGAGCCTCAAAAATGTCCATCTCTTCTGCTGACATTAAAGATGCAGGATGGTCTGGAAGAGATGTTTGCATAGGGATGGGAGAAGAGGTCGAAGTGTCCATGGCAGTGTCTATAGTCCTAGCCACAAATAGCTCAAGAGAAGAGGGACTGAAGCTGGATGGTGATGGTGGACAAAAAATTGGTAAGCTACCAGTATCTTCCCTAGGAGGATCAGCTATCACTAATAAGGTAACAACTGGGGCCTTCTCAGGTGATTTAGGAGCAGCCAGGATTGTGGGAAGAGTAAATTGAGCTGAGGAAAACGTGAGATGAGGTAGATATGGAGTAAAGCCCAAGCATAAAGAAATAGGAATACCTTGCCTCAAAAAAGGTATGGAAAATGTAGAGCTGGGAAGTGGAAGTATTGTTTCGATGGGCTCTACATTTAAAGGCACTTTGGTGTTGATTTTCTTCCTCTTTTTCAAGGTTATCTCTAATGGTCTTTCAACTTTAGATAAGACTGAAGAAGCAATTATCGAAGGAGGAGGTAGAATAACTGTTACTGCAAGATAAGAAATATGAAGCAATGTTAAGTTTCATTACTGAAAACTTGGGAAAGGAAATTACTAGAGACACCAAAGAAAATTACCAGTTTCAAAAGTGGTGGCAATGGTTGGAGAACTGCGAAAGGCATAATGTTCAGCAGTTTGTTGCCTCCTTGTAGTTTCCCTCTGGAGTGTGTTAGTAGCAGCAGCTTCATTCTATAATATTTGATGCTCCCTTCTCTTCTCAGATCTCTGGAAGACCACTAATTCTTTAGATTGTTCCCTCTCTCCTGCCTTGACAGCTGCCTGGTGAGCAGGGTCATCAATGAGATCAGAGGGGCAGATTATTATTTTCTTCCTTCTTTTAAGTGATGTTTCTTCAAATACTTCCTCTTCCTCAAGATTAAGTACAAGTTTCCTTCTCTTTTGTTGTTGTTGTTGTTGTTGTTTGTCTTTAAGAATGTTTAGGGCTTGAGCCCTTTGAGGAGAGTCTTCCTGCGAGGTTCCTGCACCAAAGAAAAGTTATAAACAAGGCACCATAAAGAGAAAAGGAAAAGAAAAGGAGCAGCAGTGCAAACCTTTTTTCGCAGTAACCCTAGTGACCCTAAGAGGAGGTGATGAAACAGCAGGAGTTGGGATCGCAAAGGTAGTAGAGTAACAGTGGTCCCAGTCTTTTCGGGTTTGGCTTCAGAGGGCACATCCAGTCCCATTAGCAGATCTTTGGGAGGTATTGCTAGGAGCACGTCCATATTGGCTGTCCACCAACTTTGAAATCTTTTCAAAGTTGTGCCAGGTGCGATAAAGGGATGAATTGAAACTCACTCAATTCTTGTAGCAATTTAAATGTTGCTTCCTCCAATTTGGTCTTGGTACCTTCAGCTCTCTAACTGTGAGATTGGTATTGAAGAGGCTGCAGAGAGGAATAGGAATTCCTTGAGTAAGCCCAAATTGCCTGGCAAATTAGGAAAGACAATAAACTTCAGATATACATTTGTAGGCTCGAAGGTTCAAAGTACCGATAAAAAACTTCCTTGGCAACAAGATAGAGGCCCACATATCCTTGTGTAGTGGATTGGAGCTTTTCCTGTCAACCAAAAATGCCCTGAGCCAAAGCTGGTCCTATATTGGTTTCGAAGGGACAAAAGAAGGAAATGAGTGGAGAAACTGGGAGTTAACGAAAAAAAGTAAAATAATAGGCAAAACTGGAGAGGTATAAGGAAATCCTGGCAAATTTCCCTCTATAACTAGTGGGTTCTTGCACCAGAAATCTCAAACACTTGGAGTGTAGACCAGTGAAATATGCGAAGAGCCAGAGTTGTAATACCCATAAGGGGCCTCCTTGGTTAACATCCAAAGGTTTCTCACAGAATTGGGAACATGCCCTATAAACATGACCTAAAATATAGGGAGCCAAGGCTACCTTCTTTTTCAAGGCAAGAGCCTTGGCAAGTGGGGCAAACTCAGGCATAATCCACTGAGATGAAGTACAAAAAAGAAATTTGCCTAACCAATATAGAATGAAGGAGAAGAACTCTCGGTCACCTACAAGACCTACCTTCTTGTTCTCAAATTTTACAAAATCACTGAAGGAGTGAGCTCAGGGGTGGAATGGTGAAGTTAACTAGAAGGTCTGGGTAACTAGGCGTAAAGGGAGCACTAAGTGGTGAGAGCCCTAAGAGATGACAAATATCAAGAACGGTGTGGGCCATCATACCACACTGAAACTGAAAAAAATTGAAAGCCAAATTCCAAAAACAAAGGGCTGCAGGAATCAAGAAAGGATCCTCAGGGATAATGAACCTGGAAAGGCAAAGGGCATCAAGGATGCAGAGCTCTTGCAGATCCCATTCTCTAGCAGGCACAACCCTGTCATACCATTCCTCCCATTCAACCCTTAATGTGGGCCAGCAGTGGTCGGGATGGTCTATCCTCCAGCTTTCCCAATCAAAACCCCCTTCGTAGAGGAGACAGTGATCCTCTAGACGAGGATACAAAGCAGGAAGTTGAGCTGGGGCTTCTCTGAAGATAGGTCCTAAGACGTATTCCTATTGTTCATTGTGGCGAGAAATAAAGAGGCGACCATCTATGGTACTCGGTTCACCAGCTTTGAGCTTGGATATCTCTTCGTCGATACACCTCTTTAAAGCCATGGATGGGCTCATGCATTCCATAACTGGAACTTTCAAGGAGGAAGTAGCCATTAACAAGAGTTTTGGAAGAACAAAGCGGAGAAAAGAATAAAGAGTAGGAGAAGAGCAATAGAAATGAAGGGTTTGTGTTTTGGGCAAGCAAGTAAATTAAAAGCGCGAAGGGAAAGGGTTTTTAAACATTTCTGTATGAAAGATGCCCAATTTGTCCAAATGGGCAAAAAGACCCTAGATAAATTGTTTGGCTGATTTTGGAACCCGTATGAGTTTAAGACTTTGTCTTAAAATTCGTAGGACTCCTGAAAGTACAACATGAAAAGTTTCTCTCAAGGGTGATTGTTTGGGCGGGAAACGTATCTCAAACAATTATATTAGCTTCGAAAACAAATATTTGGCTTTGAAGTCAAGATTTGGTTCCAAAGCTAGATGTCAAACAATCAAGCAAGGCTACGATAGCAGGAAGTTGACTTCGAAACACATTTTATTACTGAGAATCCATGTTTGATCTACTTAAAAGGGATTGGAGACTTGTTCTTAGATTTCTTAAGAAAGATGAAATCCTTCGAGGTAAAACTTTGAAGTATTTTGTAGCTAGAATCTGATTCTTATTTGATGTTCCAGACTCTAAAGTTGCAGAGCCAGTACTAAGTCATGTAAAGAGATCAAGATCTAAAAAGACTTGCCTGAACATGAAAAATTCCTTTTGGGATTTTTTGTCAAAGTAAACCTTTTGGAAAGCAGCATTGTTACTAAGTACTTCGAAGTATTTAAAAGTAACTTTGATACAAAGGTTGGTCAATTCAAAGCTGTTAAAATTATATTGACTATACAATTGGAATGAGAAGATCTACGGCAAAGATTGTTAATTGTATTCCTTATGTTGGAGATATTCAAATCAGGCTTCAAGCATTCCATTAGAAATGTTCAAATCAGGCTTCGAGGGAAAAAATTGGTAAATTCGAAGCTCTAATTTTATTGGAATTAGGCGAATAAAATGGTCATAAGCATGCAATTTGAACATAAAACCAGATCACGCCAAATTAAGAAAAAAAAAAAAAAAAACTAGTTTTATTGATATGTAAGCAATTACATTAGAAAGAGTTCTTGGCTACAAATTCAATTCCATAAAAGTAAGGAATGGAAAAAGTAACAAGTTCATTGAATTTGGCCCAGCAGTGGTCAATGAATTTATGTTCCTTCTTTATTATGTCTTCTGTCCTATCAAAGCTGGGTTATTGTAGTTGAAGTGTTCTTATTTGATGGAAAAGATGTTCAGCTTTCATCTCGAACTCTATCTCCTTCAATCCTTGTTCCATTTCGTCCATATCCATATCATCCTAGTATGCAGAATCCTTATTCTTGAAGTCATTATATTCTTCAATGAGATTCTCTGCTTCATACTAGGTTTGAATTCGATCGGCCGAGATTTTGCCCAAAGAGTTACTAGTAGCCAAAGAAATTTGGTACTAGTGAAGAAGAAGCGGGAGTTGATCCAGAAAAGCTTGAAGCTCTGCCTTATGTGATGGGGTTGAGGACATGACCCCTAGTCATAATATCATAGGCCCATCGAAAGTTCTTGAGAGAAATCTCATCCCTAAGAACATTGAAGGGCAAGTGAGAGAAGGCAGCAAGCAGAAGTTGAGCTTGGTGTCCCTTAAATGTAGTGGGAAAATCTGGAGGTTGGTAGGAAGAAAAAAATTTATTCTTGAAGAGGGTAAGTTTCAATTCCTCCTTCCAGTGAGGATTCTGAGGAAGAGGAGGCGCAGGGGGATCCATCCCGAAGGAAGAGGGGAACTGAGGGTTATTCACACATTCAAGCCAATCAGTAGAGCAAAGTTTTGCCTTCTTGGCCAAGAATGACGGATTATATCCCTGTGCTTCATCCAGACGAGGAGTTGCTTGTACTATCTTCATCGGCATGGAAGATGTGTACCACGCCACAAGTAAGTTGTCCTCTAGACTGTATTGGTGATCAATGGGTACATAGGGGTAAACCACTGAGCTCTGAGCAGAAGGAGGGATAGACAGAGGATCATCGAATTCGACAAATTGATGGTGAATTCGCTCTCTTAGTTTGGGTTCGTCAGGTTCTGGCCAACTTCCCCAGCCAGTAGACCTGGAGGAAAAAGAAGCAGTTGTGTCCTATACAAAGGGTGGTGGGGCAGAAGAAGAAGCAGCTGTGTCCTATGCAGAGGATGGTGAGGCAGAAGAAGAGTTGCCAAGATCCATTTTCGTAAATGCTTGATCCAAGGATTTGTAGTTAACAAATTTTTGGTCTAAAGGTTGGTAATTTGCAAAAGCTTTCATAACTTGCATAAATGGAGGCAGATAGGTGTAACCAATAAATGCATTAAGATTCTTTCGAGGCCTATAATCATCTTCCATAGACTCCTCGTATGCTCGATCAATGTAGGTGAAGGTGTGATTGGTCATTGGGGATGTATTAGACTTTTCATCTACTCAAAGAATGGAAGTGCAAGATACAAGGATTTAATGAAGTTCACTGCTTCATTATTCAAAAAGCGGTTATGCTACCAGAATACACAGAGTCCATGCACGTCTTAGAATGTGGGTGGCTTGCGCTAGTTCACTAATATCACCAAGTATTGGGTATATTAGTTCGGGGGGTAATGTTGGCTGTATAATTTGTAAAAGCCAATCACAATTTAACATGTGGCACGAAGAGGGCAATTTGGGGAGTTAATACAAGTTGCCAATCAAAGTCAAACACATGGTAGTTTGTATTGGTAATAATGGATCTACGTAGCACTGGAACAATTGAGGGATATAAGGTGATGTGGCCTAACGGTTACTCACAAAGTTTAAATTCAAAATCAGGAGGGAAGCCCAACTGCAAGAGTGGCGTAGTGGGACTGACTGTGAGAGAGCATGTTTAGCAATCATGGGAGGACATTTCGACGGTTGAAAGCCCACTTCGACGGTTATCATCGAAAAGTATAAATAGCAGAGAAGGCCTAAGAATGAAGATCCAGACTCAGATCAAAAAATCAGTTTATTTACTTTGTTTTTCCTTCCAGTTTTTACAGTTCTTTATATTTTTGCACTTCAATTCCTGTACTGCACTTCATTTCCTAGGAGTAGTTTCAAATAGCTTGTTGTTATAAACCTCTACGAGGCTGGGTCAGATCATTGTAAGTTTTCGTTTACTTAATGAAATTCAGATTCTGAAATTGTTCTTCACTTGTTGTTATTTGCTAAATTCTCCTAAACAAGCCACTAGTAAAAGTTCTCTTCATTGAGGCTGAGAGAACTAAAACACAATTATTTGATAATTGGTTGGCAATTAGTATTCTATAAAGGCTAATTGATCCTTGCTAGCATGCGTAATATTACATTATTAACCTTCGAAAGCCAAAAAGCCAACATATATTTTTGGCACGCCCAGTGGGACGTCAAGTGTAAGAAATGAAAAATGAATTGGATTCGTCCATTCTAAATAGCCTAGATGAAATCTTTTGGCGTAAACAAAAAATTTTGGATGTTCAAGAAGAGATCCATTTTCTTGATGAAACAAACTTCCATCCATTACAATATTATTTGGTGGAAGAAAAAAGACACAATTTAATTGGAGAAATTCATGAACTTGATATGGAAATTCGCCAATGGAATGATGAGTTGGCAACTCTCACTATCAAGTCTTTAATGCCCGGAATTGATGAATTTTTTCAAAAATTTTCCATGGTTAAAAATAGCAAAAGCAAAGAGTTGATTTCATCAATGGCTCGGGGGGTTCAAGAGCCTATTTTTAAAGAGCCAAATTATGAAATTAACATAATGAATGAGTATGTTATTGAGCCAAATTTGGCTAAGAATAATGTTCCGTGCACGGCTCGGGGGGTCCAAAAACCAATATTTATAGAGTCAAGTCATGGAAATAACATACCTATGGGGGATTTTCATAAGTCATTAATGGCTAACATTGAAAAACAATCCACTTTACCAAATAATTATAAAAGTCAATTCGGCGAAAGTCATGTTTTTAAACCAAACATGGTCAAGAATAATGAATAAGCCACTGTTCATGAATTTAAAATGTTTGACATTTTTCAAAGTGTCAAAAAGTATAAATTTTCTTGGTCACACTATACCATGACTTTTGTTGTTTAAAATCCATTTTGGATTTGTGGTCACATCAAAATTTGATTTTGATGGAATGGCTAATAAAAAATATTTTTTTATTACAATATATTGGGCCAAAAATATGGTTATTAATTGATCCATAAGACCATCACCATTTGGTTTTATGGTTACCTTCGAAGCTTGTGTCACATTGCACAAAGCATGAAGTATGTGTTTGTTTTTATTGGTTTCAAGTTTATTGAATGAAGTCTACAAATTTAAAAGACTTGGCCAGATGTGCTTGAATAATGGGGCCACCATTCTTGGCTTCTATCAACAAATATAATATTAAATGTGACCTTTTGTTTATCTCTCAGTTAATTGGTCAATTTTGGTGACAGTCATTAATTCTTTCTGGGGAAGTCCAAGTGCTGGACATTGTTAAGTCTTAGGGTAATATATGCATCATGTATGGTGATAACAGATAATACAATTAGCCATATCAGTTGCACACCAGTTGCGCTACTTCGAATGATCAATACAACTACTTCGAAGGTTCTATTCATCAACCATTGTTTGCTTCGAAGACCCTCTACATCATTAGTTTTGTTCATTAATTGGATGTCTTCTTCAGCTTTGCTTCGAAGACTGTTTGTTCGGATATTTGGTGAGATCTATTCATCTTATTATTGTAATTAGTTCAAATTCACCTAAAAGTGTTAGTGAGACTTTCGTGTTTCTTCATAATCCGTTTAACTAAACTAGTAATAATGGAATCGGATTTCTCTTATGGATGTACCTCAAAATTGAGGGAACCATGTAAATCACAACCAACTTTTGGTTTCACAAAAATACCTGCGAAAGATAAAATAAAAAATAAAAAATAAATAAACTGATTATTGGTTTAGCAAAATTATCTTCGAAAATATTATGTAGGTTCATTACATGTGGTGTGTATTCATATACACTTGGAGTTAATACAAAGTAGTGTGTCACTATTGCTATTACTATTAGTAGCTTCGAAGAGATTTTTGCTTCATCACCAACAGCTTCGAAGTATGGATTTGGTTCCTCTCTATTGCTTCGAAGGTGTTTTATGGTTACTACAAAGGTTCTTGGTTACTCTCTAGAAAATGGATCTCTTCTTGAAGATCCAAAATTTTTTGTTTATGCCAAAAGATTTCATCTAGGCTATTTAGAATGGATGAGTCCAATTCATTTTTCATTTCTTACACTTGACGTCCCACTGGGCGTGCCAAAAATTGTTAGCTTATTTTTCCCATGAAAGAAAACATCATAAATGCGAGTCTGCCAACAAGGATTAAAAAATCCTTACAGATTAAATTCAAGCCAATTATCAAGCGATTGGGTTGACGGTTCTTTTGCCTCAACAAAGAGGACTTCAAAATTGCCAAGTGTAGAGAAAAGAAAAGTAAAAAAGAAAGAGGGAGACGGCGAAAGTTGATTGAGTGAATAATCAAAGTAATAATTACTTACCTCTACTCCTATGCTTTGAAAAGGACGTGCATAAAATGCTTTGAAAAGGAAATGCTGAAAATAAATGCTTCGAAAAGGAAGTACGTAAAATAAAATACAGAAAATATAAATGACAAGAAAAATAGAAGTCAATTGTCTTTGATTTGAGTTTTGGATCATTTACAATGTTGCCATTGATGGCTATTTATAGAGGAAAAAATACAGCAATAACTACTTAGTAACTACTCATCTCTCCCATCTTCATCATTGTCTTGCCATGTGTCCTTCCACTCATCCACTTTGTCCTTCATGTTCTCCATCATCCCCATATCTTCTTTTAACTTCCAAATGAATAAGAGAATGGCATGTGTCCTGAAAATAATAATACTAATACAAATAATAATAAGAATAATAAGAATATTTTATGGTGCCAACATTACCCCCCACAACTCTTTAAGAATGAATTTTCTCAAATTCTTTAAGAGTTGTATAATTATAATGCCAAAATAGGCATTTGTTTGGTAATTAATTAATTACCAATTTATATATATTCAACGAGTGGCACATATTCAGAACTTTTATTATCCTGTGCTATGTGTAGACACCCCATTTTTTATGGCCCTTCAAGACTTGGATGTTCTTGCAGGTACATCCAGTGATGAGTCTGTTTGCTCACCGAGTGCTCGAAGTCCTCAGCGGAGCGCCACAACTTTGATCATTTCAAACCCTGCATTGATTTTGTCTCATTTTTAGACTATGCCTTGATCTTTCCCTCCTGGAGTCTCTGGTGGCCTGCCGGCCATCTATGGGGGCTGCCGGCTAGCGCTTCTTGTCTGTCGGCCATTGATGTGCCTTGCCGGCCATCAATGATGCCTTGTTGGCCACCACTGATGGCCGGCAGGCCACCAGTGTTTTCTACAGATATTTTATGCCAGTTGTGCCATCTGTTTGCGTAGATGCTTACATCTGTCCACATGTGGAGGAGTGGATCTCCTTGTATAGATTTCATGTTTTCTATATATAGGGACCCCCTCTCTCATGTTTTGAGGTTATAAGATTTCAAAATCAAAATTTTCTCTCTCTAGATTTCTCTCTCTCTCTTGCAATTTTGTGCACACTTACCTAGTTGTATCACCCTTTTGCATACACATCCTTAACCAAAATTGATCACCTTTGAGCTGAGATCCCTTAAGGTCTTATTGGAGCTCTTGAAGGTAGTTTTGACTTGTATTTGTGCCTAAAGTTGTGCTTGGCTTCAAGAGGTATAACACTTGTCGTTTAACTTGTTTTAGTACACTTGTTTCTTTATCTTTTCCCACTGTTTTTCGGTCATTTTTGAGTTGTAAAAATATCTATTTTAGTGGGCTGAAATTGGTGTTTTAAGCCATTTAAGGTTAGGGGGGTGTCTCACCCTTCTTTATTCCTTGCTTCTAAGGCTTTTGCACCTTTGTTTCCTACTTTCAAACTAACTTTTTTTAGGCTTTTAACCACTGAATTTCAGATTATTTTTAGTGGCAACATGTTTTGAAGTCCAAAATTGAAGGGGTTAGCCTCCCCTCCTTGTGTCTTGTTTGCTAGCCTAGTTAATTTTATATGTTAGCATGATTTTCTAGCTTTTTATAGCTATTATCAGCATGTTTTTGCCTTTATTTTAAACTCCTTTAGCTCTTTTTTTGGGCTGTTTGGGTTAGTTGAGTCTTGTTTTGTATGGTTGTAGTGTAATAGTCCTCACAAGCTTGGTGTTTTAGGCCATTAGACACCCATTGTTTGAGTTGATTACATGATTTGGTGTTGTTTTGCACTTCATTTTAGCACTTATCACCTCTACAACCTCCCTTATTTCTTAGTTTTTCTTTTTGCTTTGAAAGTGGTTTCAAGCCATTTGTTTGCCTAAGTGTGGAATTGAGGTTTCATACTTAATGGTTTAATCCCATAGGGGGTTCATTACCAACAATATGATACTTCTTTCATACCCAAAGCAACTTGTGTTTTGAGCTTTCTTTCCATTAGAGGACTTTAATTCACCCTTTTGGACTTAATTAGATTAAAGAATGGTTAGTAAGTTAAAATAAGTAACTAACAATTTGGGACTAAAATTGAGCACGATAATAACTTGTGTGTTGTGTGTTCAATCGGACGTTAATTGAACACAAGGAAAATTGGAACATTTCATACTCAAAGTGATGAAATGTCTCAAGTTTCCTAGGTCTCCATTGCCCTTGATCATGCATGACAGGGTGATGGTTCTTGAGTGTTTTGTTTTGCATTTATTGAGCTTGCATATCTTGAATCACAAGCCATCATGCAATGAAATTGCTTGGATTGGTGGTTTGTGGATTAAGTTCACAACTCCTTGGATTTATTCATGAAAATGAGGGGTGAATTGTGCAAACAATCCTTGGAAATACCCTCTTTTTGCTCTGTTTGTACCTTGTTGCAGCATGATGATCTAGTGCATTAGTGGCCGGCAGTGCACCATAGATGGCCGACAGGTGGCCTGCAGTCTTTGCCAGTGGCCGGCTGGCCACTGATGCAAACTTCAGCAGAATGTTGGTAAGGTGGAGCAAAATGGTTCTGGAAGTGTTCAACTCTACAAACAGAGGCTTTCGAGAGCAAAACGAAGGTCTTTTCGGGTGGTATCTGAGCATGTGCATCTTCCATTTCCCGAGGCGAAGTAGCGGCAGCGTAGTTAGAGACTTTAATTACTTAGTTTGCTTACATTTGTGTTGTAACTTAATCACTTAGCTTACTCGTTAATTCATTCAAGTGATGTAATAATTAGCTTAATCAGCTTAGCCCTAATTAGCTGCTAATTAGCTTAGCTTAGCTATTTATTCAGACTCTCCTTCGTGGGAGCAAAATGTAATAATGTGTATGTCTTCCAACCCCACGTCTTTCTCCCTTTTATTTAATTACTTACAATGGTTAGATTAGCAACATGTTTCAATTAACATACCTTATGCCTTATTCTTGCATCCATTCATTTTGTATTGCATGCACTGAGGCTCGGCGCATCATTCAAACTGCATTGTCATTTAAATACTTCTTTGAATACGTGCTTAGACCGCATGCTATTTAAATTGATTCATATGCCATATTAGTAGTCGAGCCTATTAATTGCATACCGCATGTGTTGCATTAGCCATCTTTCATAGTTAGGAACATGCATTTTTTTAACTCATATCTTCTTAGCTTGGAGTACTAGGTGAGTTTTTAGTACATTAGCATACTTGCATGAGTGTGAGTGATTGCCATGACTAGCATGCTTGCCATGAGGCTAAATGCTTACTTAATGAACTGTTTGAATGCCTGTGGATGAAGGCTTGTTGCTTGAATTGCAACGATTCAACGAATGTAAGTTTTAAGCCCACTTTGTTGAGTGGCAAATTCGCAAACTTTAAGCCCACCTGAGGTGGCAAATTCAAACCCTTTTCACAAAACAAACATGAAATTGAATTGTTCCAATTTGAGCAAACTAGTCTATACTTGCTTGTGCGCATCACATAGTAAAGCTGGCCCAAAAAACGGAAGAAAAACTCATAATGTTTATAAAAAATCATATCAGCAGAGGCCGATCTTTGATCGGGCAAGCGGGGGTGCTCAATTCATGACCTTCCCCCCTTGTACCTAAGTTCTCGAGCCGAGGCAACTTCGGTGATGACGGACACGTGGCCTTTGGCACAAGTTATGGGTTTCCTAAATTTTCCCAAAAATAAAACATTTAGGTGGTGACTCTATATCTGGCAAAACAGTCCAGTTTTGGCATTTTTGATTCAAAATCGATTTTCCAAAATGATTTGCCAAGTTTGGACTCTTTGGTGTTTATCAATTTCACATTGCACTTGTGAGATTAGATTCAGAACCGCGGGAGTTCGAATTGTAGGGCATCTTTCGAGTTTCCGAAATGGGGCACGAAAAACCGAGCTACAGTATGCTTCGAAGCCTTGTAGAGTTTCGAAAGCAGGGAATCACAATCATCCAAACAACCTTTGAAGCAAAATGACTGAACCAAAGGACCAAACTAATGATGCCAAGAACCTTTGAAGTAACCATAAAACACCTTCGAAGCAACAGAGAGGAACCAAATCCATACTTCGAAGCTGTTGGTGATGAAGCAAAAATCTCTTCGAAGTTACTAATAGTAACAGCAATGGTGACACACTACTTTGTATCAACTCCAAGTGTATATGAATACACACCACACGTAATGAACCCACATAATATTTTCGAAGATAACTTTGCTAAACCAATAATTGGATTTATTTATTTATTTTTTATTTTATTTTATTTTTTTTATCTTCGCAGGTGTAAACATCCCATTTTTGACCATCCTCAAGACTGTCATTGTTTGTGCACTTGATGATTATGATTGCATGTGCTCGTTTTAGTGCCCGAAGACCTCAGCGAAATGCCCTACCTTTGGGCCTTTAAACCCTGTCCATTGTGTGCCTTGTTTTGGACCAAAACCTTAACGCTTCAAACCTGAAGACCCTGGGACCTGTAGGCCTCCTCTGGTGGGTTGTCGGCCACCAATTGTGCCCTGTCGGACACCCTTGTGCCTTGCCGGCCAATGGTGTGGCCTGCCAGCCATCATTGGTAGCACGCTGGCCACATTAGTGGCCTGCCGGCCACCAGTGTCTCTTTTGCAAATATTTTGTTGACAACTATTCCAGCTGTTGGCACAATGGACTTCATCTCCCTACACGTGTGTAAAGGAATTTATCTCAGCCAAATGCATGTTTTTCTATATATAGGGGGCCTCCTCCCCCATTTTTCACGGTTAGAATTTTTGGAACAAAAATCTCTCTCTCTCTTTACATTTCTCTCTCTCTTTTGCAAATTTGTGCACATTAGTCTACATACACCACACTTTTGCCTATACCTCCTTAACCAAAGTTGATCATCTTTGAGTTGAGGTTCTTTAAGGCCTTCTTGAAGCTCTAGAAGGTGGTTTTGGCTTGAATTGTTGCCTAAAGTTGATCTTTGCTTCAAGAGGTATAATACTTTCCTTCTTAACTTGTTTTGCATACTTGTTTTTCTATCCTTTTACCACTATTTTTAGGTTGTTTTTAGGCTATAAAAACTCTGGTTTGGTGGCTGAAATTGGTGATTTTAGGCCATTTAAGGTTAGGGGTGGTTCACCCCTCTTTATTCCTTGTTTTTGAGGCCTTTCCACCTTTTGTTTCCTACTTTCAAACTATCTTTTTTTGGGCTTTTGAACACTGAATTTCAGAGTATTTTTAGTGGTAAAAATCATCTTTTGAAGTCCAAATTTGGATGGGTTAGCCTCCCCTTCTTGTGTCTTGTTTGCTAGCCTAGTTAGCTCTATGTATTAGCTTATTTTTCTAGCCATTTGTAGCTTAATTTCAGCATGTTTTAGGCTCTATTTTGGACTATTTTAACTCTATTTTTGGTTGGTTGTTGCATTTGGGTCTTGTTTTGCATGCTTCAAGTATAAGTGTCCTCACAAGCTTGGTGTTTTAGGTCTTTAGACACCACTCGTTTGAGTTGATAGCATGTTTTAGTGCTTTTTCTCACTTATTTTCAGCACTCATTAATCTCTGCAACCTCTCTCATTTCTTGACCTTTTTATTTGCTTTGAGGGTTGTTTTAAGCTTAGGATAGTTTAAGCTTGAGATTGAGGTCCATGCCTAATGGTTTAATCCTCTTTTGAGGGTTCATTATTAACGGCATGACACTTCTCTCTTGCCTTAAACTACCCCTTGTTTGACACTTCCTTCTTTTTAGAGGACTTACTCACCCATGGACTTAATTGGTTAAAGAATGGAATGGTAAATTAAAATGAGTAACTAAAAATGGAAACTAAAATTGTGTAAATATTTGGTTGTGTTATGATGTGTTCAATCAGACGTTAATTGAACACAAGGAAAATTGGGGCATTTCATACTCAAAGTGATGAAATGTGCCAATTTTTCTAAGGTCTCCATTGCCCTTGATCATGCATGATAGAGTGAAGGTTGTGAGTCTTATTTGCGCATTTATTAACTTGTACACCTTGATTCTTGAGCCATCATGCAATGAAATTGCTTGATTGATGGTTTGAGGACCAAGTGTATCACTCATTTGAGATGTTTTGATGATAAGGAGGGATATACAGTACAAACAATCTGTGAGAATACCCTCTCTTTGCCCTGTTTGCTCTCTGTTGCAACAAGGAATTATGCATCATCAGTGGCCTGCCAGCCACTGTTTCTGGCCGGCAGGCCATCAGTGTTGGATGACAACCCCCTAATGGTGACCAACCGGCCACCACTTCTGGCCTGCCGACCACCATTGAATTTTGAGCAGAATGTTTATAAAGTAAAGCAGCTTTGATCTGGAAGTGGAAAATCAGTGTAAGTGTTGTGCAACAGAGGCTTTTAGAGGCAGACAGTCGACGTTCTTCAGGTGGAAATCGAGCATTCATGGACCTCCCTTGCTTCCCAGAACTAGTTAATTAGTTTAGGTGGCAATTAGTCATTTATTTGTTGTACTTAATTAGTTGTAGCTAATTCATTTGTTTTGTACTTATTTAATTAGTTTAGATTGATTAATTAAATTAGTTTGTGTTGTAAATATTTAATTAGCTTAGCCTAGTTAAATTATTTAATTGTTGTAATATTTAATTAGCTTAGATAGCTAGCTTATTTATTCAAGTTTTGTAATAATTAGTTAAGTAGTTTAGCTTAGCTAGTTTCTTCATTCGGACCCTCCTGCGCGAGGGCATCAATGTTGTAATAATGTGTATGTCTTTCAACCTCACGTCTTTCTCCCTTTTATTTATCCACTTTTGATAGTTAGATTAGGAACATTACGTTTCAATTTGTATATCGCATATTTGCATCCATTCATTTGTATTGCGTAAACCGAGGCCTGGTTCTTCATTCTAACTGCATTGTCATTTCAATATATTCTTTGAATACGTTCTTAGAACGCATGTTATCAAATCGATTCATATGCCATGCTTACTAGCCAAGCCTATTTTATTTGTATTATTGTATGCGTTGCATTAGACATTTGGCATAGTAAGGAACATGCATTTTTCTAAACTCTTTTGCTTTATCTTAGCTTGGAGTACTAGGTGAGTTTTTAGTGCTTTAGCATACTTGCATGAGTGTGAGTGACTGCCATGACTAGCATGCTTGCCATGAGGCTAAATGCTTACTTGTTAAACTGTTTGAGTGTCTGTGGATGAAGGCTTGTTGCTTGAATTAGA